>CAJVRN010000052.1:2517500-3035000 GCA_911728415.1 Lagocephalus sceleratus | reverse complement strand
TGCTCTTGTGTCTTATCTTCAGACGCGCAGCATCGCATTACCCAGATCAATCGGCAATGGGTGTGAGGGCTGGACGGCCCCAAGGCCTTTGGTCTGTCATGAAAGAAAAAGTGTGACATGTTCATCAAGGTGAGCGCGACTGTGTGTGTGTGTGCGCACCTGGAGTGCACGTCGCCCAGAAAGAGAAATCCCTCACTTTAATACAAAAACACAAACAGTTACAACTCCAGTCACCCGGATGGAAATATCAAAGTCTCTGAGAAGGTTCCAGGAAGATGAGTGCCATCACACCCGGCACTGGAGTGAAAACCAACCTCTGAGCTGGAAAAAGAAAAAAAAAGAGAAACATCACAGGTCTCGTGGAGCTGTTTAAACATGCATCAAGTGACAGAAAATGATGGTTATCATGCGGGCCTCTCAGACACTAAACGCAGGTCTGTCCGGAGTTCAGAGACTAAACCCTGGCATCCAGAAATACACCGAGAGCGCCTATTAAAAGCCTGAAAGCGGGGTCCTGCTTTTGGACCGAGCGCGCCACGCTGGTGCCGACGTGGGAGACTCCGACTGGAAGGCCCCCTTTGCTTGTATGTGCTATCTTATAAATGTAAAACAGAACACATTACACACTATCCTCTCACATTCGTGCTTAAATTTGGAGGTCACAGGTTGGTTTATATTAAAAATAACTTATCATATTTTATATCACATTTTGCAATAACGCAGACAAATGCGAGCTGCTGCTGTGGGAATATGATCTATATTGTATATCCGCTGGAGCTGAGAGCTTTCAGACTCGCTAAACTCCCGACGTGAAGTTTTACGGCATCTCCGAGGCGTTCGCTCATTTATTTTATCATCGCTGCGAGCACAGACAGAAAAGAGGCTGATGGGAGAGACAGGCATTAGCCCCCGGCAACCCCAGTGACGTGGTAAATCTCTCAACAAAACCGTGTTCCCGGCATGCCCCTCTCTGCCACCTCTCCAGGAGCGGAGGCTCAAAAAAAAAAAAAAAAAAAAAAAAAGAGTTAGCTGGGGTGTGGCGAGCCCCGCACGCCGAGGATGTGTTTGTGTTCGGAGATACGGCGTGTTTATACATGTGCGCACGCACAACAGACGCATGCGAGGGCCTCGTGTATTTGGGCGATTGCGATTTTAAAGTCATTCTGTTAAAAGAGGGATGAATCATGGCAAATAATCTGGTGCTTAATTTCCTTTTTATAATCTGATTGATTTATTGTTTATAGGATTATCAGATCGCTCGTGGGACATTGGAGAGTTGCTAAAGTGTGCTTGTTTGTGTTTTAACCTACTTTTTTTTTTTTGCATTTACATGAACATAGATTATGAATGAGGAAGAAGCGCACAGTCTGGGGCTGGTTGTGGACACACACACACACACACACACACACACACACACACACACACACACACACACACACACATACACACTCACACACTTGATTTGCGCTTGTGAAGCCTGAGACCTTGACGCGACCTTGGCATTTCTGATTGAGCTCAGATGGCCCGTGGATTTATGATGTTAGGTGAGCAACCTGAGGGATGAGGCAGATCCTCCCTGATCCTGCAGCCGCAGAGAGATTTACAGGCAGCCGAGTCGCCCGGGGAGGACAGGGAGAATAAAACGGACAGGAAGCACACGGAGGGCGTATCTGCAGCGGGATTGAAAGCAGCATTAGAGCTGGGTCCCACAGAACGCAGCCTAATCTAAAGCTCTAGAGAGACCCGGGTCGAGCAGACATGCGATCTGCAGGTGCCATAAATCATACATTCAAAGAGCTCCGGATCCTCGACTTCAACTGGATATTTGGCTTAAGTGCTCAAAATCTTGGCGACGACCTCCAAAAAGTATACACCGAAGCTGATTTATGCACTTACGGTATTTACGAACCCTTACTGCTGTAGGTCTGTGCACTTTAAATCCGCGACAGTTTCTTTTTTTTTTTTTTTTTTTTTGATGGCCCCTCATGAAATATGCATGTCCTCAACAGGTTAGCGTTGCAGAGGCGCTTTAATCTGAGTGTGAGAGCCCGTAGGCCCGTCGCACCGCGGCGCCCTCAAGCCTCAGACTCGCGCGGCATCGGCGGGCGCGAGCGTTTCAAGCGCAATCATCGGCTCGTTTGCGGGTGGGAGATGGGTGTCCTGGAATGTCAGCGTCAGCGCCGGCGCTTCGATGACAGACTGACCTTACACTTCCCTCAACCCCGAGCTGAACTCCATTAAGAGCCCCCGCCGCAGCCTGTAATTTTCCCAACAGCCTCTTATCGTGTTTGTCTCGCTCGTCCTCGGGGCCTTGAGTCCTTGCTCACGGATCAACTTTATTTTATTTCAACCGCGGCAGATAGGGAACTGGAGAGCGCTGCCTGGAATGATTCACCAGGGAAAAAAAAAGAAAATGAAAGGAATGTATGAAGTGACTTGAATTAAAGGTGCGCTGAGGTGCTCTCCAACCGCTCCGTCGCGCAGGCTGGAGATCTTCTGAGCGCTTCCCCCGTCTGCAGGGCCTTGTCATCTCCTCCCCGCGGCGCCGCGACCACACGACCGTGTCATCTGCAGGGCCGCAGATGACAGGGGACGCTCCTCCGGGCCCCGATGGAGTCTGGGCCCATCCCGAGGAGACCCCGCGCCGAGTCGGCGGTTTTCAGGAGAGCGCCTGCGGTTGGCGATAACGCCCCCCGTTTGTGAAAATGAATAAAGGGAAGTGCCATTTGTGCAAGCGTAATCTGGAGAAATGAGTAACACGGGGGAGGATTGAGAGAGGAAGTGCGTCGGGAACGTTGCAACAGAAGCGTCGGGGTGGAGTAGAGCGGGAAGCGTCTCTTTAGCGTGATGGAGCTGGAGCATCAGAGCATTTGGACCAGCTCCTCATTTCTGTGAGCTCTCCTCAGTCTTAGTAGTCCAACATCTGCTTCGCTTTCATTAAATTCCAGGACCTTGATATTCCCCTTGTTTCCCGACGGTGGGGGCTTCTTTGTTGAAGGCACCTGTTCCAGTAAGGGGCTCCATTTCCCTCCAGCGCGTCCTCCCCTCAGGAGACCCCGCCTCCCACCTCCCACCCCTCCGGTATCCAGTTGCCCGGCGGTACGACCTTCCGAATCCAACTCGCTCCCAACAACTGGGACGTTTGGGGAAAAGCCGGTTGCGCTCGCCTGCGACGTACCGAAAGGCTTGTAAGTCTTTTATGACCTCCAGTCAAACATTCACAGGTCACCTGTCTTACAGGAGACACCACGTTTGCCCTCGCTCCCATCAGCTGATGCTCCCACCTGAGGGAGGCAACATGTCGACGTGTCTGAGCTCGGAACGCTACCGCCGACGTTCAAATATCATCGCTCGGTTGCGGGGAAAGTAGAAAATAGAGCCGAAAATGAAGTGTTAACGTTGGTCCCGACCCGGTGGCGTGGGCCCGTGACAACATCTGGAGGCTGAGAAAACAGAAACGTTGCAGTCAGCCTGCTAACAGCCCCTCGAGACCTGTCAGCACCAGCGCGAACACCTGCCTCTCGCAGGTGTGCCGCGAGGATCGAGACAAATCCGGGCCGCCGAAGAACTCACGTCTTAAAAAACGCTGTAACGTTACGACTACGAGGTAATTTCCGAAGTGGCGGCGTGAAGGAGAACCGATGTGTCACATCTGGATCGCGTTCGGCAGCTCGAGGTACGAAAACAGTCTCCGCGAGCCGAGTTCCTGCGACGCTCATTTGCAAAGCCGGGGATCTGCCGTTCCGCGCTCCCCCGAAGGCTAACAGCATTACGGGATTTCTTCAGATTGTGCAGGGCTTGGCATGACAAGATCATGCGAGTCTTCCCGGCCCTCCGACCCGCCACGGGGCTGCTCCCAGCAGCAGCCGGGCGGCACTGACGGATAAGACGTTTTCCTATGGGATCAAGCGAGGAAATCCTCTCAGGCTGTTCTTTAAGAGACGATAAGATGGGTCCAGCACAGCTCCGGAGAATTTATAGACATTTTAAATGGCCTTACCCAGAGCCAGTCGGTGACTCAATCCGCCTTTTGGCTCACCTCGTAACCCTGTAATTAGAGCGAGGACTTAGCGTGTGCAGAGCCCGGCCAGTCCGACTGTTGGTGTTTGTTCCGTGTGGGATGGAGAGCTGCGTGAGATCATCCGTCAGTAGACTTTACCCTCTAATGGGCTCAGATCTCTGACATCTGGAGCACGCACAGAGGAATGAGCGCAGGTCTCGCACCCCCCTCCACCCCTACCTAGGCTTTTGCCGATACCGCTGAAAAGTTTATTTTTTAAAGGATGTTGACAGGGAGCGGCTTGTTAGCCGGAGCCTTTTATGGCAGCGGAGGGGGTGGGGTGGGGGGGGAGAAAAAAAAAAATTCTTTCAGACGTGAATATTTGAAAATTGCCGGCCCCCAGAATCAGAAGAGTGTTTATGCTGCAGTTAAACGGTGATGTCAGCGAGTGTCCTGATGCAGGTTCCTAATTAAACATCTGACTTTCATGTGTGTTCGAGCCGTCTATGTCATCTGTTTAGGCTGCAGGAAGGGAGCCGTTAACGCGGGTCACTTAGCGTAATTGTGGAGACGGAGGCACGAACCTCCTTTAGACTGTCCTTTTTACTTCAGCTGGGCCTCGGCGAGATGGCGCAGGCGTGCCTGTGCGTGCGTGCATCTATTACGTATTGTCTCCGTGCATCAGAAGGCACCACAGATGGAACGAATGATCGTATGGATTTACCGGGGTCTGGAAAGTGTGTGTGTTTTTGTGCGTGTGTGTGTGTGTGTGTGTGTGTGTGTTTCTGAAAACTGTCAGTCACGACAGGGAAGCGAAAAACTTATTAAAATGTGTTATTTTTCTTCTAAAGCACTGTGTGGAACGGGTTTTTTTTTTTTTTCAAGAGCGTAAATGAGAAACTGTGTTTAAAAACGCAGCCTTTGGATAACACCACGGCAACACCAGGACTCACCTTCCAGCCAGAGTTTCAAGTACATGTACACAACGTGGAGATAAAATGTGCTCAGAGCGGAGGGGGCCATCTGTGACAACCAAGGCAGACGTGCACGTAGTCCAGGTTATCTGGTGCTCCTTGACTGTGAAAGTGCAACTGGGATTAGAGAATACACACACACGCACACACACACACACACGCACACACACACTGTATCATATAAAGCAGTGTCTGAGATATGAGATAAGGGGCTTAGATGAAGGGGGCAGGGTGGTCTGACTGTCATGGCAGCTCTGGAATAATCCTGCTAATCCTCTGCTAGCTCTGGGGTGCAATGGGACAGGAGGCCTTTGACCCTGCATCAAGAAAAGGTGCCAACATCCCTCCCAGCACACACACACACACACACACACACACACACACACACACACACACACACACACACACACACACACACACACACACAATACTTTCAGTGACTGCACTGCCATGCCCCATTAAAGTGTATGAGTGACTTTTATGAATCCCTAAATTTCTCTGATAAGGTTTTATTTGAGTACTGAAGTGTGTTTGTGTTGTTGTTCCAAATGAAATATTTATGACTGGCCCAAAAACTCAACAACCCGCTGGTAGTCTCCTCATTTCAGTCTAACCCTTGTATCAAAGTGAAACAGACACAATAACTACATTTCCTTTTTACGGGCGCCATCCATCAACAGTCGAGGCATAAATGTACAAATAAATTGTAAATCATGTCACCTGATTTACAGTGTGTCCTCCCTCTCAGAGGTCCTGCTCACCACACAGGGGGAATGATCAAAATGTTTGCACACATTTTTCACAATAAAAGCAGTACTTCTCAACCTTATCGTATTGGTTTCAAAACGTTTGCAAAGTGTGTATACTTTAATTATCACCGCTGCCAACAATAATTTTCATCTTAGAAAATTGTTTCCGTGATTTTTTTATTTGTTGTAATATCAGCTTATATTGCATTATACGCCTTTTAAACCAGGGTCAGTGTATTATGAAAGTATTTACCGGAAGTTTCCTTCTCGTATTATGTCTAGCTTGACGCTGGTGCCTGAGTAGGTAATGTGGTGCCTCTGTGAGGGTTCACACACACACGCACGCACACACACCAGTGATGAGAGAGGATCTCGGTCACTGACGCGCCTGCACGTCGCAAACCTGGCGATACTTTCAGTACCTGTTTGATTCTTTTTTTTTTTTTCTTCCAGTTTTGCTTTAAAATAAAAAGAGGCTGCCTATCAATAATACTTTAAAGGAGATTTTGGACAACGAGCGGGGGTGGACCCCCCCCTTAGAATTCAACACTGGCTGTGTTTTTGGAAGTTGCGCAAAGGATCCAGGATTTGCGCCATGGCAGAGGAGTGATGCGCCTGTGCCAAAATGCCTGGTAACTGGAATTCAACTTTTCCACGGCCGCCCTATGGAATATAGTCTGCTTTTACAAAATCTACATGTTGTGCCATCATCCCACGTGAAAAACAAGCTCTTTCTGTTCTGCATCATGCTGTCCCTCTGGGTTTACATGATTTATTGTTGTGTTGGCTACTGCTCAACGGGACCGAGCCTTGCGCATGGCTCGCTGAGCAGACGCCACAACGCTGCGGACGCCGACAACCAGGAGTCGTCCCTCGGCGCGTCCAGGGACTTGCTCAACAACGAGAACGACGTGGACAGCAAAGGAGAGGAGTGGGACGAAATCCGGAGCGAGGTGAAGGCGCTGGACGACAGGTTGTCAGGTTTCCTCAACGAGTCGGAAAGTAAAAAGTTGCCACAGGCGATCATCATCGGGGTGAAGAAAGGAGGGACCCGGGCGCTGCTGGAGTTCCTGCGCCTGCATCCAGACATCCGGGCTGTGGGAGCGGAACCGCACTTCTTCGACCGCAACTACGACAAGGGACTAGAGTGGTACAGGTAGATCCGCTCACTTCCTCTGAGGTGTGAGGGCGCACCGGCACAGTTACGCTAAACCCAGAAAGAGCCTGTTGCCCTGCGTCATGCGTAATGGTAATCTGGAGAAGTTTCACTTCAGACTCTGGTTCGAGCCTGTAGCGATTATTAAATAGGTGTTTTGGGATTGCCCATGTTGCTCGGTCTCATTAAATCATTTCATTTTGCATGTCACACAAGATCCAGCCTAATCAGGCTCGAAAAGAAGCAGAAAATGCTGTCAAACATGAGCAGTTGTAAATATCACTTTAGATGACTGTGAGGATATTAAAGCGATTGAGGAACCGCAGCTGCAGCCTAATCTCAGGGCCTGGGATTCAAGGCCTCCTGATTTTTTTATTTTTATTTTTATTTTTTCAAAACTTTCCATCTTTCCGATGTTGATTCACGAAAGCACAGTCGATGCCCTGTGTGTTTGCGCGACCTTCGCTCTCAGTTCCAGGAATCTCCTTTTTCATGAATCCAGACCCGTTCTGTCTGACAGGAGGGATGATCACTAGGTAGGAAAACAGAGCAGAGCCTCTTTTTAAACACTGGACGGGGTTCAAACATGCAGTTTAGGAGCCATCAATTTACTTCTTGCCAGAGGCATGATTCAAGATGATTAAATCTTCCAGGGTATTGATTTAGTGGCAATTAATTTTGATCTTTGGTCCAAAAAGACATCACTGTCAGAGGCAGATGAGGGAATGATGCTGGGTACATCTTCAGAATTGCGTATAATGAGATTTTTTATTGTATTCTCCACCATGGCAACTGTCGTCCTTGCACCTTCTATCTCAATATGCGAGCTAATATTGACTCAGCTGTGTCGTTACACAACTTAGCGGGAACGAACAACAAACAGAATTCATTTGGGTAAAATGATCGACTTCTGTTGGCCAACTGTTCCCGGATCAGAGCTGAACGCCCTCCGGAGTAGCTCGACACTGTTAACGCGCGATAATAGGAGACACTCCTGTTTCGAGTGTCTGTTTGACCAAGTCTGAGATCAGACAATGTCGGAGGAGCGAGACGTGCTCTCAGGGCCGCAATGGAGCCACTGCAGCATTGTTCAAAAAGGACTTGTTGCTTAAGCTCCGGTAAGAATTTCCGGGGCAGGTGTCGGGAAGATGATCAGTCTGCAGAGACCGGACCTTTTGTTCGAGCGGGAGCTCATCAAAGGCCCGGATGCCGAAAAGTAAGATTCTTTCAAAGCGAGCCAAATCAAAGGACTAATGAGCCTGTTTCATTCGTGTCTGATGAAGGTGTGAGGTCAGGCTAGATCCCATACCGCTGAGCAGTGTCAAGCATGCAGTGGAATTCTGGCCTTCACACGTCTTCATCCTGAATCCCGTCTCTGTGTCTGCGGAAAAAAAAAAAAAAAAAAGGGGGGGGGGGGTGGGGGTTCCTCCATATGTTTGACTTTGTTGCCCCCCAGACTATTGGTGCAGGGAGAGGGGAGCGCTCTGCTGGGTGGGCTTATCAGCTCCCGCGGTGGCATTGAGCCGTGGCTGCAACTTTTATCGGTTGTGATTGGTGTGACCGTCCTCTGTGGGGCCTGTTGTCGCCTTCCTGACGGAGCCCCACGTCGGGAGGGCCCCCCCCCCTTGCACAGCGGGATCCTGACCACAAAACACTCAGTCACACCGGCCCCTCACAGAAGCTTCCTCCCCTACGTCTTACCCTGGCAGTTTAACTGCTCGTCACTGTAAGCCCGTTGGAACCGTTGCGGTGGGGGCTCCTGTGTTCCTCACTTCATATTAATTAATTGCTGTGATAGTATTTTTCCTCTCGAGGCTCCACATATACCACAACGAAGCCTTCTTATTAACACGCCAAGGGTGCTGAGGAAGACAGCGTAATCCTCCGCTGAGCCCCAGGGAAGCTTACCGCAGGCCAGTGGCAGATAGAGGGCAGTAAATTTAAATCGAGTCTTTTAGAAAGTGCAACAGTATTATGGAGCTCAGTGAAAGGGGATGCTGGAGGACCCCCGGGGCCTGCATTAACCCTGATAATAAAAGAGGAGACAATTAGTGTGAAACATGTTTTCTCTGCCTTCACTTTGTATGCAAATGTGCTCAGAAGGGTGAAAGTGCCCTTTGACGAGGAGCCCAGCAGGAGTTCATCAGAGAGACCATTCACTGGAACCTGCACACCCCCCCCCCACCCCCCCCTCCAAACTTTGCTCTCTATCTTTTTTTCTTTTTTTTTGCAACTTTCAGGAAGGATTGTGCGGAACTTGCGTTTCCCAGGAGTCGGGTCATCTGAGTCCACAAGTGTTTCTTCTTGCTTACTCACCGTTTTTTTTTTTTTTTTTTTTTCTCGGACGTTGTGGGATAAGTGATGGGGGGGCTGTTGATAGAGCAGGAATCGGCTCAAACTGGTGCGTCAGCGAACCGACGGGCAGGGGAGCGAAAGCTGCGATGGTAATGAGACCCTTCAAAGAAACAACCCTCGTCCTCTGATATCAGACGTGCCCGGGCCGTTTGCGCGCTCTCGCAACCACGCTCTCTTGTCGCGTCTGCCGGGTCCTCGCAGACAGAGATGATGATAGCCTTCGGAGGACGCGTCCGCCAGCATCCAAACCCTCCACCCCCCCGTCTGAAGGTCTAATTCTCGGCGATGACTCTTTGGGCCGCTGCCGTCAGACCGCAGCACTTATTGCAACACTTTGGACAGAGTGCAGCGAAACAAGCTCGCTCCATTATATCCCCCTGAGCTGTTGACTTCTTCATCTGGCTGCTTTGTAGTGCCTTCAGAGAAGATGGGCTGTTTCCTGCCTCCGTCTTTCTTTCCACCTCAGAGACCCCCTGACGGCAAACCGGAGCAACTTTTGAATCTGTCTAAGCCATCTTTGGTTCTTTGAAGCCTCGCCTGCGTTCGCTGGCCCCTCTCAAACCGCCACGAACCGCAGCAGCCGCCAAACGCATGTCATCCAGAAAAAGAAGCGTTTTTTTTTTGTTTTTTTTTTGAACGACCGTCACTCTTCCAGACACGCCCGAAAGGTTGGCGTTGCTACACGCATTTGTTGTCTTAAACAGCCTTAAATTCCTGTGGCTGTTCTTCAAGCCTCACTCCTGACTTTGAGGCCTGACTGGCAATTCGTCTGCTCCATAAAAAACACCGTACGGTAATTAAATGCGCAGCCTCTGGCTCCAGATGACATCACCACCTTTAGATGGCAGCATCCATATCCTTAATATCTCTGGGCCTGCTTTAGTACAGGGGGGAGCAAAGCTTTGATGCTGGTCTAAATTTCTGCACCGTTAATGTTGCCCTGAGCCGCTAACGTCTAACATCCTCGTTATATTATATGTCCAGATCTTTCATTTAACGACGCTAAAATCCAAAACGCTTTAAGTTGGTGCCTGAAGTGCAAGTAAAGCTGCTCCAAACATTGGGGAGTTTTGCATGTTTGAACGGCGGCTGTGAACCTTCTTGTTGGTTTTTGTCTTTCTAACAGCAGCTCCACCCTGACAGATAAAAAAAACCAAAAAAAACACAAAACTACGTGAACGTTCCACATCGGTCCGTGTGTCAGAACCGTTACGTGCTAATATGAGGCTGACAGCTGCATGACGGAAGCCAGAAGGGCTCATGTACTCTTCTGCGTCCTCCTCCTCCTCCTCCTCATCCGTCAGACCGCTGGGCGGCCTTGAGCCCCACGTACTGACAGGAGCAGTAGAGGATGGGGAAGAAAAAAAAAAAACAAAAAAGAGGATCCCGGCACTATCGTGGCTCTCCGGGAATGCTGTTGAGATAGCCTGAGAAGGGCCTGAGTGCCGAGGACGACTTTCACACGCGCGATAAAAGGGGTCGCGGCGACTGAAGCGAGCTCCCCTTAAAGACGGGCTCCTCTTTGATTACTGTCTGGAACTCATCTCTGGTTATATTTGTCTGATTAGTATAAGTGGTAGCATACCATCACCTCCCATCCTGTGTGAGAAGAGGAATAATTCCCACAGTTCCTCAACCCTCCTCGGAGCCAGTCTGCTGTCATTATCTCCTCGCTGTTCGCTACGGCTTTGTGCTAATAAGAGGCAGCTGCATATGGCAAGATGACCGTGCAATATATAGGTGCACCTTGCTCAGGTTTTCCGGCCCAAACTTGTTCCTGACTTTGGTGAACTCGCTGCTGAAGGATCCACACTGCAGTGTTGTAAATTCCTACCTTTGAACCGGCTTCCTGATAGCGGCAAATGTAAACAAGGCAGCGGCTTTCAAAGGCTGCCTCCCCAGCAGCCTGTTTAATGGACACACCTGAGCGCCCGGCAGACAAAACACAGGCGACTTATGCAACACAACGCTCCGGGATTAATATCTGTCTAGAGATTACACGAGGGCTGAAGCGTCTCGTGGTCCTACTGCTGCACAAAAGTGCAGACCCAGCAGCCAGAGCGGAGCGTGGAGAGAATCTCTACTCGGCTTGCTGCCTTGGCCCCTGCTTGGTTTCTTTTCTTCTCATTCCTCTTCCACCTGATATCACTGTTAAGCAGCCTCCTGCCTGCTGCCCCCCCCCCCAGTTATCTCCTCAAACCCTCTGCTCTCCTACATCTAAACAAACGCGAGCGCCGAAGTTTCTCCTTCTGCAGACGCATCAATAAACTAATTTTTAGTGCGGCTTCTGGCTTCATGTTGTTTCATTCTAGTCATTAGCATGCAATTATTCATAATCTACTTTGCACTTAAAACAAAGCTGACTTGTTTTGTTGTTGCTGCCGATTGATAATCATCAATCCCATCTTTCTCATTATGCAGAGTGAATTTTGAAAATCCTCTCTTCCAGGTCGTGCAAGTCAGACACGTTCTCTTTTCTATGACGAATGATGCGCCTAGTTTTTTTTCTTTCCCCGTTTCTATGTTTCTGTTGTGTGTGGTCCAGGTGATGTGAAGCAAGGGGAGGGGAGGGAGGGAGGCTGATGGAGTCATCTGTGTCTCCCAAATCTATCAGCTAGATTAGTTTTGCCTCCCCCCCCCCCACTGTGTGTAACGAGGCAAAATCTCTAAGAGATGCAAAAAGGGAGGTAAATGTGAAAGGCATGAGGCTGCTGGGAGCAGGTGATTTTAGGAAGAAGCAGAAACCCATGCGGATGGGTTTTTTTTTTTTTTTTAAGGCAATAATGAGACAGGGCTGATGTTACTTTACCCACAATCACTTCAGCTTTTTCCCAGAGCAAAGCCAAAATTTTGCGGCCCATTTTCTGGCTCTTTCCACCACATAAATTTGCAAGATGAAAGCTTCTGGGTTTTGGAAAGGAGTATCGGAGCTCCTTGCGTATGTAACGACAGATGGTTCCGAAATTATTGCAATCACTTTAATGACATGGCTCTTCAGCTTCCCCCCGTTGTTCCGTTTAGATATGCTGCTCGCAATCAAAACACGAGCACATCGCCACACACTGGAATGACCAAAGTTACTCTTTTTGGAGTTGGGGGCTGGGCTCTTTTGTTTTTCATATCAGTAAGTTTGTGTTTCTTTCCTCCTGCAGATTTATCAAAATAAGATTATATATCAGCAATATAATATAATAATCTAATATTGCAGCCTACATCTTCTGATTCTTGCTGGATGATGGATGGTCGCGGGGGGACTGGAGCCTATCCCAGCTTATTGGGAGAAGGTGGGGTCCACCCTGGACTGGACGCCAGTCAATCGCAGGGCTAACACATATAGACACAACAACCAGTCGCTCTCACACTCACACCTATGGGTGTCTAATTTAGAGTTTTCGATCAACCTCATCCCCAGTTGTGCATGTCTTTGGACTGTGGGAGGAAGCCGGTGTACCTGGAGAGAACCCACGCAGGCACAGGGAGAACATGCAAACTCCACACAGAAAGTCCCCAACCTCCATCCCAACCGGGATTCAAACCCGGGGCCTTCTTGCTGTGAGGTTACAGTGCTAACCACCACACCACCCTGACACCCATGGATGGAAGAATAATATTTTTGAAAATGTTAAAAAACAACGGTTAACAACCTACTCTATCATCATCAAGGCAATGTATCTCTTTTCTGAACCAGCCGCCCACCCAACCAGCCTGAGAGACAGTCGACCATGCCTCTAATTCTTTAACATGTTTGGCTTAATCGTAATCCCTCTCGGTTCACTTTCGGCGTTATCCAGGCATGGCTGCCATTAACAGCCTGTTTTCTGATTGTCCAGAGGCAGCCGGGGTCGCGCATACGAGGAGCCGTCCCGGTCGCCCGCCTTGGCACGCCGGCGAGGAGCAGAACGGCTAAACCACCTTTTGTGTGCGTTAATGAAGGTGTGCAGATGCTAATGTGGGGATTGCAGTGGTTTGAAAGAGGATTGAGGTCTTATTGTACGAGGCTGCGGGTGGCTCCCTTCAGGGTTCGCATTGAGATCGTGTCAAGAAGCGCGCGTCGTGATCGCAGGCTGCTGCTGATAGGACCGCTGCCCCGCCTTCTGCTCGCTGACAGAATCTCGGTATTTTGCTGCTGGTTGTCTTGAAACAAATCAAACCCCAATGACCATTCTTGTGTCCTCCGCAGAGAACTGATGCCCAAGTCATCGGAAGGTCAGCTGACCATGGAGAAAACCCCCAGCTACTTTGTGACCAAAGACGTCCCGGCTCGGATTCGCACCATGTCAAAAGACACGAAGCTCATCGTGGTCGTGCGCGATCCGGTCACACGGGCCATCTCAGACTACACGCAGACCCGCTCCAAGAAGCCGGACATCCCCTCCTTCGAGAGCCTGACGTTCAAGAACCTGTCGGCGGGGCTCATCGACACCACATGGAGCGCCGTTCAGATTGGCATGTACGCGAAGCACCTGGAGCGCTGGCTGCAGCACTTCCCCGCCGAGCAGCTGCTGTTTGTTAGCGGAGAGCGCCTGATTAGCGACCCCGCGGGCGAGATGGCCCGCGTTCAGGACTTTCTCGGGCTCAGGAGGGTGGTCACGGAGAAGCATTTCCACTTCAATCCGGCAAAAGGCTTCCCTTGCCTTAAGAGACCAGAGGGGAACAGCAAACCGCACTGCTTGGGTAAGACCAAAGGCCGGACCCATCCAAATATTGACCCAGAGGTGGTGCAGAGGTTAAGGGACTTTTATAAACCCTTTAATAATAAGTTTTACAGGTTGACTGGACACGACTTTGGCTGGGACTGATCCGGTCCCGTTCTCTGGAACTCGTCTCATCATTCTACATGTGTGTACAGCACCCGCTGATGTGTATAAAGCTCAGATGTCTATTTTATGATAATTTATTGTTATGGTATTCACTCACTAAGTTGCCTAACTAGGTTTAGTCGTGATCCTCCACCGATAGCTCTAAGACTTTTTTTTTAATTGTTTTTTTTTTTTATGAAAGCACAATTTTTACGGGTCTAACAAGCAGGGTCAGAGGGAACGCGCCCTCGTCTTCTTCTGCTTCACCTCAAGCTGAACGAGATTCAACTTTGCAAACAAGTGGTAATATCCCCTTAACATTTGCCTGACCCCCCCGAGGTCTCTGGAACCATTTAGCCAGGTCGATAGCGGGAGACCTCAGCTGATCCAGCGCCACTTGCCAGATGGATCAATGAAGTAATAGCTCTTCATCATGTCAATTAAATCAGAGCGATGTCTCTGCTTCGATCTCCCGAGCGCCGTAATAAAACTGGGATCCATTAATGGCCGTAGCTTTATGTTTGACCCTCGAGCCAAATTCAAACTAATATGATCTTTTCCATTTCCAATGCAAGATTTGGACTTATTTATCCTCTTTGTTCAAAGGAATGCTGACGTGGGATCCTGTTGTGTTCATCATGTAGACAAACTGGCGGTCGTGGGTCATCCGGTACATTTTCTGTGAGCCACAGGTGACGTGTTAGTGATCATCCGCTGTGCGAAGTCCAATTGCTGCTGAATATTTTGGAGAAAAGAGAAGTAAACCTCACAATGAGACATAATTCCTCAATCAGCGTCACATACGGTTGAGTTTTATTCAACCCTCGACTGTCGGTATTTCTTCTGTTTCCTGAGGCACTATTTTGCCGCGCGCGTATCTTCGCAAGCGCGGCAGCTTTGAGTGAGAAGTTGCAGTGTGTGAATTTTTATGAAGAAATAAAAATGTCTGCAAACTGTTGAATCTTTTATTTCTTTTGCGTCCGAGCTCTTTCACCATCAGCGCGGATTTGTGGGAACAATGCGCACGGGCACAGTTCTGAACCGCATTGCGGTTTATTTTGGTAACGGGGCTAATTAGCGCCTCGGCAATAACTGCAGCGATCCTTCGTAGCTCCTCCCTCTGGTACCAGTGAGGGACTTGTGTTGCCATGACCTCCACAAACACATAAAGTGCCAAGTACTCATCGGGGATGTGTAAAAATGAAATTCATGCGTATCCCAGGGCGACGCATACAAAGCCACAAAATAAAGGGAGGTCAGGTTTCAAGGTACGGATATAAAAGTTATTAACGGTAGAGCAGTAAACACTCCATTCAGGAGTCTTCTGACGTCAACTGAGGTTGGGTTCCATCATTCAGCAGAATAAATCATAAGCAGTACCGCTCTATTAAGGACCAAGCATTATTTAACTCTACACCAATACACCTTCATTTAGTCGGCGCTGCCAGGGGTGATGAGGCCCTTGTCCCTGGTGGGAGGTTCGCAGCCTGATCGCTCGGAAAACAGCTCCCTTTGCAATTACGGGGATAGAGGAGGAACGCTGTAATTGCTATGCTCCCGACTGGGGAGCTGCTGTTAGCACACATCGCTTCGGGCTGCTGTAACGGAGGCTGCTGTTGTTTGAAGATCGGGAAGACAAGGAAAGTATACACCTGGCAACACCGGGCGTCAAACAGATTCACACATCCCTTCTCCAGTGGGGGAGGGGGGCGGGGTGGAGGTGCCAGGGGACCGGAGTAAATGAAACAACATAGATCATAGTGGAGCAGCTTTGTTTGCTGTGTTAGAGCAAACTTACAGAAATTTGAGCGCTGTAAAAATGTTCAACTGTAGCTCCGTTCCATTGACAAAAAAAAAAAAAACAACAGAAAGAAAAAAACCTGCTGACAGAATGTAACTGATGCAGGAAGTGAGCTGAGCATCTTTGGCCTGGGACTCACAGAAATGATTGCAACTGACGCGATTGTGGGCTGAGTCACACCCAGCAAAGCGCTGATTACGAGGGTTTCTTTTTAAGGGTTTTTTTTTTTGTTGTTTTTGTCGGGTTGTTCAGAAACCCCGCTGTGAAGTTGACAAGTTGGCATTCAGATGTTTGGTGGGGGTGCCGAGGGGACGTAAACCAAAAATACCACGTGTCAGCGGCACGCTGTGTGCAGCGGCAGGAAGGGGTGGTAATGTAGTCACAAAATTCTCATTACAAAATTAAAGGAAATCATTTTGTCCACAATCCCAGTCCGCCCACTGGGAAGAGAAGCACTGTACAATAACGAGCGCTGGTGGGGATGATTCCTTTCAGAGGTTAATAAGACAATTGCCTTCCTCTGTGTCACATAATCTCCTGCATTGTTCAGAACCCTAATCCTAATCCAGTGGGGATGGTAGGCATTAATCTGAAGCAGTCAACTTGGAGTTGGTGCTGACATGGCTAATACAAATCTAATCCCTCTTCCAAAATGGAGACTTAGCAGCTCCATTTACTGCAACCACAACACTGGTGAGTGTTCGTATTAAAAAAACTCCTGATTTGTGCATAATAGAGACACCTTTGTGAATAAATCTTGAATCCTCTCATGCATCACTTCCAAGCGCAAAGCAGTAAAATTGAATAAAATGACTCATTTCCTCATGTGTTTACATTTTCTGCTGCACTTAACACCATTTACTGAGAAGTAGGATTTTCATAATGCCTTTAAATGTGTCCTGTTAGCACTTCTTCAGACATTAACATCAAAAGGACACACATTAGATTTTTCTCTTCACCATTAAGGCGTGATTAAAACATACTGAAGAGACATAATGTTTGACTCGAGTTGCTGTGGCTGAGTTTCTGCCCTTTCACACACTTCATTATGGCTGTGGCTGTAATCAAGTCGAACCTGTTTTCATGCTGCTCGCGTTCACAAGGTCTGCAGCTTGTTAGCTTTCGATTGGACTCAACAGATGGGGAAAGAGGTACATCTCCTTTTAATCACACTTTTGATTTAGTAATTACTTTGGCTCTAATTAGCACGAGCACAGCTTTACCTCGGGAGGTGTAATGATGCCACTTGAAGATGTGCTCGTTTCGTAACCTTGAAGATGTCTGTTTATTCTGAATTCTAGAGCCATTCAGGCATATAGAAGACTGAACTTTGAGTTCTGTTTACCTTGAGATGACTTCACATTACGAAGGACATAATGGAAGGTAAACTCTGGATGCGGTTGTGTACAGTAGAAGTTGCACCACCCAGGAGGATGGAGATAAGATGACCCCCCCCCACCACACACACACACACACACACACACACACACACACACACACACACACACACACACACACTGCACACACCCAAGTCTTTTATTGTTATTGACTCTTTGGTCTCCAGATCATTTTACTCACAGCTGTAGAACCATTAGGCCAGACCAGTCCTGCTCCAATTCCAGCAGCACGTCACTGTAATAACACTGTAGCTGCATGCAGTCGGTCTGGATTGCATTCATCTTCCTCTTTCTGGTCTCATAAAATTGTTAAACGTTAGCAAAATAGATGTGTTACTTCCAGTTTTTGGTAGCGTGTGAGAGGCGGTGGAATAGGTCTGAACCAGCCATCTTCACTGTGTTGAGGCTCCACTGTGCTGCGCTGTCACAGTCGGCTGTAGCCGTTAGTGGCACGGTGTACCGTACTGAGACAGTGATGGAATCCTTAACGAGTAATGACTTGAAGGTTACGGCTGCGTTAATCCTGGTCCTGGCACCTCGTCATAACCGCGCGTCCTGATACGCCGCTTTTAAAGGCCCTAAGTAATGAGCACTTGAGGCCCCTCTCAGCTCAGACATGTCAGAGCTTCTCTGTCTCATCCTGCTTTCCCTGGTGATGAGGTGTGCACCCCTCTGCTCTCTATGGACCAGTGTCACCTTCATAATCCAAGATTTGGATACATGCAGGGACCCACAGTGGGATTACAGGCTAGACTGTCTGTCGCAGGGTCTGGTGTCTGTCTGCTGCGCCCAGATCAGCAGAATCAAAGATTCTTTGTCTTTTAACTGGCGCTAATCTGAAGGAGAGCATCTGAGCCTCAAGGCCAGACATTTATCTGCATGTGTGTTGCAGATAGATTTCAAATAAAGCAGATGGAAGCTCGCACGGCATTATAGCTGCTAAAGTTGTGTTGTGGAACACATTTCTTTATGACCATGGACAAGGATAAACTGAAGGGGGGGGGTTAGATGGAGTCCATGACTCAAGGCCTTGTTGGCTTTTAACAGAGATTCTACAATTAAAAATTGACTAGGGACAATGTGCGCCATAAGAAACACTTCACAAAGAGATCCTTTCCAGGCTTTTGGGGACGTAATCTGATTTTGCAATTAATTGGTTCGTTAAACTTCTGCTCCTGGGATTAAATGAAAATTAAAGCAATGCCAGAACGGAGCTGGATATTTCCCAAGACGGCCTGAACACCAGGCTCTGTTTATCACTGGTCTGGATCACGTTGGTGTTGATGGTGCTTATATAAGGGAGGGGGGGGGGTATTACGATTCAGTTGTAGAATTTAATGGCTTATTGACTTGTTGTCGCCTTGTGATTGACTCAAAGAAAACATATTTCATGCTTTTTGTAAATTGCTGCTTATATTAATAAGGGTTGAGGGGAGCTCGAGTCTGGACATGCAAAAAGAACAAGCTAATACGAATGGTTATGGACTGCAAGGGGAAACTGGAGAGGCCTCGTTCCTGTTTGGAACAATTAAGGTCAAAAACTGCACAGTTCTGACATGTTTTTATTGATCGGGGTGAAAATAGGAAATAAATTGACTGTTTTAACTGCTGCTGGGTGCCGAGTTTATCTCTCTGGGCTGGAGCAAAGATAAATATCCTGCCCACCGTCGTGTGGCGAAGCGAAGAAACCGAGAGCAACGTGAGATAGACCGACCTGAGATAAAGGTTGAAACATGAAGCTGCATTTTGCACACGTCTCTGCAACATTCCATCTGGACTGGGCCAATGGTTCAGAAAAGCGAGTCCGATCGGTTCCCAATGAGAATCAATTCCAGCACATTATGAGGAGTTTCATCTGTTCCAGCTGTTTCTGATGTGAATGAGCTCCACACTTGATCCTCCTCCTCTTGCCCCCCCTCCTTCCTCCTGGCCTCCTCCTCCTCCCCCTCCTCCTCTTCCTCCCCCTCCTCCTCTTCCTCCTCTCCCTCCTCCTCTTCTATCCTCCTCTCCCTCCTCCCCCCTCCTCCTCTACCTCCTCTCCTCCTCCTCTTCTATCCTCCTCTTCCTCCTCCTCTACCTCCTCCTCTCTCCTCCTGCCCCCTCCTCCTGCTCCTCCCCCTCTTCCTCCTCCTCGTCTTCCTCCTCATCCTCCTCTACCTCCTCCTCCTCTTCCTCCTCCTCCTCCTCTTCCTCCTCCTCTACCTCCTCCTCCCTCCTCTTCTTCCTCCTCCTCTACCTCCTCCTGTGTTCCCGCCCCCTCCTGCTCCTCCCCCTCTTCCTCCTCTTCCTCCTCTACCTCCTCTACCTCCTCCTTCTGCTCCTCCCCCTCTTCCTCCTCCTCCTCCTCCCCCTCCTCCTCACCCTGCTGCTGCTGCTGCTGTTTGAAACGCAGCGAACATCGCAGCCCTGATTCGTCACGGGTTCCATTGAGTAGAATTCCTCATGTTGCCATGGTATCAGGGGAGCGCTGTCAGTCATTGTCACCGTGATGATGAGCTCCACTCTTTTTTTTTTTTATCTTAAATGCGACCGGTTGCTCTTTTCAGGCAGTAAAGCAACACATCGATCAACAGAAACGCAGATGCTGATGTTCCTGCGGACTAAAGGGCCACTTTATCACAAGTCGGGCTCAACCAAACTGCAGAGTTCTGGTTCAGATCCGCAGAAGAGGAGTAACAAGTTGGCAAAATCCAGAATCTTCCGGGAGATTGTTGCCTGCTTGGGATTAGTGTCGGCCTTTACTGGTGTTGACAGATCTGTATGTGGGTCAGTCGTCCCGTCCGTGCAGCAGACACCGTCTTCGTTCCGTTGTTGTGCCTCGCGCGTCACGTTCTATTCCGCTTCCCAGTCAGCGAGCGGGACATAAACGGTGGTGGCGGTGCCGAGGGTCCCGAGTGCTACTGCGTCGTCGCTGCGGTTTGAGAAGGTCAGGCTGCAGACCCATCATCATTCGTTTGACTCATGTGTGCAGCCGTCTTTTACAGACACACTGTCACCTGTCAGAGCCTGCGAGGTGAAAGATTCGGATCCTGATCTGGCTTTTAAGGCTCTTTATCCAATATCTGATTTAGTTCAGTAGACATTTCCACACAACCTCTGCCTGTGCAAAAAACTCACACCTTCACTGATATCACTACTACTTTATGAAACAACACTGGTGGTGAGTTATGTTTTATAAGTTCTGTCCAACTGACCTTGTTCTGACTGGCCTGCGCTTACAACAACCTGATTTTACTGTGAAAAACAACCTCCTAAAATACCAGAGGAGCAGCATTAATCAAGCAGACATGCACCCCCCCACAACTCCTGAAACCCCTCCCAGGGCAAATACGATAGCTTTAAAGTGCCAAAATTGGATTTTAACGGTGGTCAGCAGCCAAAAACAAGAGAGGAAGAAGCTATTTAGTCACGCCGATCAAAGAGAAGTTTAGTAGTTTGCTGAAACTCGCTCAAGGATGTCCCTGGCCCGGAACAGAGACGACCACCGACGACTCGGTGCCGAGTCCCTCTCGGGGCATGGCGACGTGGGCGGGTCAGGTGACGCGCCCGCGCGCATTAAGGCACATCATCCCACATTTGGAGCGTGTTGACATTATCCCGGCCTCGCCCGCTCATCAGTGTCCCGTAGTCAAATGTTTTCGCGTTGCCCGCTGATCACTTAGGGAAGACTCTCCGCCAACCAGTGACCCGTGCCTCTGAGCGCCGCGTCGCGATATTAGGAGAGACAAGGCAGACTAATTCAATTATTTCTGCAGGATTACAGTTTCTCTTATCACTATAATGACTGTATTATAGGCCGAGAAGTGGCTGCATGTGGCCATTTTGCCTGACTCATCTGTGAAGAGCTCACTCGGGAATAGGAATTTAAATATTTAACAGTGTTACATTATTACATAATGGAAACGATCTGGTGGGAGACCTTGCTGTTATTTTGTTTTCTGTCTCTCCCAGCTGGAGGCTCTTACAAAGCGGAGCGCGGCGTGACTTCACGAGAACGTGGCGAAAAGGGTTTGGGATTCGCTCTGAAGTTCACCCTCCTCTGCCCCCCCCCACGTTAGGCGATCCATCACGGACGATGTGTGAAAACGAAAAGTCCCGGCGAGCGGTGTGAGGACGAGCTGGCGAGCCGGAAGCCAACCTCGAGGCCAAACGTTCAGAGGAGGCGACCTTCTGAGCGAGCTTCGGTCTCACTTTGAATCAGATAGGGTTCAACAGAGCCGCTCTGCTCGTATTGACATTTCATACCTCTTGGCCAACCTGCGCCTGTGTTTTGGTGTGTTTATTGTTGCCTGGCTTTAAATAACAGAGAATTACACGCTGCAGATTCTCAGCGTGACCGCTTTCAGTTGTACGCTGTCCATTATTTAGCAAATTCTTTCCCCCCCCGTTCCCCTACTCGCTTCCATCTGGCCCTTGGGGCGACATTTTTCTTTCCTTGGAAAACAGGCTGTTCCCTGCAGCGCTGGGATGGAGTCGGCGGCGTGGCTGGCGTCGCTCGTATTTGGTCTGTCTGAAGAAGCTTCCGCGTGAATAAAAGAACCAGATTCTCTGGTAATCGGAAACAAATCACGGAAAAGTGCGGGGTCAGAATCCCGCTAGCATTAAAGGGGCGGTGGGGGGGGGGGGTTCAAAAGCTTGAATAAGGACTTTCTGTCCAGGAGGAAAAGCAGCTTTCCCCCCTAAAAGAGCGAAGCTGAGAAGACTTAGCAGAACTTCTGCTTTCCTCCGCCGCCTTTTTCATCCTGAAACTGGTGAACGGACCAGAGTGAAGCTCAGGATCTGACCTACATTGTAAGAGGACGGCCTGGAGAAATTAATCTTTTGGAAAGCTTCTTAAGACAAGAAGCAATTTCGCACCAGCAACTTCATTTATAGCGAAGGGGCTGTAATGGCTGATATTTCTCCGCTCCTCTTGGCCCTATCCGCGTCGTTCCTACCCACCGGTTTCTCCCACCGACGGTGCATATCCAGCTAAAGTTCAGCCACAGCCTCTGGTTCCTTCAGTGCAGACAGATATTTTATGGGGCGCAAAATCAGATTTCAAGCAAAATGTCATCGCAGACAGCTGTATAAATTTTATATTTCCTCAGAACTTTTAGAGCTCGCTCTTCGGAGAGGATTATTAAAACGACACATTCTCATTGACAGATGCAATATTGATGATAAATGGTTGTTTCCCAGCTTGTGAACTGGTTGCTGTCTCCCAAATCTGGACATCACGAAGGTTCCGTCTCTGGCAGATGGATGTGAAAACAGCCGCGCGGTGTCAAACGCGGCGCATTCATCATTCTGCTGCGTGAAGGTCAAACCTGTAAGTGAAGTTGCAGAACTTTGATGTTGGAGCGTTTTTTTGTTTTTTTTTCTTCAAGTTTGAGCAATAACTTCACACACTGCTCTGAGGGGGAGAAAGCAATTCCGAGGCTGTTGGGTCAGTTAAAGCATTGATATTTAAAGACACAACAGAGCTTTCCTCTCAGTTTTATACATTTTTTTCTTCAATCATCAGAATCTGTGTTGTTAAAAGACAAAACGAGCCGTCTTCTCCTTCAGAAGAGCAAAGCCGGAATCCAGAAGGTCTGACATTTAAAAAAGGACAAAGCTCAGAAGCGGCTCCATTAACACCTCCAGCCGTGCTTCTTGTATAACAATCAGGGTGACGTCCCGGCTATAGCTCTGTTTAGAGGCACTCAAACTCTAAAGGAAGCCACTCAGGTGTCCCTCCTGGGCCGGTACCCGGACCAGTTCTGATTAATGTTGCCTTTAGAATCCCTCCACGCTGTGAGTCAATAAAGGCTGACTTTAACGATCGGATTTACGGCGGCCTCCCTGCCGCGGCCGGAGAACATGTAAGTTAGAGTCACGTCCTTGCTCCGCTCCCCGATCCCACGTCGGGGATCGATGGAGCCTTGTGATTTAGCTGACACCTCCTCTCTCATCAGCACGCCTCTCTCGCTGTTTTATGCGCGTGCATAACGCTTTTGTTGCGCCGCGTCGTAATTTACGACGCCGCCGGTGCGACGCCGCCTTCCATTGACAAATCGGTTGTTGTGCTTCGCCGCGATGATGTAGGGCCTCGCGTTCCGAGCGCCCCCCGGAGGCGGCGCTGCGGCGGACGGCTCCTCATCCGGGCCCTGCCAAAACCCAACGTTTCCTTCCATGAATCCTCTTTACGAGCCAGGAAGTTTGCGCCGTCGTTTCCCTCCTCTGCCGGTCACGTGGCAGCGGGCGGGGGAAGAGCCAAGGCCCGGGACGCCACGCCCGACTCGTTAATGGTGCGTACGTCCAAGCCTCCGGAGATGTCGCCGAAGGGCGCTTAGGCCAGCAGAAGGAGGAGGAAGGCTGGAAAACCTTCAGGAGGACCCAGGCAGCCGTCGTAATCGTTTAATGCGAGCAGCACGAAGACGTGCTTCACGGAGGCGGCGCGAGGCCCGACGCGCTCCGCTTCACCGGCCAATCGGGAGGCGGCTCGCTGCAGGTTCGAAAGGTTAACCGGCCCATTAGTCGGCACTCTCCTCGATATGGCCGACGGACGCCGTTGTTTGCCTTCGCCGCTTGACTCCTTGCAGAGCAGCCGAAGAATGCGAAAGTGTGTGTTTGAAGCTGGGACGGGATCGAACCCGCAAGCCTAACGGAAAGTTAAGCTTCGTTCTCCTCCAAACGCAACTCCCATCACAGCCGGGAGAGATGCGCGTCAGTCATTCACGTCCTGCTTCAACAAAGACAGAACTAATCACGCTGGTTGGAAACCGAACACCGATTGGATGATAGAGTAGTCTCGTGTGTCATTGATTTGGTTTTCAATTTCACGCTAATTTGCTCAAATATTTTTGTTCCCATAAAGAATGTGTTTAAAAATTAGATTATATCATTCTGAGAATTAAATAACCCCCCCTCTCCAGACAGAAGGATGTCATCATTATACCATTAACACGTGTAATGAGAGACGGATTGTTTCCCAGCTTCTGATTAAAGTCCGATTCTCTGTTGGTGAGCTGATGAATCTGACCTCGTACACACGTAATCAGGCCTGACGGACTGAACACAGCTTTATGTTGTCTCAGAAATCCAGTTGTTTTCGGTCCCGATCTACATCTGAGTGGATATAAATGGACGCAGGTGAAAAAAAAAAAGCAGGGTTTGACTAAAAGTTAAAGACCCCCCCGGATGACTCTGCGGTCAGAGGAAGGACGCGAGACGTCTGCCTCTGCCTGACGTTGCGCCACCTGGCTGCCACCTTTGGATCCGTCGTAACCAGTAAAGCCAGTCAAGGTCGCCGCCGTGACAAACAAACGACGGAGCTGAAGGCCCGGGCCACCCGGCCGAGTCCTCCCGAAGGATGTCACCCAGCTTAGGTGAAGGAGGGGGGGGGGGGGGCATTAACACATCTGGATGAGACGCGACCAGGCGGGAGCCGCGTGGGCTCGGTATCCACAAGCGCCAGGTGGTTGTGGATACCGTCAATATTTGCACAGCGCAGATGTTTAAAAGAACCTGTTGACCCCATCGGACTCCCGGCAGAGGACAACCCCCCACCCCCACCTCCCCCCACCGTTGTCTCCGTCCCTCTCAGAGTGGACTCTACTCTAAACACTGAGGGTGACAACTATTGTCGGACATGATTTAGACCGGCTGTGCGGTGTTTATAAGATTCAAAAGCTTTTTCCGGACTCCGCGCCTCTCGCGCCGTCCCGCTCCGGCCACTCGAGCGCTCTCTAAAGCCATAATTGGTGATTCATCCAGGCGCTGTCGCGGGGGGAAAGCGTCTCTCCAGCGAACGGGTGCACCTTTTAAAGCCACAGCGGCTTAACCGGAGCACCCGAACACCCAACATCTCTGACCTCTCTTGACTGTTTCTTTTTTTTTTTCTTCCTCTTTCACACTTTTAAAGCGTGGCGGTCACGTGCGCGGGGAGAGACGGTCGCCGGAAAACAACCGAGAAGCGCCCGCGCTTGGCCCCGTGCACTCTAAATGTCTGGGCCTTCATTGTTAGCGTGCATTTTTCCTTTTATCTGGATACATTTGTAGGAGCCTAAACGCTATTCCAGTTAATTCATGTTGAAATAATAATTTCATTTTGTCGTGCTAAAATAAGTTGCTGTCAGTCGAATCTGATAAAAATGATTACTTACATGATTCACAAGGGAACAGTTCATATTAACGAGTTATTATTTCATTTTGTTTGACTCAAATGTGTGTGGAGGATTTTATGTTAAAATTGCGTATTTGCCCTTTAATGCGCATTTTACGATCTGTTTACGTTCAGTGTCATTCAGTTGAGCCACACAGTTTCTTGAACGCACTCACTCTCTCGCTACACTCTAGCTGAGTTTTTTGCCTTTAAATGTTGATTTCCAAGCCATTCGAATTTTTTTTTTGTCATGCTGGATCTTTTGTATCCTGTTCAGTTTTCGGAGTAAAACACGACAACTAAGAAGTCGTTTGGAGCGTTTTTTTTTGTGGACGAGGTGGAGAAGAGAGGAGAGCGTCATGGCTTCAACTATTAGGAACCTACAATATTAGAAGCTGCTGATAACAGCGCGTGACAAACAAAGAGAGCGGTTCCGGAGCGCGGGCGGCTGTGGTTAGTGTCCGAGGACTCGTCCGTTATCTAGTCCATGGTGCCCAATGACAAATGAGGATGCGCGGGGTTAAACCTGATCTGATTTGTAGTGATCCGGGGGGCCACAGAAGAGCCGCTGGATTCCCAATGATAAGCCTGGAATCTCCTGTGTTCCAACAAACCCCCCCCCCACCCCCTTACCATCAGTCTTCCCCTCCTGTTTGTTAAAGGTGTCGTTCCACCTTTTGTGTCTTCCACATTTCACCAGCCGCCGACACTCCGAGTCATCCGTCAGCCGACGACGACGGCGGCGAGGACAAACACAGGCGGGCCGCTCGGCACACCTAGGGCCCGTCCTCGCTGAAACCCCACCCCCCCCCCAACCGCCGGGGAGACATGTGGGGGCCACTGGCCGGGGTCACGGAGGTTGAAATAACACAGCTACTTCAGTTTGACCTCTCGATTAGGCCACGACCGCCATCCTTCAGCCGCTCTGCCCACGGGCCTCGTATCCTGCTCCCAGGCTTGGTCAGAGTGACGGATGGGCTGTTCTTTCTGGACTGTAGGTAAGTTCACAAACATCTGCATATCGGTGTGTGTGTGTGGTTGTGTGTGTGTGTGTTAAACTTGAATTTGAATATATATTCTGTTTTTAACAGCTGTGTTCGCCTCCTGCCCCCGACGTCCTCGAGGCTCTTTCCCGTCTCTCCGTGAGGGACAGGCGTTGGATTTCTTGAATATACTTATATATTTATGTCTTCCTGTGGCTCTTCGCGCACGTCAAACTGGAAACGCTCGCTTCACAACCAAACAACCGTCTTCGCGGATCGGAACGAGTTTCGGGTCGTCTTGGGCAGGAAGTCAAAAATCTTCGGGGGCTTCCTCCTGACGGCGATGGGGCCGAGGAAAAGGATCGCAACGTAGCCGCGGGGGTCGCGGGTCAAAGGTGCCCCAGGATCCACATTCGCCGCCGCGCCGCCGTCAAAGCGGGCAGCCAGCCGCGCGCTAATGTGTATTAGCAAGACAAAAGGGTGGGAGGAGACGGGCGCAGGAGATGGACTTTGATTTCGCCGAGATTTATGGGCGTGATGAAATCAGCTTTGAAGGAAGCGGGCTTGGGCGACCCCGCCGCCGTTTTGGGGACATCTGAGGGCTCCGGGGGTTTGTTCTGGGAGACGGAACGCTGCGGATGAAAAGGCAACAAATCTAAAGCGGAAAAAGAAAAGAGGCGCGCCGCGGCCTCCTCTGAAGTCCTCTCCTGTCCCATTCGGGGGGGGGGGTCCCATGGGCCCATTGTGCCCTCTGCCGGGTGTCGCTGGGTGTCTGGGGGAGTCTCACGGAAGCGGACCCGGCCGGGTCGGAGACGTGGAAATATCCTCCAGCGCCGCGGCGGTTTCACGAGGGGCTTCGCGTGGGTGAAATACGCAGCCCTTTACCTTCCCACCGCCGACGTGTGCGTGGCAGAGGGTTGTTCACCCCCCCCCCCACACCGACCCTGCATGCATGTCCTGCTGTAAACACTAAGGGCCCCCCAGTGACCCCCGCAGTGATAAATAACCCTTAAGGTTAACCACGTTTGAAATGGAGCCGTGAGGCCACTATAGGTTGTCCGAGGTTGTCTTGACACAGCCAATCTGTTATCTGGGGGGGGGGGGGCGCCGGCGGAGCGGCGTTAACCGGCCGCTTCCTTTGTGTCAGGACTGAGGATGAGGAGGAGCTCCTTCAGCCAACAAGCCTCTGTTAGCACAGGCTTCGCTCACGGGCAGCCGTCCCGCTCAGGAACGCGCGAACGGCGTGCGCACGTGTGACTGGAGGCGTTCGAGCGCGCGTGCAACGGCTGCAGCGCCCGCGTGAGTGCGTGCGTGTGCGTCTTTGTGTGTGTGTGTGTCCTGTGTGTGTGTGTGTGTGTGTGTGTGTGTGTGCACAGATGGAGCCGGGCAGCGTGCGAAGGCTCGACGGACGCGTTCCGGTGCGTCTGGCGAGCGCAGCTCCAAGAGCACATTTCTAAACCTGCGAGGCCTGCTGCTGGCGTCATCTGCGCAGGCGTCTCGACGGTTTCGGGGCCGTCGACGTGCACGCGGAGACTTTTGCTTTACTCGTTCAGAAGCGCCGCCAGCGTCTTCACAACATCAGACAACACAGCGGTCTTCTGGTGGCTCGGTGTAAAGTGTTTAATGTGACATCTGACAGCTTTTGGAATCTGATATGAGTTTAGCAGACGCCTAAAAACAGAACTTGAATATCCCACAGAGGTGAGAGCTTCACAGAGGAGAACTTGTAACGCTGAGTGACTTTATAAGATGCCACACTTGTACCGTGTGATAATTAAAAGAAAAATAAAATCCCTCAAAAAAAACAGTCAAAGAAAAGTGAGGGGCAGTCCCCCTCTAGTGGCGATAGTTGGGAACGTCTCAGTCTACGTTATGATATAGAACAGGCTTCCAAACATATTCCAGCTACAATCTGGACTTAAATTAAATACTTACGAATTGAACCAATATGAATATATAACGGTGACTGTTTAATGCATTCACTTGTGACTATTACGGCGTGAGGCATTCGGTCCCATTATTCCACAACGACACCGCCATACAAAAATCCTGAATTGTAATTTATACGAATTTATATTCTTTTATTATTATTTAATAAGAAGATATTTGTAACTTCCAATTGTGTCTCCTGACATCTGGCATGAAGATCGGCTGGTTTTAATGAATTAAGATGCCCATCTATTTCCATTCGTAACCAATATTTGTCAAATTAGTGATCTTATAAAGACATAATTGAAACGGATGGCTGATATTGCTTATGGGAATGTCAGCCTTTGAAGTGACACTGCCCCCCAGCGGCAGACTGGCGCTACTGCAACGCTGCTGATCGAGTTGCCAGTTTCCCAGCGATGACGCGACTAAGTATTTAAAGTTTATTTAGAAGAATACTGGCAAAAAAAAAAAAAAAAAAAAAAAAGGTGAAAGCTTATGTTTGTACAAAGCAAGTTGTCACAGGACACCACACACAACGCAAAAGTATACATTTCAAGAGTAGCAGATAATAACAAAGCACCATCTTCAAGACTAGATTACAAAATGCAGAACCTTTTTATATCAAGTACAATAGTTAACTTTTTTTTTTTTCTAAAAAAACAAACTTCATTTTATTTTAATTTCTAAGGATGGACTCGTTTATTCAAAGGGGGTGGGTGGGTGGGGGGTTTGGGGGCACGTATTCTAAATAAAGCACACAGTTCAAGGCATTCAACACTCAGAAAAAGACAACGGTTCCACGAGCTCGATACTCTGACGAATGAAGCGACATCTCTTTGGCACAGCTGCATGACTTGTGAGAGGCGAACTCTATCACGAGAAGAAGTGAAAATGACAACATTAACTTGACAACACTATGTACAAAAATGTATGTAAAAATGTCATAAATATGTCTAAAAAAAAAAAAACAAAAACAAACAAAGAAAAACCACAGACACTATGTACACCTTTGTACTGGAAGCCAGACGGGTTTTGCTCGTCTTTAATGGTTTTGGAGGGAAACTAAAAAAAAAAAAAATCAGGTGTCGGCGTGCAACGAAAGCCGACGTGTCACCAATGAATTTTCGAAACACCGTTTGAAGGCGAGGGTGCTGTTTTTCAGCGCGATGTGAGAGCGCGAATTGAGCCGGACAGAACCCCCCCCCCCCCTCTGGGCGGCGATGGAGGTCTCCCTTTAGTGTTTCAAATGATTAGTGACACATGCGGCTTTGTTGCGCCGTGATGATGTCAAGTCTCTGGTCTGTGGGCAGTTGGCACAGTGCCGTGTTGTTCTCCCGGGCGTCTGACACGCCCCCCCCCCCCCCACGTCCTCACGCTCCCGCTCTCATTCTTTCTTTCTCAGGACGATGTAAATGAGGCCGCTGATGAGGCAGAGCGGGAAGGCCACCCAGGCCAGCACGTAGGCGTAGCCGTACTGCACCGCGGAGCCCTCGTCCGGGCTCATCACGGTGTAGATGATGGCCGCGCACATCACGAACACGCCTGGGGAGAGATCAGAGGGTCAGAGGGGTTGGGTGGGGGGAAGGGGGGGGGGGGGGGGGTCAGAGATACTCACTGGCTAGGATCTGGAAGATGGCCGTGAAGAAGAAGCGTCCGCCCTTGACCAGCCGGAAGAGCTGATAGAGGAAGGCGATGAGGGAGAAGAAGCAGAAGAGCACCGACAGGATCATGAGGGCCTGCACCGCCTGGATCCAGTCTGGGAGACAAACACACAGCGGGGGGGTTTAGACGGTGGAGCGCCGGGGATGGAGGGGGGGGACGCTGCCGAACCTTCATTGCTGGCCGGTTTGCAGTGGTAGCCTCCGTTCGTGGTCAGGCATCGGTACCACAGATCTCTGCTCATATCGCCACCTACAGTCCAGGTCTGGTCAACACAACAACACGCGTCTGAGCGAGTACCACGTGCACGCAGCTGGAGTCAGGATTGAAGTGTGTGTGTGTGTGTGGGGGGGTCAAGAGAAGGGCAAACTCACGCTGGCCGCCGTGGACACGATGAGGAGGATGAGGATGATGAGGTGCAGGAGGAGCACGCCGAGCAGGACCAGCAGCATTTTTCTTCAAGTAGATCTACAAGGACACACAGACAGAACTCATCAACCGCATGGAGGCACACACCCCCATCTCATCGATCACCCCCACACACACACACACCCCTGTTGAACGACAGCAACGCGTCGCCGCTAGATGGCGCCATCGACTCGCCTGCGCGTAAACCGCAATGTTTACCTCAGTATGAAAGTATCCCATTACAAACCTCCTCACACGGGGAAGGAACTTGGAGAGCTCTCCTTTGGAGTTTAAAAGAGCCAGTTTGGGCTTTTTAAAATATGTCTACATATGACTGTGAGCGCAGGAGATCGCGTTCGCGTCACCGAATCCAACTTTCAATTCAGTTCATCCTCCAAAAATGGTTTCATTACGGCTCATTTCAGCAGACACGGATACGAGCGAGCAGTAAAACACCCCATAACGCACAAATAAGGAGCAAATAACGTGCAGCTTCAAAGGAGAGGTCTTGGTTTATGGCTGCTCCACGCTGCTGGATAACAGACCAACAAACCGCCGAGAAAAAAGAAAACATTCCAGCGTAATGTCGCCATGCGTGCGCCTCAGCCACGACCGTTTTTAGCCATCGGAGTAAACAAATACAGTTAAAGCTGCGACAGACCAACGATTCAGACGCGTAAAATCCGCACACAACAGATCCGCGCTGTGCGTAAATCCAAAGTTAACTGGAACTCCAGAAAAGTCCCGCCGTCTGACTGGAAAAAAAAAAAAAAAAGAAAAAAAAAAAACAACCGCAAAAAAGGAATAAATTCACCGATTAAAACCGAAGCATGTTAGTCCAACTTACAAAAACAAGGCAAAGCGAAACGGTTTTTCCGTGAAATGGAGGAATGGAATGGAAGAGTTGGGGAAAGTTTTTTCTGCTCCTCTCGACTCTTTCTGCTGCAGCTACTATTCCAGATGTGGCTCACACACCCCAGTCTGGCTCTTTTTTTCGGCTGAGAACACCGCCCTGCAGGCCCCGCACGTCACCAGAGGCCCCGTCCTTTTTTTTTTTTCTTTCCTTCTTTCTTCTCGCTCTCTCCTATCATCTGGATTCTGCTCCAGTCCTTTTGTGGAGGATCCTGTGGCAATATTGCTCACACACACACACACACACACACACAAGCCCGAAAAGTGATTGTGATCTTCAGTGTTTTCGCCGAAACAGATAAATCTGTTAAAAATAGATAAAACAGATAAAAATTATTTCTTCCATTTCATTCTGACTTTATGACTCATTTCCAGCAGAGGTGTCACATCCTCCCCACAAAAGATCTTATCTCTGGATCTGGGGCCACATTTCAGGGACATATAGGGCCTATAACCGTCAAAAAAAAAGACATTTCAGACCAAGAAAAACAAGGTTTTTCACCTCCAAAAACAGAGAGTCCTGCCACTACACGGCCACAGAGGCCTCCCAGTTCAGCTCATCTGAAGCTAATGGGGGCCACATTTTGATATGGACAATAAAGACGCCTCTGTCCTCCTGCGCCATCCTGGAGCTGCGACATGCCCAAATATAGGCGGCCGTCTGCATGTTCGCATGTTATAGATCAGCCAGGACTGGAACCTGGACGCAGTCAGCGGTCCAGGCCTGCTGGTGTCTGCACAACCGCTGGCGCTCGGGGCTGCGCTGGTTGATGACTGCGCCATTGATTAAACCAGGATCAAAGACCCCCCCCCACGCCCCAGTGTCCTCTTTTACTTCTACCCCTCCAGTGTTTTATGGACTCACCAAACTCTTGTGAATTTCACTTTTGGACACACTCCTGCTCTCTCGCTTTTAAAAAAGTGCCTCGTAAAACAGAAAATAATAGCGAAACTAGTGTCTGAAGAACAGGGAGGATCCGGAGTGTTTCCGCGGGCGGGCTGGTCCCGGCAGGCCGCTCCTCGGCCCCTGACAGCTTGATCGGTAGCGCTTCAGGACGGCCAGGAGGACCCGCGGGATGATCTTTATAAGCCATTAATCCAGCGTGCGCGTCAGAAACCTCCTGCAGGCCCCCGAAGAGTGTGTTTGTGAGGGGAAAAAAAAAAACAAAACGCGGGGAGGTTCGAGGTTCCGCCGGAGGCCGGGTGATGACAGGAGCACCATCTCCACCAGCGCCCTCTGAGAGGATTCTCCCCCTATCGCCGACCCTCACAGCCAGCAACATCTGACGAATAATCTGAGGTATTTGGTGTGCGGTGAGTGTTTTTAATCCCTGCAGCCAATGCTAATGTGAGCAGTGACTCAGCCACCCCTCCCCCTTACGTTTATTATATAAGTGTAATTTTAAGGTATTTTTCATCATAGTTGCAGAGACAAAGTGGTTTGCTTCAGGGTTTGTTTTTTTTTTCCCCTCCGAGGTCATGAGTTCCACCACCGGACGCATGAAATCGCGAGTCCCTGCAAAGTGTTTTCTGGTGTTTTTAGAGACTCCCCCCCCGCCCCTCTGGAATTTAAAAAAAAGTGAAATGAAACTCAAATATTTTCCCCACATTTGGCCCTAATGGGCTTCCGTAGCTGATTTTCTGTTTATTTTTGAGGCGTGTCTACATTTATAGGAAAGCTAATTTTACTCAAGGGTGAACTTTGGGTGCTTAAGTAAACATGACTCAACGCACACGCACGCACGGGCGCGCGCACACACACACACACCTTCCTTATGAATGTTTTAGAGAGCTGATCATCGTTATCGTCCTCTCAGACCTCTGCGGTGACAGAGCAGGCATGAAGAGTTATGATGTGTCTTTATGGGCTGCAGCCCTGGAAACCATCCATTACGTTCTCCCTCCATTAAATAAAAACAGGCCCTTCCTGGACTTTAGAACGGCAATCATTACAAAGCAAACAGGACGGAGCTGCGCACCAGCTGTAACCATACCCTCAGCCATTGTGGCGAGGCCGCGGCTGAAATTCAAAACCGCCACGCCCCCGCCCCACTCAGGGATCTCGCAGGTGAGGCACTTCCAGGCAGCCGTCTCGTCCCGGAGACATTCGGGAGGAGAAACGGAGTGTTTCTTTGCAGGATCCTGAAGGATCCAGAGCTTTCGTGAAAGTACAAACGATTGTTGAATTCTGTGAAATGTTATATCACGAGATGCGGGGGGGGTGAACCCTTAAGGATCCCGATTCGCAGGTCCCAGCTTTCACTTTGCGTAAACGATGAGGTTTGGGCGTTCCACACGGAGGGTGAAGTCAGGCTTTTCTCCATCTGGAAGAGAGTTCCGTTTCGTGATAAAAGCCAGTCAGCTGCAGCTGAAGCGCGGCCCCGCCGCACGACGCCGGGCTCCACCTGCAGGAGCGGTCGCATAATTCGATTAGATGACTCCATCGGCGAGCATGAGAATGTTGGGGGAAAAAAAGGATGAGAACTGGGGAGGAGGTGGATTTGGCTCTGGAACGCCAGCCGGCTCCGCCTGCCTGGAGGACATCACGGTGAGACAGCTGGCCCGGGATATTGCACTTGTGGGACCGCGGAGGAATGGCGGAACGCCTCCGTGCTCCTTCACCTATGGAAGCTGCTGCCAAAACAAGAGGAAGCGCCGAAGCTCTGAGGTCACCCTGGTCAGATGTCACCGGGAGGGGCCGAGAACTGGGGGGGGGGTCGCCCCTGCCTAGTCACGTTCCGGCTGTTATTGGGCGCTCCGGAACGCCGCAGCAGAAACTCCGACATTCCTCCTGCGGATGCCTTCTCAGCTTTCTGGGAAGGCCCTCTCCCCCCCCGCTCGTCCTCTAGGCCTGACCCGGCCTCCGCTGCGCCTCTTTCACCTTTCGGTGTCGGATAGCGCGCCGCCGAGCGGGAGGAGCCGGCGAGGAGGCGGCCGAAGCGTTCCTGCTTCCACCTGCCAAAAACGAAACAAACCGACCGCCAGGCTCCCTCCCGGCAACGAGGCCCGCAGGCCCGTCGCGGTCGGTCACCTCGGACAGAAAGATCGGATAAGGCCGGTCGAGATCTGACTGATAACGCGCGCCCGTCCCTCCCTGCGATGGAACGACAACAAATCAGAGACGCTCCGGATTGTGGCACCCGACCCGTCCGGAACATGTGTTAATCGTTAGCCGCTGGCTTCCCGCTGGAGCCGATGTCGTCGGCGCAAACTGCGGCTTCATATCAGAAATGCTTTCAGTCGCGGGGGGAGGGAACGGAGCAATAAACGGGAAAAAGGCTGGAATTCCGTCTGAATCCAGCCGCTCGCACCCGCGCCTTTTCTCTCTTAATCTCCAAGCGCCGCGTTAATGTTATTACAGTCAAACGGGTCATGTGACTCACGCGGAATCCGAAATTCCCCCTCGTCCGCCGGAGGAGAGAACCGGTTTTACCTCCTCGTTATCAGCCGCTTCCTCATTTCTATTCAAACCGCTCCGAGCGGCGTGTCTGCCCTCTTCTGACAGCTCGCAGGGCAGCGCTCCAGCTGCCAGTTTCCCAGAGAAAAGATCCCTCCCACCTCATGCCAGCACAGGTTTGGGAGACGCGCTCGACCTGGAGAACACGCTTTGAGACGCGCCATCAGAGGCTTCAACGCGCTTCATCAGAGGCTTTAACGTGCTTCCGTGTCTGAAGTCTGGGGCTGGGCCAAAGGTCGTGCGAGGCCGTTGTAGGCAGCTACGTCTGGGCTCAAGGCACCAGCGAGACTTTGAGATCAAGCGTGCGCGTCAGCAGACGCAGAAATGGTATCGAGTTTGGGAAAAAAAAGTAAAACAAACACAAATCAGATCGTCCTGAGGCGCGCCGCAGAACAAGGTGAACCTCTGTGTAGATCACACCCACCGCTTATGTTAGGAGTCACATGGCCGCAACGAGCTGCGCTCACGGGGATCCGCCGCGCCGGGGATCTGGTTTTCCGCGAGCGTCTCGTCTGTCAAAACGTCGGTTTGCTTTTGGGGAATGCGGGCGATTCGCCATGGCCGGCGCGGCGTCTGTGGCGCGGCCCGGCCAAAGGAAGTTCCAGCCACCACGCGCGCGCGTGTGCGTGTGTGTGTGTGTGTGTGCTCATCTGGTCTGGACCACAGCCCAGAACGGTCGCTCACGAGACCCGCAGTTCCGAGTCCGGCAACAGATCCCAGCGCCGGGCTGCGGGAAAAAGGGGGGGGACGGCAGGTGATGCACCAAAGTGCGAGCGACACGTGCACGTGGGTGTCGTGCGCGCTCCCAGAACAACCGCAAGGCGAAAAAAACAAAAAAAACAACACAAAACGCGACATTATGGGCTGAAAAGGCGCATATCTGCTGAGATGAGAGGGAAATTCCTCCCGATAAATATTAGCAGGAGGGTCCTTGTTAGGGGATACTCTGTTCTTTGATCCTCACTGCCATGTTGTAATTATTTTTATAGTTAATAAGGCCTTCAATGGACAAATTGTGCTTCAAATGTCAAGATTTAATACCCTCGCAGAGTATAAATGCCAGCAGGCATGTCTGGATAGACTAATTACGCATTGTGGAAACCTGCTGGAACCGAAGCGGAGCTCAGGAGCGAAGCTCTTCCTGACGTCACAGGCGTCAGGCCGGGGACGACTCCAAGGTTCACGCACGTGCCCCCCGCCAGCGCCCCCCCCCCCCACCCCCATCCTTTGGTGGAGGGCGAGGCCTAAAACGTTCGCCTCTCTTTCAGCACAGCCGTCGGTTTCCTAGCAACAGCTGGCTAGAGGAGGCTTAGCACGTCCTGTGTGCGAGGGGGTTAGCTCGGTACAGTGTCGCTGAGCGCTGGTGCGAATGCAGCTTTGGACCGGTGCTAACAGACTTAGAGGCTGTGATGGGCTCTGATCCAGGGAGGATGCAGGGAGGGACGGAAGGATGATGGAGGGATGATGGAAGGATGATTGGATGGTGTATATATATATATATATATATATATATATATACACCATCCAATATATATATATGATGATGGAGGGATGATGGAAGGATGATTGGATGGTGTGTATATATATATATATATATATATATATATATATATACATATATATATATGAGAGAGTCCCTCTCAAGTCTGGATTGAGGCTTCGGATGTTGACTCTGGAGTGTGTTGGAGGCATTCTCCTAGTTTCGGGGTCACAGCCCCCAGTGCCCCCATCAGCACTGGGATCACCTTGGTTTTGACCTTGTAGTAGATTACGATGTCAGATGCTAATCTGAACACTAACTTATAGAATAAAATAAATGTGATCATCCCATCTGTCACATACCTCAGGAATAACTAACATTAACATAAATAAACTGCTGCTAGGTGACTGATGTGCAAAAATGCCAGAGAGAGAGAGAGAGAGAGAGAGAGAGAGAGAGAGAGAGAGAGAGAGAGAGAGAGAGAGAGAGAGAGAGCAGACCTTCCCGCCTAACTTCGTCGTGTCTGCCGTGATGAGCGATGTTGGGATGTATTGTTATGCTTTATACATTCCAGATGAGACCTCGGCCCCTTCCCCTCCGCCCTTGCAAGCCGTCTTTTAACAAACACGTGCTCCGCAAAGCTGTAATGGCGTTCACCCGCTCGGAGGACCAAAAAAAAAAAAAAAAAAAAAAAAGAGAAGAGTTGGGCGTGGGGGCGGCACAAGGGCAATATACATTTTCAAGACCGCTCCGCTTACGTTTCCCCCAGGATTTTTCTCAGATGCAGATGCCTGAAAGAGTCTCCCCCACCCCTGGAACAGTGCTGGAACCTTCAGCTTTGCACATGTGAGCAGAAAAAATTGAATTAAAATCTGTTACCGACCATGTGGAGCAGGCAAGTTTAGAATCCAGAGGAGGAAATGTTTTCAGTCTTCCAGTCTGTGTGTGTGTCTGTGTGTGTGTTGGGGGGGTGTCTTAATTGAAAACAGTGGTTGTTTTTATGTTTTTCCATTCTAAAGTTCCCCTTTAGAACAATTACCTGGGTTCTCATTAGAGCTCCACTCGAGTCTTGTTAAAGCTGCTGCTGCCAGACCTCACGTCCATCTTCGGGGCCTCATAACTCGTGTTTGGTGTAAATACGAGCCGCATCAACGTGTGTTCACCGTCAACACGGGAGTGAGCTGGAACCCGGGGACGCGCGCTCATGGAAAACAGTCACATGCTTGACGCCGCGGGCAGATTCTCTCCCCCGCGCGAAGAACACACACACACACGCGCGCGCACACACACACACACACGCAGCAGCTGACAGTTCAAACTACCACTTTGGGCATGCGGGGGTTTTCTGAGGAGAGTATTTCATTCTGTGAGGTCATGCTTGGGTTTGTAGATCTTCTGGTCTGTAAGAAAACAGCGCACATGCTTGTGGGAGGAGGGATCGGGAGACTGAGAATCTCCAGATGAGGAGCTGTTGCACAACGGACGCACGGAAACGGGGAAACTTGCGGCGGCCGGGAACGTCGCCTCGGCTTCCCTAACTGTACCAGGGCGCGGGGTGCCAACGCACTCCGGTCAATTTCCTCTGGTTCACCCTCTGCGCCCGATCGGGGCCTAATTCCCGGTCAAATCGCTGTTGACCAGGAAATTCCGGAATCTCTCCGCACAGTTTTCCATTGGGTAGCCTCGCTCACATCTGCACAAATGCGCTGTCTGCTTGAGTCACCCTCTGGCGAGCTGAGCGGGGAGAGGTGATGGGACGGACCCAAACACACACACACACACACACACACACATCCACACCCACACGCACATATACTCACTCACACTCACTCACTCAAACACACACTCTGCAGGCCACCCTGGTCACACCCAAGGCATCCCAGGCACGCAGCACCAGGCGCTCTAAATACGTCTGGGGTGACTCCCACTATGAGAACATACTACAGCGTAAAAAAGGGAGCCTGTGTGTGACGGGGTTCAAAATGGCAGCGCTGTGCGGCGTTCCCGCTGCAAAGGCAGCCGGAAAACGGTACCCTGGATGGATAGTAGCGAAAGGTTTCGGGACCAGATAGGCTGAGCGTCTCCTCTCTGACCGCCCCCCTCCCCGTTCCCGTCCCAGGCGGCCGCCGGCACGCTGACCTCACCCCTGCCTCCACCCCAACGAGGCGCTTCCTGGCCGGAGGGAAGCGGCAGTACAGCTGGATCACGGAGCAGGAGGATAGTTGGGGGGGGAGGTGAGGTGGATGATTGCTTAACCATCCCGGCTCTCTTTGTTCCATCCCTCACGTTCTGTCCCACCTCGTTCTCGCTCACCAAGTCGGTCAAACGCCCACGGACTCAGACGCACATTCCTGACACACACACACGCACACATACACAAACACGCGCACACACACAGCGCGTAAGCCGACGCTCCTTCAAAGCCTGAGGTTCTCTCGCCGACAGCATGGCGTTCTTTTTCTGGAAGTTGTGGCGCGAAAGAGGCGGGGCCCCCGCTCCACGCCGATCTGCTCGGCCTTTCCACGCCTGCTTGAGCGCGGCGGCGAGCTGTCAGTCACGGTAAACGGCTGCAGATGGGCGGTGGGGGGGGGGGCGAGGAGGGGCCTTGGCCCGGCTCCACCACGTGAGGTTCGCCGCCGGCGGGCAATCCGCGGATGCAGGAAAATCTGGGGGAGAGCCCCGCGCTCAGACAGACAGCGTCTCTATATCACCGGCGGGATGACACGTTTGAGTGTTTTTGTCAAACACCAGAGATGGATTTGATCTTCAGACATGAATCCACCATCAATCCTCACGGCTGCTTGCATATTTAGCCCCTTTATCTCCCTCTCAGACATTCAGGAAAGGGAATATGAACTCCATATTTCAGGGGGTGAAACTATTTCGCAGATAATTTCAGCCTCATTCAGCATTTCCGACGATAAAGTCCTTCAATCCGGCTAAATTCAATAAACTGAACAGTGAGAAAACAAAATAAATCCGCCGTCGCAGTCAAGCACACAAACACAAAACATCTGTTTATGGTCTGCTGGCTCGGACTGGCTGCGAAATCCCAGAGGAAGAGGAGTAGAGTCAGCTCCTGGCCGGCGGGAGGATGAAGAGCGCCAGCAGTGGCCGGACTTTTCCCCCTCTCTTCTCCAGCTCCGTCCTGAGGGAGGGGAGCTGAGATGGATGACGGAGCTGTTAAATAGACGACCAACACCCAGTACACAGTGTTTTAATGCCGGCTCTTCCCAAGGCGTCTTCCCCCTTGTGTTCTTTTCTATCTCCAGTCACGCCCTGATTTATGAAGCCGCCGGCTCCGGAGAAACGTCTTTTAAGTTCCTGTGTGAAAACAGGAGGACTGCAACGGAAAGTGATAATAAAGAAGCTGTCTATGAAATCAGAGGTTTAGCGCCCGTGACCAGTGGAAACTGCGTTTTAAAGGCTAACGGGGGGAATGCACAGGGGCCTGGAAACCTCCTCCACGTCGTCGCTCGGCCGCGCGTGAAGTCAGATGTGGAGACGCTGAAATAACTTTCACCACAAGAATCATCGGCAAACAAAACACTGCCCTCTGGTGGCAGTCTGCAGTAAGTGATAAGCCCCGCCCCCCTCACCAAGTCTGGGTTTCACTCAAACAAATGCTCCCCAGAGATAGCCCGACTCATCACACTCACAATTAGTCCGTATAGCTCCTCCCTTTACGATGTATTTGGTGCCCGCGTCTTGGCGTCTTTGCAAAGCAGGAAGAATTGTTGCCATAGGAACGACTTATTGTAGGACAAAGTGTTCATTTCTCTCCGCACAGCTGGCACCCCGGGCTGTCAGGCCTCTGGAGCCAGTTGCATACGGCACTGGGAGCTCCGGTTTGCAGCCAAGGATGGAGGCCAGTGCCTACTTAACAGTTAGTATCATATACGCAAGTAAGACGAGGCGGCTAACCACAATCGCCTGGCGACGATCTGTAACGCTCGTTTTACTGGCTGCGCTCCCGGTCACCCCTCCGGGTCTTTGCTTTTGTTTTGGGTGAAGATGACAATGTGCCTTTATTTTCTGTGAATGGCTGAGAGAGGGAACACAAGACTCTTCGATTTTTTTTTTTTTTTTAAATCAACCGTCTGAAGAGGGAAAAAGAGCTGAGTCAAAGAAAAGTGTCGGACCAACGGAGCTGATTATTTTCCACATCGTCTGCCAGCATCTACCCAGAAGGTCCCCTGGTTCCTCCTGCCCCAGCTCCAGAAGCAGTAGATGGAGACAGGGGAGGGTAAGGGGGGTGGGGGGGTGGGTGGTGGAGGAAGATGAAGGAGAAAGAAGATGAAGCAGAGGGTCAGAGTTCAACGTGGGCCCGTAAAACGTGACCCTTCGCGATCCCCCACTTCCTGGTCAGCTCACTCTGAAGGAGGCCTGCTAGGTCCGCGGAACAAGGAGGCCATTGTGTGGACGTGGATGCTGTGCTGGGATGCAGCCAAGGCCAGGAAGCGTCCTCGCTGCCACCAGCATCCCAAGGCCCTGTTTTGATGAATCCTGTGATCTGCGGCCATGAGCTCATGTTCTCTTCCAAATATGGGGACTTTAACTTTTAAAGCTCATCTTCACATCGGAGACGTTCGGAGGAGGGTCTGTTCTTCCTCTTCCAGCATCAACCAGCCATGGAAAGGACACTGGGGGGGGGGGCACCATCCTGCGGCAGTCATGGCTGATTGCAGGCCAGGCCGGACCTCCCGGGGCCCCGCCGGAACCGCTTTTCCCCTCGTCGTGCAGCAGCGCGGGGTGGAAAACGAAAGGATGAATCATTGTTCCCATGCTGGCGGCGGGGATGAGGCCTCCGTGTTCTGGGTGCAGGGGAACGGAACGCTGAGCCCGGAGAACTGTCATGGACGCTGGTTTTAGGATGTGATGGAATGTTTCCGCGCCGATTCAGATAATCTAAAGAAGAATTCATGGCGGATAATTGGTCAAGAAATGGAAGAAAAACACGTTTTATGGGCCTTAGATCATTTTCCAGAGGCTTCCTTTTGCACTTGAGGAACTGCTCCAGAGTTCCGAGAACTATTTGTTAAAAGTTCCCCTTCTTGTTGAGGAAGGAAGGAAGGAAGGAAAAGAAAGTGGGGAAGGCCACCCAGCAGTTACTCTCCATAATGGAGGAATTTCAAACTTTTGTGCAGCTGCAGACTCTGGACGTATAGCAAAGCAGTGTCATGTGAACACGAGGAAAGCAAAACTCAATTTTCCAGCCGCTGACGTTGCTAAACGACTGGCTCATGTCACTTCACAGCTCCCACTGCCGGCGGAAATGTAACCAGAAAAACGTTCCTCTGGGAACGTCCAGCAGGTTTCGAGCAGCTTCACTCCAAACGTCACCAGATATTAAATATATGAATCATTATCTAAACAGATACATAATGTTAATATTTTGGTCTGTTTTTCCCGAATCGTTGTTGAAACCTTTTGCTCCGATTTTTTTTTCTTCTTTTGTTTTCCAAATTTTGGTTCTTTGTGAGAAAAACACGTGCATGAACTCTGCGTGTTTACATACTTCATTCCACAAAGTTTATGATAAAATCTTCAGATTTCACAGAGAAAAAATGAGGGGGGAACAAGACGGACAGTTTGTGTTTCCCTTGGAGTGCTCTCGCCGCCAGCGTTCCCATCAGTTTTCCGGGCCGGCAGAAACTGTGGGCGGACCACACCGGTGTCGGGCGGGCGGGCGGGCACGCTTTCGCCTCATTCCTCCGGAGCATCTGAAGCTCCTCACGGGGAGGACGCCGGAGGAGCCCTGCATCCTTGCAGCTCCTCCTCCCACCACGTGTGTGTATGTGTGTGTGTGTGTGTGTGTGTGTGTGGTCTCCCGCTGCTCTGAGGTTTGGGGGTCATGGGGTCAAACCTGGGTATTGGAATGTTTATGTTCGCCGCTTCTGTTAACACCAATATCCGTAGTGCTGCGCCTAGCACTCCTGGAGGAGCAGCCCGGGCCGGGGGAAGAATTCCTCAGTTTAGTCATCTTTCACTCCTTCGATTTCTTGAACTGAAGCAGATGTTAATTAAAAGAGTGAATAAATAATCTGCTGTGAGGTGTCGGCGCTACGTGACAACATCCTCTACACCAGTAAGCGTGTCTTAGCGTAGCGACTGGGAAGAGACGTTCCCGCCAGTCCCACGGCTCCGGTTCTATTCCCCCGAACCCGCCTGCGAGCATACGTTCGGTCAGATGAGCGATTCACCGACATGGGAAAGGATGACTGGCGCCCAGCCTTTTCGTCCCCCCACCCCCGGCCACAGTCGGGACCTTCGACGCCATCGTGCTCGCAGTCCCGAACGCCGCGGCGCGCAGGCCACACCCACTCCCCCAAACCTCTGTACGGCAGAACCAGCTGTTTGTTTATGGCCCATTTAAAAAAAAAAAAAAAAAGAAAAAAAAAAAAAAAAGAAACCAATGCTGCTGCAAACATAAAAGAAAATGACTGGAGCCGTTTGGGGAGTGGTCTGGATTCTCTTTGAAAGGGGGGGGGTGTCTGTGTAGGAGGGGACAGGGAACAGAGCCAGGCAAAAGGGTGGTATATGAACAATTTTGCATTCTGTTTCTTTTCTCCCCCATCCCCCACTCTTCACTACTATCCCTCCTTCCCTCCCTCCCCCAGCCGGCCTTCCACTCCCCCCCCCCCCCCGTCCCCCCCCCCCGTCCCCCCCTCCACCAGCAGGTTGTTTAATACTTTCCAGATTTCTGCATGCTGTCGGCTTCCTTCAAGAGCTGCAAGCCTGCTGATGGAATTTGGCGGAATGGGTTGTGGGTCCGGGGGCCGGGGCTCCTTGACGCCGCCAAAGGCCCTGAGCGCCTCCCTTTGGTGAATCCAGAAAGAAAAGTTGGGGGAAAAGGAGCTGGGAATCGGAGGGAAATGGCATCTGAAGCGGGTGAGAGCCTCCATCCAGGGTGTCGTGAGAGGGGGGGGTGAAACAGCTGCAAGGCATGCTCAAATTACAGTGAATTTTCTATGGGGGAAGGGGGTAGAGCTCAGTCACCCCCCACACAAACACCAGAACACAAGGCTGCGGTGTCAGGTTCCTATGCAACGGGACAGTTTGAGCAGTTGTCTTCGCATCCTGTATCTTAAATCATCCACATAATTTCAAGTGTCACGATGAGTGAGGAGGGTTGCTGCTGCAGAGGCAAATTATGAAACAGCACTCGTGAAAAAAAGCCTGTGTGGTGCCAGTGGTGGTGGGGAGTGTGTGAGTGTGTGTGTGTGTGTGTGCGTGCGTGTGTGTGTGTGTGTGTGTGTGTGTGAGAAAGAGAGAGAGAGGAGAAAGACAGAGAGACAAAGCTCATTTAATTCAAACTACCATTGACACTGTCATGACCCACATATCGCCACTAGATGGCAGTGCACAACAAGCTTTCGCCAAGTTTAAAGGCTGGTGTACATTAAATTAAATATGTTTAAAAAAAAAGATGACTGATGATCCCCCCCCCCCCTTCCTCAAAGCTAGAAGATAAACTCGACGTCCTCTCAGAAACTGTCAACTTCAGACGTTCTCAGAAAAGACCAATAACCCTGCTGGTCTGTATTGACCGGTCCAATCAATATAAATGGCCTGTTGTTGCCACAAGTGTAAGAATAATGACTTTTTCTCCCTCCGCTGGCAGAATGTGACAGTGAAAAAGCGAAAGTGGAGGAAGATTTAACACCCCTAGAAGTGGAAATGAAAGGTTGGGTCGAGGAGAGGTTACAGAAGGAGAAGATTCTGGCGTCGATGTGGAGGGAGGGTCTGGAGACGGGGAGGAAGGGGATCACAGGGCGAGACTTTGACCTGTCCACGCTCGGCATTAACCACACAGGTGGCTCTGAACTTTGACCGGGCGGCCAGGAGCGCAGCGGTGTGCGACGAGTCTGCAAACATTAAAGCATGACACCGGAGTGAATCATGAGATCGAGATCATGGCTGGAAGTGTCAGGCCATCCGAATCACCTGCCAGGGAGTCATGAGCACAAGTCCCCGCACCGATTTCTCCCATCAGCCTGTTACAACCACACAGCAGACGTCCTGATCCTGCAGGATCTCACAGGGGCCAAGATGCCCTTGAAAGGCTTGTTGGTTCACACTGTGCAAGCCAACACACACACATACACACACATGATTCACTGCTAGTGTATCATGAAGCCTGAATTACGAAACACTGTAAAGAAACCTTCCAACTGTAACTGACTGCAACACATTTGAACAATTCCAAGGAAAATATTGCGAAACCTGGTCCTGGAACAGCCCCATTGCAGACAGACCACATTATGATAACCGCTTCCAGTTAAGCTCAACATTCAGCTCAACTGGAATTTCACTAAAAATATTCAGCGTTCGCCGAAAATGATCTTCGATTCATCCAATATTTGAAAGGGCACGATAAGATCCGGTGAGACGTAGCCCTGCGCCAACAGGCTTTGCTTTGTTTTTTCCCCAAAGCTTCTCACGTCAGCCACATTATCGGTCATTAGCCCCAGTTCTCCCAGAAGCTTGTCCACCAGGCAGCAGGTCAGCTGCTAAACGCTTGTGGACTCGATTTCCTGCAGAAATAGTTGCACGTTTGTCATCTTTAGTGTGCAGCTCATCTCTATAAGCACTGTAACAGGCAGCTACAGGACAATAGCCGCATAAAAATAACCAAATTACCGAGCCCTTACCCCCTAAATGCATGTCTGTAGATCCCTTTATAGCTGTGTTCTTTAAATGTACGTTAGCATTATGTAGAAAACACATGCACGTGCGCGCGCACAAACACACACGCTCGCTCACGTTGCTTCGAGTGGGAATACTTATGAGACATCCAACTAGGCCTCGATTGCTTCCTTCCTCGCTTCCTCTGCTGGGAGAGGAAATAATGGTGACAGGAAACAGGGGAGGTACTCCAGGAATTCCTCTGTTAACACCGCCGATCCACGAGCACTCATCACGGATTATCCCCAGGCAATAAAACACACAGCTGCAGCAACGTCCAAGACGGCTTTTATTGAAAAATATAGGTTATTTCGGACAAGAAAAGGGTGTAAATGAGACATTATAAACATCATCATACAGAAACAGCAAAGCAGATGACTTTGAAACCTCAACTTTAGTATCACATAGTGTTATTGTAGAAAAACAGAAATTCTTTTTTTTTTTTAAACCTCCCGATACATCACACCTGAGAACACATTTTATTACTTATTTTTTTAAAGACACGAGCCAAAATGTTCAGAAAAGGTTCGACTTTTTTCTCCCCACCCCCCCCCGACAAAAATATTAATTTGGCACGTCTGTGGGTGCGTTAAGGCAGGGGAATCTATCTAGCACGACAGCAGCCGTGGCGCCCGATGACGCAACAGCTACAGTCGAGCTGCAATGACTATGCAACTTGCGTAAAAATAATCTTTTTCACCCCCCCCCCCCCTCCGTTAACGCTTTTACATCTCCCGCCGCCTCCGTGTCCGTCAGGTCTTTACGCAGATATAAGACATACAGGGCAAAGATTCATTTAAAAACAATATGAAACAGGAGTTAGGAGTAGTGTCTGGTTTAATTACGCCTGTTGCCCCCCCGTGTGTAACAATGATGGCGTTTCGGATTAAGGCAGCAGCTAATCTAAGACACTTAAAGCTGCGGCAGGAAGGAAGTGGTTAAACTGCAGAGTCCTTGCGCCTTACCTAATGGGGGGGGGTGGTGGGGGTGGGGGGGGGTGCACGGCAGAGTAGTTTTGGCTTTCGAGCTTTCTGGTCCGGCCTCGCAGCAGGAAAGGGGCAGTGTCGTGCGCGCCCTGAGTTACACCAGGGAGGGGTAAGTGTCGGGGATGGAAGAGGCTCAGCTCAGAGCCCCAGCGGCAAACACCCCCCCCACACCCACACTCACACCCACACACACCCACACACACACCCACACAGGTACAAAATATCTAACTGTGATTGGGCAGCAATGAGGCCTTGCCATCAGTCCAAGCCTCAGAGAGAGAGAGAGAGAGATAGAGATAGAGATAGAGAGAGAGAGAGAGAAGAAGACAGAGGACAGGAAGAGAGAACAGAAAGACAGCCATGTGGCGCATCGAGTGACAGGGGAGCGAGAAGGCGTGTCAGCTTTATTACGGAAAGTGTTATCCCTACAAAAGTCCTCCCCGCTCGCTTCTGGAATGTTCCGTAGCCTCCGCCGGTTCGGCGCTCCGAGAGAGCAGACGAGTGAAAGACGGAGAGGAGGACGGGGCCCGCTGACAGTTTGGAGCCCGGGTTCGTCGCTCTCTCCTCGCAGATCGACACAGCGGGAGTCCTCCGCCTCCTCCCCGCTTTGGGCCCCACGCAGCCCCCCCCACGCAGCCCCCCCCCCCGCAGCCGTGCATTCCCCGTGCAAACCCACGCCATTGCGATTCTCAGCCTGCCCCTCGTTTCCCGGGACCTCATACGCGGATTTCGTCGTCTTCGTCCTCTAGGAAGGAGGAGAAGTGGCTCTCCTCCTCGGGCGGGGCGCTGAAGGTGGCGCTGTCCGTGTCTCCCGCGTACGCCTGGCTCGGCTTGTCGTCCAGGGCGGCGGACCCGGAGCTGGACATGGAGCAGTTGTCCAGCTGCTGCATGCGTCTGGGCCGGGACTCGGGGGTGTACTCCGGGGTGTAGGGCCCTCCGCTCTCGGACCCCAGGTCGACGGAGCTCCCGGGGGGCGTGGGGGTCTTCTGCCGGAGCGCGGCCGGCTCCCCGGCCTCCTCCGCGCGGTCCCCGTCGCTGTCCCCGTCCGGGCCCTCTTCCTCCCCGTGGGCGCTCAGGGGCGGGGAAGCGCGGCCCTCGCTGCTCTTGCCCTCTTCGTAGCCGAGGTCGTCGTCCTCCTTCTCCATCACCCCCAGGATGTCGCCGAGCATGGAGGGCCCCAGGTCCAGATGGAAGGACATGACCGACTCCGCGTGCTTCAGGCCCCCTCCGCAGTGCTGGGAACTCTCCGGAAGCTCCGTCAGCTCTCCGAACCTTTGCTCTTCCAGCTCCAGGAGGTGCGAGGCCGCCGCCGCCGCCGCCGCCCCCCCTCTCCCATGCTCCGCCTCCAGAGGACTGGAGGACAAGCTGTTACCCACAATGCTCTCCCCCCTGTCCCCGTCGTTGAGGAAAGGCAGAGACATGGCGTTCTTCACGTAGGCGGGGGACCCGTCGGCGACCATCAAGCCGTTGTCCTGCTGCTGGTCCACTCTGGTGACGGACTGGGAGCGTTTGCTGCTCCTGAAGGTGCGGGACAGGAGGCTGGGCCGGGGCGAGCTGGGGTAGGACGCGGCCTCCGGGGGCTCCCCCGACCGAGAGCTGAGGAAGGAGGTGTCCCCGAAGGCGTCGCCGCTACGGCCGACGTGCATGGTGTGGCGGAAGTCGCCCAGCGGGGCGCTTATCATCTCCCTGGTCAGGTCCATGCGGGAGCGGCGCTTGGTGTGGGAGCCGGAGACGAGCTGTTTCAGGATCGGCATCGTTGCCCAGCAGCTCTACAGACTCTGAGGTCAAAGACAGTCGGGTTTCCAAACGCTGGCTATAATCCCAGTTAGAGGCCCAGCAGCGATGACTGATGCTTCAAATGCCTGGAAAACCTGAAACGAACGCAAAGGGAAAAAACCGCATAAATGGCAGAATTACTTAGCTCCACTTTCTGTTCGAACGCAGAGCGATATAAATATATCTCACCAGAGGTCACACGCTAAATAAATAAACAGAACCACATCTACGGAGACGAAACATCTCCTCTGGCTCCGGCGTGCCATTGCACTGCCGATAAAAACAAACCGGCATAAATCAGCATCCGCTCAGCGCACAACAGCCACATTACGCCCAGAGTCTGGCATTTGCGTTTGGCTTTGTAATTCCATCAAGCAAATAAAAACATTTCAATGAATTTCAAAGGCCCCGCTAATTACGAGGAGCTGAGACCATCAATTATGGAACTCCGTAATGACAAGCAGCACTCCGGCATCTCTGATAACTTCAGAGGGGAGGAAAGACGGGGAAGACCGGAGAAGCGCGGCGCTGCACGACCCCGGCCGCAGACGCGGAACAGGAAGGACCTTTTCTGGAGCGAAGCTCAAGGATGCGAGAAAAAAAAAAAAAAAAAAAAAAAAAAAGGACGATCAGAAGGGTGAGATGCAATATTCCCCGGGCCCCATCCCCCGAGGATAGTAAAGAGGAAATCTGCTTTTGCATTATTGAAACATGAAGGAAAGGAAATCTCACCGCAGGGGGCTGGCCACTGGCAGCTGCCCCCCCCGGGTAATCTCATTAGTGACCGACCCCCGCGTACGCTGGAACCTCCACATAAACAGGCCCACGCCGACGTGGTGGTCTGCAGAGCCCGGAGATATCGTACCCACACACTTGAACTCCTCCCACTGGAAAACCTCTCTGGACGTCGGCCCGAAGAGGAAACCGCTTACCCCGGCGTCTCCCAAGTGCCCCCCGTGCCTCGAGCCGGACCTTTCTTACAGATGAACCTCTGAACCATCCGAGGTGGCGGAAGAGAGGCTTCGAGACTCCGGACTGTTATTACCCTGACCTCATTTTCCTGCTTCCACCCCCCCAAACATCCGCCTCTCCTCTTTGCCAGCTGAGCCCCCACCCCCCCCAACCCCCTTTTCTACTAATGCCCTCACCTGCGCCGGTTACCATGGAAACACCCTCCCACAAGCAGGCTTTTCCTGTCTGCGGCTGCAGGAGTTGGAGGGGTCCTGTAAACACGCAACACATGGCAGCCTCGGGTTCAGTTTGGATGCTTCCATCCAGGCCGATTGTATCTTTATTATAAAAACACATTCCTACATTAGCATCTGCATCAGGAGGATAACGGATATCCAAGAGGGAAAGCAGCTCCGATAAGAAAACTGATAGGAAAAAAAGAAAACTGAAAAGAAAACTTTCCATGAACTCCCAATAGTTTTGTTCCTAAACAATATTTTGGCGGGGGGGGGGGGGGGGGTGTTGTTTTTGACAAAAGCATTTATTATTGAAGATGTGCTGTTTTGTTTATGATCGGGAAAACTGGAAAATCCCTGTCTGATGGGGCGATTCTGCGTCGGAGACGGAGACGGATCCCGCTCGCCCCCACCCGCTAAACCGGGATCGTGTAAAGCCTCGGAAGCCGTGCGCTGGCTGAGACCTCTGGGAGGTCGCGTTCGCTCTTTTCGTAGCAGCGTTCCGCATCTACACCGCGTGGAATGTAAAAGAGGGGGGGAAGAAAAAACAAAACAGGAAAGGGCCTGAGAAGACCGTCAGCGTGGGAACCGCGGGGTCACGGAGCAGGGATTGACTCCATAAACAGGCACTCACGAAACTCGGAGCCCCCGCTGGAAACACGCAAACGCACCCGGGCGGACCAGGCACATCTGGCTCATTTCATCCTGACGGCACGTAACACGGATTCGGACATTTCTGACCCACAGACCCCACGGCCTTTGGACAACGGCAGGAGAAACGACCGACCCCGACGCGCTGAAAAAGCAGCAGCGGGGAAAAAAAAAACACACGCTGCGACGAACTGGAGCACACTGGGAAGGCTTCCAAAACCGTCAGCAGCACCACGTCATCTGTTTGAGTAAATGACATTCCGGGGGCCAGATTTCCCAAATGCCTTTAAAGCATGGGAATCCAGTCCAGGCTCCGTTTATAGATTTAACTCCGTGGGTCAATTATCGATGTAAAGTGAGTCTATGGCAAGAAATAAATAAGAAATCACTCTCTCGGGAGAGTTCCGTGTCTGGAGCTCCGTGCCAGAGTCCTTTTCCATCAGTGCAGGTAAAAGCTGCGTTAGAGGAGGTACAGTCGGACTTAAATCACTCCGGGTTTTACAGCTCGGCCAGCAGGGGAAAACAAAAACATCGCTGCTGGATTTATACGTGTGCACGACCCGCTGTTTAATATTCTAAAAAAAATGTTTACTTCCTGGTAGTTTGCTTTTATGGCCGGTTGTAAATTTGACTTTTGACACTTTTGCCCGCGCGAGGCCGGCGGACACTAACTCACCGGAGAGGACGACGACGGTCCGGGCAACCTGACGAACGGCCCAATCCCCTAATTGAGTATCGATGCGTCTTATTTGCGCGGCCGCCGTGCTTCGGCGGTCGGGGGGGGAGGCTGGTCGCTGCTGCTCGGGGGTCTCTCCCTCTCCCTCCCTCTCCGCCTCATTTGAAGGCACTGACCTGGATGGACCGCCGGAATGACCCGAGGCTGGGCGACATCCGCATCGGCGGAGGGAGGGAAGGGGAGGGGGGGGGGGAGGCCTGAAATCTGGGACAAAAACCCGTGTCCTCCCGGTCGCTCGCTCTTGAAAAAGGTCGGTGTCGTTGGGACGCGTCCCATTTGTGGGGAGATATTCCCGCGCATCCGACCTGGAGTGACGGCCCACCCCGCACACGTGCGCTCCCGTAATTAAGCCGACAAATGGCCTCCGCTAGATAAGCATCTGCCATGGAAGCAGGGGCTGAATATCCCATTTGGGAAGGGGACAGCCTCGGAGCAAGCAGTGGAAACAACATAATCTCTCAATCTCCCAGACAGAAAACAGACGTCAGGCCGATGTCGGCCTTGTAGACAAACACAGAAGCAACCGATCCGCTCTAATGAAAATCTGCGAATAAATCCCTCGTTTCGAAAATAAGACCCTTGCTCAATCAGGCAAATTAGAGTGCCGCGGAGCCGTTTTGTACCGTGGATTAAGTTGGAGGCTCCGACCTACGCGGCAGCTGGGCCGGCCCCCGGCCCCGACGCGCGTCTCCGCGCGGGAGACGGGGGCGCCGGAGGCCGGCGCCGAGCCGCGTGTAAATCCCCCCGTAATCCACGAGCCTGCCGCTGCCGACAGAGTCCGGACGCGGCGCGGCGCTGACCAGCAGCTGTGCAACCTTGGCAAAAACGTCCCCGCGAACGACAATCCAATTTTTTTTTTTTTTTGGGGAATTAATTTGGCTGCGAGGACTAGCGCACGTTTGTACAAAGACGGCCAAAAAACCAAACGTTCCGTTACGTCCCAGCGCCAGCGGAAGTCAGGGATTAAGTTCTCAGGTTGTCCATCCATTCTTTCCCCCCCCGGTATCACTTCCGTGAACGTAATAAGGCTTTGAGGGATTCATTTCACACACTGCACGTCTGAATGGAAACATTTGATATTGGGGGGGGGTCACCAAACTTTTCCGGATGTCGACGTGCCAAACGGAAGAGACAGGAACGCCTGAGCTCGTACGAGGAACGTTGTATCGGTTTGATCAGGAAGAAGAAACGAGAAATATTCCCTGAGTGTGTGCGCCACCCCCGCTCCGTACCTGGGTGTGAAGCAGCCTGTTATGCAAATGTCACGCGATGCCCAGCAGGACGCTCCAGCTCGCCGCACATCAAAGCTGATTGTTTGAGCTTTCTTCTTAATAAAAGTGCCTGCGAGCCTTTGAATTTGGCATTCATACGGGCGAGAGCTAAATCTGGAGCGATGCTCAGATCAGTCGTCGGAATGTTTGAGGTAAGCAGCTTTGACTGGGAGAACAAACCACCACCCCCCATCGAGAACGCGACGGCGTTTATAAATAACGGTGACCACGCTGGCGGAGGGAACGGCTCGCTAATCCCGTAAAAAAATAATAAAAATAAAAAATCGTGTGGCGAGGTTTGAGTCGCGCCGTTGGAGAAGCGGTGGGAAACGTGAAGCTTCCGCTCGAAGGTCGGCGAGCTAGAAAATCCTGATGAAGGGCGGCTTCACCGGGGGTGGGGGGGGTGAAGATGGACAGACGGCGACGAGGACCAGAGGAAAGACGCTTTCGCTTTCAAAGGAGACCTGACAGCCGATGAGAAGGTTACCGGCGGGGAGGGCGGAGCCCGCGGTGGCGCGGTGGCCCGGCGCTCACCGGTTGACCTCCGATGCCCGAGAGGAGATGACTCGTCTCTTTTTGCGCTTACAGCTGGCACGACACCCCGCCCCTCCCAGACACGAGGCTCCATCCCTCCCTCCGCGTCCTCCGCTTTGATGAAAGGGAGCTTTTATTAAGGATGCACACAGAGAATGGAGGACCCTGTGATTACAAAGATCCTCTAGGCCAGACAGGATGGCTTCATATTAGACGAGTAAGCCAGCCTGATCGGAATAAACGATGGAAGATCTGGATTTACATTCAACATGGCTGCACCGACATCCTCTGAAGTCGACAGAGTGAAGAACCCCTTCACATATTTGTGAATGGATCACAGGAGTGACGGGGGGGGGCTTATCAATAACTACCAATGTCTCTTGACTCAATGTCTGGGAATGCCAACTACACGTGCAGACAAAATAGTCCCAGCTAGCCTCAGGGATCGGTGACAAATCCCACCCACACCCCCTTCGGCGAAGGTGATTCATGGGGCAGCGTGCCGGGGTGTTGCTGGCCTCCTCCACAGGAAGGGCAGGGAGAAAATCCGGCTGTAAACACCGGAAACCTACTCGGGCTCCCCCTTCCTGAGCGCTGGCTCTCTAAACAGGGCTGCGTGCCATCGCGGCGTGCAACTGATGAGCTGAGCAAACACACACAAATCATATCTCCATCAGCGCGACGGTTTAACAAGCAGGGGGGCCCAGGGGTCGGGGGCCCCCGGCCGCCAACGAAAACCTCCAGGAGGCGGACGGGGTCGGCGCGGGGCCCGGGTGTCCACCGCACCCCCCCCCCTTCGATTTCGCTGGTTTCCGGGGAGCTTCAGACGACGGGGGCAGACGCACTTCAGCGAAAAAAAACCTGCCTCGCAGCCCCACGCTGGAAAGAATGCGGCGAAATTATGGGATGCAGGGAATCTCGCTTTAAAGCGCCATAATTACAGGTTCAGGCTGACAGCGCGGCAACAAAACGCGCAAGCTGGAGCGAAGGCGAAGACGCGGCCCCGCATCCGCCAGCACGGTTATATTTAAGCGCCGGCGATTGCGAACGCGACTGAATAAACACGAACCAGATGGGACCCGAAAGGGCTCAAACTGAAACAATTGCTCTTTTTTTTTTGCTTTTTTTTCCCCCCCCGAACTTTACGTCAAACCAATATTTACAGAAACAGGATGACAGGGAAAAATAAACACTTCCTCCCACTCGCGGCAGCGAGTCCAGCCGATTGAGCCATTGTTGGTTCAGACCAGAAAACAATGGCGCCCAACAAAGTGGGAGGGAACAAACACGGGATCCGCGATCGGTCGTAAAAGGCAGATGCTGCATGTCGCCGAGTGCGAATGAGCAAACATTAGTCTTGAATTGTTTACCGGGAGACAGCCAGCGCCCAAAATAAATCCCATTTTCTCCCAGATTCCGCAAAATTTAAACGGCGGTGCTTAAAAAGTCATCCATCAGGCCCCAATGAGCATTCGCAGAGGTACTCAAGGAAAAAAAAAAAAAAAAAACAGTTTATATTGGCATTTCCTGGAATGTGAAGGGGCCGGAGCGGGGCGAGAACCCAGCGCACGAGCTGTGGACGTGTTCAAACAGGGATTTAACACTTGACGCGGTCAGAAATAACACCCTGCCCAAGGATTTCAGAAATGCTGACCAGGTCCAAAAAAACGAACCCCCCGCCCCCCCCCTCGGAATCTGCGCTTCGGAGAAGTTGCGCAAGCTGGGCGGCGGGCCAAAGAAATGTGCCCAATGACGGTGTGCTTTCTGCCGTGGTGTCAGACGGCCCGTGGGGGTAGGGGGGGGGTGGGGGGGTGGTAGGTAACTTTCACCGTGGGGGCGCTAAACACGTGTCTTGTGCAGGCAATGATACGCTCGGTCACCAAGAACCTGAGCAGGCCGGTTCCAGACGCTTCCCTGACGAGTTCCCAGAGTGACATCGAAATCTCAGTGACAGGGTCTGTTTGTTTTCGACTTGAAATCCATCCTGGTGTCAGCAAGGGGGGGTTGGGGTGGGGGGGCGGTAATGCTAATGTCTGACAAAAGGCCTCTGCTTGCTTTTAGATAAGACGAGGCCAAAAGCCACATTTGAAACTTTGACAAACAAAAGAAAACCACCCACACACCGCCAGAGACACCTGATAGCGTTACTTCCTTAAACAGTTGCTGATGAGCTCTTATCAGCACCGAGGTGGGCCGGCTGCAGGCCGCGGGGCTGAGCTCAGCCCAAGACACCCAGAGAACTCAGTGGGAGTCCAGGCTCCGCCGAGGGGAAATGACTAATTAAGCCTCTTTACGAAAAAGTACACTGGACTTAATGGTTTTACCAGAATGACTAAAAGTGTGTCAGAGTTGGTGCTGAATTTAAAGGGGACAGCATAAAACCTTTACTTTAATTCCCAATTGGAAGAGTGATAAATAAAATGTAACAGAAGCTGTAATGTCATCATCAGACGTGACGGCTGGAGGTGAAGGCCTGCAGCCACCATTTCGTGCCCTTTTTACCCTTAAAAGACACAAATAGTCGCACGTCCGTCTACTTCCCCACAAATAATGCGCTCCTGGGTTTGTCACGACCTTCTGATTTGCACTCATCACCACAGAAGCGCGATTCTGGGTGGGTCCACTGGCAGGAGAACAATAAAGTAGCTGCCTGGAAGCGAGTCCGCCGCTTGGCGCACCGTGCGCTTACGCTCCCCTCCTGACGCGCAGCGAATACGCACACTTTCCCCAGCTGATCGGCACGCACACACACACACACACACACACAAAACAAAAAACACGTCTTCCTTGTGCTTTTGTTTCTAAAAACACACGCGCAAAACAGCGAGGCGCACGCACTTACCGAGCATCCCATTCACACAGCCGTGAGCCGTTTCACTTTTAGGCCACCCACTTCCCCCCCCACCCGCGGCAGGTTGACAATAGGGTGCGCGTTCATCGGATGGAGTTGGGCTTGGCGAGACGCGGACGGCTGAGACGAGCTCTGGGAAAGAAAATCAAAAAAATCCGCAGGGGCGCACGGGCGCACGGGTGCGCAAGGCCCGTCCGTGCTCACATGGACGCCTCTGGGGCTCGTCGGCGCATCCTCTGAAGCGGCGCCGGCGTCGCGGAGCGCAAATAACTCACCACAAAGCCTCAGCCCCCGGTCGTGTGCGCGTTGCGTGCGTGCGGAGGGGGGCGTGCGTGCGAACACGCCCTCCTCGCATGGCTCCTTAAAGACACAGGCTGCCAGCATGGGGGCCCCCGCTGGCTCCCGTTTCCACCGCGGTGTCTGTGTCACGAACACTTCCAGTGGAAAATAAAAACGAGTGAAATGATCGCAGTAAAAAAAAAATAAAATAAAAAAAAGCCTTCCTCAGCGCCAGTTCTTATGTCTCAGCCTGCCAGATTAGACCATTAAAACCACAAAATGGTACCACACGCGCGCAGGCCCGAAGAATATTTGGGCCCGGCTCTGCGGGAGAGGAGGCTGCGCGGCGCTAATAGCAGAGTTTTCCCCTGGCAGAGCTCCTGTAATTGTGACGGGGACGACTGCCTCGTCGCCCTCTCCAGAACATCGTTTTGGAAGGCCGGAGAAAACGGCACCCTTCGCGCAGGGCCCACGTTGGTTGTCGGAGGTTGGTTATTGCGCTGGGGCGGGCGCGCACGGGTAATCAAGCACGGCGAAGCGGCTGAAGGACGCGCAGATTGGAAATGAAAAATAATACATTCAATCTGTGGCGACGCGTGTTCGGCAGAGGCTCCCATTATTTTTTAATTCATATCGCCGAGACTTCATTTCGGGTCACCCAGGAGCGCACCTCTGCCGAAAATATTCCCCCTTTCACGGCTGTATTGTGTGACTCCGAGGTTCTGGGCTTTATCCGCACACGTCGGGGAAATGGCTGGGGAGTCGTTGCCTGTGCGAACGGGGCCCGACGCCCTCTGATCAGCCCGGCCCATTGTGTCTGACCTTGCGTATTCCCGGAATTGGCTGCAGTTTAAGAAGCGTTTGAAATGGAAATGCAGCAAAGCATCCCTCCCCCCCTCCACCTCCCCCCGGCTCAAAAGGGAGGCGTGAAGTCGCCCTGTTTATCAAACAGCGTGGGTCACTCCGAGCCGCTACCTGGACCATTCTCTTTTAATCACTCTCTCCCTGCAGCAGATCAACTCTTTATCACGCACAGTCAGTTATTTCCTGCCTTTGGCCGCATTCCCGGCAGGGTCTGTCCCACCAGCCCAGGAGAGAACGAGCCTCTTGATGAATATTTCGGCTGCAGTGGCCTTTTGTTTCGGAGCACGATGTCCTCTAATTTTATAACGTGCTTCTCGCTGCTTTAGAAATCCTAACCTTCCGCCAACTTGGGCATGTAAATAGCGGTGAACTTGTGGGTGGAGGGACGCCCGCTGATGCTTATGCTGTAAAAATCTGCAAAACACATCATTTCTTTCAGTCGTCAGTGAAGTGGATGATGGATGGCGCACGAGTTCCATTAAAGCCACATAAAAATCAAAGTCAAGCCTTCCTTTCTACATGTTCCCCCCCCGTCGGAGAATTACATTTGCAGGTTTTACAGCTCTGTTCAGTGCTCAGCACAGGCCAAAACATCAGTTTAGCATCTGCAGCATCTGCCTCATTTGGGGTGCTTGGTGATCTGTCATAATTCCCGGAGATTTCGCTCCCTCTCACAGATGTCGTGTATCTCTTCGGCGCGTTGCCATGACAGCAGATCTGATTATTGATCTCATATCAAGTAATTATTGTCCATCAGTGGGAAGAGATGCTGAAGTGGACCTGACAAATGCACTCTCCCATCTGGGACGGCGCCGCGTTCGGGATTGGGAACCTTCGTCTGCCTTGTGAGGAGACCCTGAGCTGAAATGCTAAAATGCAATGTGAGGCCCGGTCCGTGAAGCTGAAAGGATAATTGGTACCTCTTGGCTGCACGGAGTGTGAAGAATTACCATAATTTGGAGCTACAAAATAGAATTATTTACAATGCAACAAAGCAAAGTGTTTTCTGCAAGGAACAAGCTGCACTATAAAATATACAGTATGTGTGATGTGAAATGACTGATTTCACCTCTGTGGTTCCCAACTAGGGACAGGGTTTAGAAACATGTAAAAGTTAAATCACTATGTGATCCATATGTAGTGAAATATCTCTTGCATATGATGACATTTTGACATTTACATACAAAAAAAAACCCTCTTTCTTCTCGGTCCTCTTCCTTAAAACCTTTCCTGATCCTGTATCACCCACCCCTCCACCCCGCCCTTCTGCCTCGCCAGCTTTGCGTCGAGATCAGTGTTTTCCAGCCTGAAATAAGGAGATTACCCAGACGCCCCCCCCCACACCTCCCCCCAGCTTTTCAGCATGCTTGCACCAGATCAGGTTCCTCTTCCGATTCTTCTCCGATGCTCACACGTCCCAATTACGCCCTCAGTGATGGCTGATTAAATCGGGTCATTCCTGCGCTTTAGGATCAAATGTCTGTTTGCCTTGTGAAGCATAAAAACGGCCCGTCTTCTAAAATAATTGACGTGGCCCGATACCTGACCCCCCTGTATGCTTTCAAATCGTGTTTTACCAAGTCTCAAGCAAAAAACGTCCCCTTGAACTATAAAACATCCAGGAGAAAAGGTAGAAAATAGAGTGATTTATTCTGGAGAGCTACGGGGAACAGGTCCATATGTTTGCCCAGTGATGTACACAGTGTTTGGACAGAGGAGCCTTCAGTGTCTACTATAAGTCAACCTCCAGCAACTTTCAAACCCAGAAAAGTCAGAAGGAAAACATCTCATTGTGACCCCTGTGTGCGTGTGTGTGAGTGTGTGTGTCCTTATATTATGCTACATACCGAAATACTCATTCTACTAAAGTGAGGAAATTCCTTGCAAAGTGGGGCCACTTTGGTTGGTTTTAACAACTTAGAAGGATTGCTTGAGGGTTTAGACCTGGTTTGGAGGTTTGGGTAATATCTAAGCCCCCACAAAGACTAAGTGTGTGTGTGTGTGTGTGTGTGTCCACATGGGTGTAAAGCATCCCGCGCAGGCCTCACATGCCCAGTACCCGATCCTGTCCAGCTCGACGGATAGCGAACCTCGCTGCTTTGGGATCTGTTGCGAAAAGTAGCACAACAGATTAGCAATTCCAGCAGCTGGATGACATCAGCAGCCCAGACGCCCCGTCGGCCTTCACGCTCTGACAGCCCGATGGCACGCTGCGATGCGGACGCTGCGAGATCATCCGGACCCAGGTTTTGTTGCTTCGGTCCGAAGGTCTACTGTTGGGTTCCAGCACATAATCAACACGCCTGTAAAGGTGCCACAATGCTTTAATGTGATTCATAACATTGTCACTAGCGATGTTTTGGAAATGTTTAGCTTGAAGCTGATTGATATAAATATCTAGTAAACAATAGGAGACGGGCACATATAGTAAACACATAACGTCGTTCCAACTATGATTCAGGCAGAGGGAGACCTAACAGCAGCCGGGTGGGGGTGTGTGTGTGGGGGGGGGGGGGGGGGAGGGGGGGGCGCCGTTTGGTCTTCCTGCGAGTTCCAGTCCGTTCTTCACGGCGGTTTTCTCACGTTATTCCATCACAGTTGGGTTTTTTTGTTGTTTTTTTTTTTGTCTTTTTTTGTCGTTTTTTTTTTCCCCTCGCCGTTGTGCAGTCTCAGCGCGCCTCTCGAGATTCCGAAGTGATTCCGCTCCCATAAAGCTCTCGTGAAACAATAACACGTCATTGTTTTTAAAACAAAGTCTTCTCTCCCCTGAAGCTCGGGTGCTCCTCTTCCTCGCTCACGTTGTCGTAATTTCAAAGAAATGTGGTTAAAGCGATGCATATAAACCTTCAAATGATTGTCTTTTTCTTAAAATTACACGTCACATCGATTGATCACTCATACGTGCCGCACACACACACGCACTCTTCACAGAGGAGAAAACGCTACTCAAGATGCTCGTGATGCTCAATATTCAGCAACGTGTCTGTCGTGTTGAGACAGAAAAAAAGAAATGATCCAAAAAAAAAAAAAAAAAAAAAGAGCAAAATACAAATAAACCACCAATAACAACATTAATGACTCGTCCTTGGGGGTCCTGTTGTTATTGTGCGTCAAACAAAAGAGGAGAATCCGGCAGTGGGGGCCTGCCCGGCACAGCCCAGGCTGCTGGGGGGCCGGTAGAGGGTGCCGTGCTGGCTGGGGGGTTCGGAGGACAGCAGAGAGGGGGTGGGAGTCCGGCTCCCCTTCGACCTGAACAGGGTGCTCTGGCCCTGCGGCTGAGGGGACGGGGCGCTCTGGAGGAGCAGCGGGGGCAGGGGGGGCACGGGTGGCGGGTGCTGCCGCGCCTCCTGCTCCACCAGGGGCTCGGGCTGCGAGTGGCCGTACGCCGGCGGGCGGGACACGCCCTTCTGCTGCCTCCGCCACGAGTTGTAGTAGGTGGGGTCGCTGATGTAGTGGTTGACGAAGGAGTGGGTCTTCTGGCGGCTCTGGTCCATCTCGTATTCGCTGTCGCTGCCCTGTGAGCCAATCAGGAGAGGCGGTTAGGAGGCTGATGGTGATGATGATGATGTTGCACACACACACACACACAAGTTATGTGCTCAGACTTGGAGATCCAGTGTGTAAGACATGGTGGCATCTACTGGGGAGAAGGTTGGCTTGACATGAGCTTCAGAATTTAGAAAGTTCAGATTTTGGACTATAAAAGTGATCATGAATGACTGACTTTAGCCCTCTCTGGGCTACTAGAAACACGTCATGTCCTCCCAGCATCCTCGGAGCGAGACCCCTGTCTTACACACTTGGCCTCTCAAGACTAGTTTCCAGGTGCTTGCACTCCACCCATTTTCCTCACACGAATATAAATTCAATATAAAAAATGGTGAAAGTCTTGATGAATGGCGACATTTTCTATCTTAGCCTTGACTTTTATCTCCTCATAAATTGCACCTTTATTTTCCCCTCCTACCTTCGGTTATATTTTGGGATTTCAGACAGTACGTCTATTAAAAAAAAACCAAAACACTGCAACCAGATCCTACGAACATGACAGATGCCGACCCGCCGTTTATTTGCGGCGGGCGGCGGGCAAACAGCGGGGAAACGCCGCTGAGGGAAAGCGCGGCGCCGCTTTGTGCCTCCCCCGAGAGCCGTGTTTACTCAGGCCGGGTTGAACAATGTTGCGGCGGCGCAGGTACGGTATAAATTTGCCGGGGAGGGCCGGCGCGGCGGAAGACAGATGTTGACAATCTGCCGTGATCGGGTTGCCTCCGCCTCCTCTATCCATCATTCATCACTTGTAACACGCTCTGTCTCTTCACTGGATGTCTCTCTTCCAGGAGCTGGTCCAAAAAGATGAGCTGAGGCCCGGCAGCCAAGATTAACACGGCGTTTCCTGTTGCTTCATAAATTTTGTTTTGAGACACATGAGAATGGAGGATGTGCTCTCTTCCCGTGGGATTAAAGACGCCACTCCGAGATATCTCATTTGGACGGGATCCACTCGAGTTCGTCTGCGCAGCTGTCGATACTCGCAGGCTGGGCTTGGTAATTAGCTCTAAAGTCGGCGGAAACCGTCGCCGGCTTCCGAACACTTGATGTTTTCGACGCTCCGACTCACCTGAGAGTCGGATATCTCGGAGGGTTTCTCGGTGAGGCTGCTGCTCTCCGCGGGAATCAGGTCGTTGTACTTGGCGCTGACGTCCTCGTCGGAATAGTGCAGACTTCCCGGGCTGGGTCGAGGCGGGGAGCTGAACAGACGGGGAGAGAGAAGCGCGCGACTGTCAGCGGCGAAACGAGCGCGGATTTCCCCGCGGGGCGAACCTTTCTTGGGAGTTTGCTGCTTGCGCGCAAACGCGTCTGCGCTGACGCTAAAGCGCCTCGCTGCACCTGCGGAGGGGGCGGGGCGAGCGGTGGGCCTTCGCTCGCGCGGGGCGGAGGGACGAGTTTGTCCGCTTCAGGTTCGCCGACCAATTAGAGCTGCCGACACAGTCGCAACGCGTGGGAAGAAAGGGGCGCGTGGCACGGAGCGTCGTCGAGCTCTTTCATGGGCGCAGGCAAGTTCTTTCCGTCTGCGGTCGTTAAAGCGCGGAACGACGTCGGCGGGGACGGTTCGCTTTTCTGGTTCGGCGGTAATGGCTGCCGTCGTCTTCGGGGTCCGCTGGGACTGAATCAGATGCTCACGGGGGGGCAGGAGTCGGCCGCAACCTTTCACACTGCTACAGCGGCGAGCGGGGGAGAACTTAACGGAGCGTTACTGGGCTGGTTTCAAAAGACTAAACTTTATTCGCTCTTGAACTGGCGCGGCAGTAAATGTCAGGGCGCTAACGGTGCGGCGCGGGGGGGGGACTGCGCTGTCATGTGAGGTGTGGACGCGGCCCGGCATCGAGACGCGCGGGTGACGTCACACCGGCACCCGACAGAAAGGCTCGTTTCCTTCGGGTGAAACGAGGGAGGCGAGAAACGCGATGTGTACTCAGGATTCAGGGGTTGGGCCAGACGGGCAGCGACAGACCCCGCGACCGATCGCACTCCAGCGCACCGCTGGTGAGCTTTGAATTATTTAAGAGCACTGTATTTTCCCTCCCTGCCTTATCAGTCCAATTCATCCCCCCTTTCCCTCTCGCTTTCAAATATCCCGCAGGGAGGCCTCCCACCCGTCCTCCTCAGTCTACAGATCATTAGTGCAGCCCGCGTTAGCGTGTCGGAGCGCTTCAAAAGGAGGGAGCCACTCGAGAACTTTGATCCTCCTTCTTGGCCTCCGTGGCGAAGGAGAAAACAGCGCGAGGCGCATTCCAGCCTAACGTGCGCAGCAATGTGAAAAGCACGGAAAACCGTTATCGTCGGGGGGGGGGGGGCATTCTGAACTCCCCATGCGCCCACGTGAACGGCCGTCCGGTCGCCCGACCTCAACTCCAAACATGCCCCCTTCCCTATGTCACAACCTGAAACCTCTCTTATCTGCTGTTTATTGAAATGTTACCAAACATCCAATCTCCTGCCAAAGTCCCCCCCCCCCCCGATGGCCAGAAGGACACGTCCCGCCGTCCCCCCGGCAACCCTGTTTGTTCAGCTCTCTCTCCAGAGTTCGTGCTCGGGGAGAAAAACAAAACAGAACCAAGAAGAGAAATGGCTGCGCCCCCCAAAAAAAAAAAAAAAAGAAAGTGGTGACGGACACACAAAGAGCACATGCAGAAGGCTCATGAATGCTAATTAGCTGGCATTGTGCGCCGCCTTTCTCTGAGCTGTCGCTGCTCGCAGGCGCTGCATGCTGAACGAGGGGAGCGGAAGGAGACTGGCAACGGCGCCGGAGCTCCTCCGCGCCCTCCTCCGCCCTCCACCTTCCCAACCCCGACAGGGTGAGCCGGGGGGGGTGGAGGGCGGCGCTCCGGTGCTAAGTTGCCGTTAGCGCGAATGGCGGGACGTCGAATCCGGTTTTTCGGGCCCGTGTGCTCGGGGATTCCGGTGGGAACGGTGCGCGGCGTGGGGGGGGACACTGACCGCGTGTAGATGCCGTTCTTGCGGCAGAAGGAGTTCTTCACTGAGAGGCGCCTGTTGTTGAGCTCCAGGGCCGGGAAGCGGCCCTCGTCCAGGCGCACCATCTCGCCGTGGGTCAGGGGCAGCGCCGTGCAGTTGGAGTGGTTCCCTGGACAACGAGATGAAGACGATAGCGATGATTGCGCTGGTCGATTGACCCGTTTAAGCGGAAAAAAAAAAAAATAAAGTTGATACTGGCTCCTCGCTGGGAATATTTTTCTATCTTTACTCTTTAAGACTTTGATCGACTTTTACCACAGTTATAAACCAACCAATCTAATTAATAAAAGGGATGAATAATGAATATAATCGTTGGAGCACGGACTTGAAAAATTGGTCAAAACACGCGGGGAAGGCGAACATGGATTTTTGTGCTTTCGTCTTTGGGCCCATTTCTCAGCTGAAAAGAGAAAAAAGTTGCGAGTGTTTGATTAATCATGGAAAATAACTGCCAGATTACTTGGGGATAATTGCTCGCTGTAGCTCTGGTATTGACCGCAGCCGTTTGTGGATTGGAATAAGGACGCTATGAAGTTGCGAATCAATAAAAGAAGCTGGTTGAAAACTTTAGAAGCTTTTAATTTAGCTCGGCAAATGGAGCCTCTTTGACCACGATGGCGGAGCATCCTCGCCCTGCCGGCGCAGACGGCCACCAGCAAAACAAAACAAACAGGCACAAGTGGGACATGTCGGTTTAATGGCTGAGAAAATTAGGGAGGGGTTGAGAGGGGTTAAGAAGCCCTCTGTGTTCCCACACAAACAGTCTTTGTCTGGGCTGCTCTGGCCGAGCAATGCTTCCTGACCCTGGTAACTCCGGCACCGACCTAAAGAGTGACCGGTTCCAGGCTTGACCCCCCTCACCTCTTCCCTCGCACCTCCATCCCTGCCAGCATTTCACGGAAGTTTAGATATGAAACATCCCAGAAGGAGAGGAGGAAAGAGACTTTTAGGCATGTGAAGCTCACCCGGGATAACACAGTGAGGAAAAATGATTTCAGTTTTGCGACAATAGTCATATATATGTAATTACTCCAGTCTAATAAGCTTAGCTTTAAATCTGTGCCAAGCTATTTATCCCGCTATTGATCTCCGCTGCAGTCAGACAATGACGGCGTTTATCCACCTGCCTCGCTCAGCTTTTTACAGACAACCTTTGTTTGAGAGTTCCCACCCTGTCAGCCGCACGACGCCGATGAGATCTCGGTAATTTGTCTGCTCCCGCGCCGTTCGACGCGCGATCGTTAGGGCGCGCGCGCCTCTCTCTCCCCGGAGACGGCGTGGACTCTTTAAAGGAGCGCCGCGCGGCTCACCTGAATCGGCCTTCTTGGTGTACTTTTTGCTCTGGCCTCTGATGATGAGGATGAAGACGAGGAGGAGGATGAAGATGAGGCCCACCAGAGCGATCACCACCAGGAACCACCACTCCTCGTAGAACGGAGACACTTTCTGGGCTGAACACGCCGCAGGAAATATTAATGAAGACGAGCTTTTCCTTTTTAAGAAGTCACTATTAAAACAGTACCTGATATAGATGGAGAGGGGGCACTGGGGGTCCCGTAGCCGTAATCATTGACTGCGATGACTCGGAAGTCGTAGGTGACCCCTTCCCGGAGCATGTCCAGGTTAAGCGTGTAGGACGTCACTTCTTTCGGGATGTCTTTGATTAGGATATCCCATAATCCCTCATCTGAAGGCGAGAGGAGGAAATGATCCGACCTTTGCAAACGCTAACGGGTCATTCAGGCGTTGTAAAAATGTCTGCTGCTCACCTGACGGCCTGGCTTCGATCACATATCGCGTGATGGGGGCGCGGCCTTGATCGCCGCTGGTCCAATGCAGGGTGAGAGCGGCGCCGTAGCGGGAAATGAAGGGCTCTCCGGGAGGGCCCGGGGCACCTTGTCGGGACGAAAAGGGCAGATTGTTGGACGGCGGCGTGCGCGTGCGCGTTTAAAGCAGATCTGACGGCTGACCTTCGCCGGGGCCCGTCGTGATGTTGGCCTCCACCTCGGGCCCGTAGGTGAGCGTTTTGGCCCGGATACGGAAGTTGTAGGTGATGCCGTCCGCCAGGTCTTTGATTTTCATCCACAAGGGGGTGCTGCCCTTCACATCTACCGTCACAACCTTACTGACACCTGGAGTGCGAGGAGAGGAGTCTGTGCACAGAACACTAAGACTCTAGATGCTGCTTTCCACAAGCGACAGGCAGAGATTTGAGCAGACAGAAAACACACTTAAATGCAGACAGACGATCATGGACACACATCTTTGCAGAATAAAAAATAAAAAGACTGTTACTATTACAGTGACCCTTCAAGAAGAGCCTTCAAGCTATTTCTCTATATTCTCTTTACAGCCTTGCTTGGGGTCTATTAGTGGAGGCTTGTCTTCGTGTAGCACTCGCTTCTGCTTCCAATTACTCGGCAAGCCTGCCTGGCTAACCACACTTAGCCAGCGATTAGGCCTGTTTCTCTCATTTCCCATAATTTATCATCAGCCATGCCATAAATTAGTCGATTAGTCAGATTAGAGCGTGAGCATAAGCAGCGCAGGTTAAACGGGAGGGGGGGGTTAGAAAACTCTAAAAAGCCAACTGAGGAATGTCACGACACGCCGATGGTGTACCCCTGTTGAAGGCTCCAGACAGTTTCTCACCATCTATAGGAGTGCAGGGCTCATAAATCAGGCGGTATCCTTCAATGATGCCGTTGGCCTGCTTGGGCTCCCCCCACGACACGTTGACCGAGGTGGTCGTCAGCTCGCTGAAGTGGATGAAGTTGGGAGCGCTGGGGGCTTTTTTTTTTGAAAAAAAAAAAGAGAAAAGAGTGGGAATGTGCAAAACTTCACATATTCATGAAGGCATTTGTTCATTCTCTGAGAAATTCATTGGGATTCTGTCATTAAGACAAACTAGGGCGCACATAAATAAGAGAAATAAATAAACTCATTGCTTATTTATCATCCTTAGCAAGCAATTTGAAATTCAGCGGTATTTATCTCTTGATATTCTTCTCAAGTAGAAATTAGACAGGGTTTTCATAATTAAGAATAATTATTTAGCACATGCTCAGCTGCTTAAAGTGCTCCACATTCTCGAGACATTTGAGAAAACAGGCAGTGTTAAAGGGAGCGCTCGTACTCTGCAGCAGGCAGGCGGATATGTTCAAAAGACAAAGAAAGCAGCGCGCCGGACGGCAAAATAAAAAGCAAAATCGTGGTACATAATCAAAACACGAGCAGCATGCACATGGAAACGTGCACACCGGTGAACAGACTGTGGAAAAGTCGAGCCAAAGTCAACAGAAGAATGTGCAGAATCATTCTGCGACCTTGAAGAGGAGCTGTGAGAATTTTGCCTGCTGACCCAACCCGGACCCCGCTAAGTGTCAGGATTTGCCTCGCTTCTGCATAAAATTCACTCAAGCTTGTGTTGGCCCGCTTCCCAGCACCCTCTGGTGCGGAGCGCTAGAATTCCTGCCTGTGTTTTAGAGTTCTTAGCACTTTGTACCCCTCGCCAATGTCACAGCCTCGGTGGGGGTAGGAAATGCAGGAGAAATTTATACACTGAACAGTTTTATTGCGCTGAAACCTGAAACCACAGAGGAGGGACTCATGCTAGGTGGGTAAACATTGATGTTTTTCTTCGGCTGTGGCCAGGAAACTAATCTAAATGTACCCCCGGTGCCCTCTGCGTTCAAGCTTCCATCCTTGACCTGGAGGAGATGCTCACGCTCTCGGAGGATGGATCTACGGTTCAAACCCTTGACACATAAGGGCATGCTGCTCTGGTGGTGCGTCTTAAAGCTGCAGTATTCGCGACCCGCCACGCTCCGCTTTCGCCCGCAGCTGGATTTGCTGGGACACACCTGCTTGCTGAGTGCGCCCTCTGGTGGGCAGGGACCGGGGCCCGTCCCCTGCGGCGTTGAAGGCGGCCACGCTGATCATGTAGGTGGTGTAACCCGTCAGGTTCTTCAATTTCACCCCGAGCTCGGGCAGGAACAGCGTCCGCAGGCGCTCCGTCTCATTTCGGAGCTGGTATTCCCAGAAATACACCTGGAGGGGCGGATAACACGAGTGCCCCTTTGTAACGGTTTCAAAATTTAATTTTCCGGGAAAAAGGGCCTGATTGTTGATACCTTATAACCCTGGATGTCTCCATTCTGAGTATCAAGAGGGAGGGGGTCCCACGTCACATCCAGCTGCGTCGCTGTTGAGGACTGAACCATCACATTCAGGGGAGGGGAGGTCGGAACTACGGGAAGACACAGGAGTCATGTGACAAGAATATAGATAATCAGATTAACACTCCATGAACGATCAGTGTGAAGAAACACCTACCCGCTTCCCCAACAAACACTTCCTGAGGTGCGCTGATTGGACCCTCCCCCACGGCGTTGTACACGCTGAGGCGGATCTCGTAACGTTTGTGCTTACTCAAATCTGCAAAGAGGGAACCCGTACAGGCCTTAAAACGACACTGTCGGAGATAAAGCAACAGTCCTCACGATATCACGGATGGAACGGAAAAAAAAAAATATGGGGAAAAATGATGAGGGTTGACATGGGGACGTGGAGATTTGCAAGCGATTAAAACGAAAGAAAACACGGAAAAGAAATGACGGGGCAGCTTGAGGAGATTAAAGTCATATAGGGATGAGCAGCAGCGCGTCAGCAGATTCGAATGAGTGGGAGTGAAGAACGCCGCTATAATTACCGTGAAAACTGTCACACAATGAAACAAATGACATACAAACAGGCGGATAAAGGACTTTAATACTCACTGTCCAGTTCATACTGGGTGAGCGACGACTCGCTCAAGTTTCTGATGCTGTAGGGAGCTGGAGTTTACAGAACAAACCCACATTTATCTCTCACATTTGCAGGTGTAGCCGTAATATTGATGCACTTTTTAAACGTAAAAATGCAAACAAACCTGTGAGATCTGCCCAACTGGAGGAGGGGCTGTTAACTGTGCGGACCGTGAAGGTGCGCAGCCGGTCGTAATGTAATTCCCGATACCTGACTCTGAAGCCCAAAAGGACTCCATTGATGTGATCCTCAGAAGGGGGCTACGAAGAGAGGACACATTATTAATAAAAAAATAAATAAAAAAAACTCCCGGAACTTAAATAAAACTTCAGCGCGCATCCTACTGTTCAGTAATCCATCAGCGTACCTGCCAGCGCACCAGGACGGATGTGGTGGTGTGAGGCGTAACGGAGAGAATCGTCGGAGCTCTGTCTGGCGCTAGCGATAGATGGCGGAAGATAGGAAAAATAAATGGGATTTGCGGCTCGCAAACCAACACAGCTGAGAGGAGCGATACATAATTCAAACAGTCTGTTGTGGAGCGGCGCGGGAGTAAACACACACACTGTTGACGTAAAGTATTCACTGTGAAAATCCAAAGTTAAAACACTGCTGTACAGGCATGCCGAAAAGGATCGCCCCGGATGTTCGGCAGATCGCCGCCCGGATGACGCCGGTTTATTCGCGTCTCTTACCGTCCTGCAGCGTGGTGATAGCCTCGCTCTCCTGGCTGTACTCGCTGTCCCCAATATCATTGGTGGCTTTGACTCTGAACTGGTAGGAAGTAAAAGGCTTTAACCTTAAAAAAAAGAGCAAGACAACAAAAAAACAGTTAAAATTTATTGCGATCTTTTTGAAATCAAAGAATAAAAGCCTCAAATTCACCTGGTCACGATGTAGGAGTGAGTCTCGTGGCTCACTGACGCGGAGTGGACAGTCCAGTTGCTGTCGGGCAGCTCTCTGGATTGGACTGTGTAGTAGCGGACCGGGGACAGGCCGTCGCTGCCCGGTTCCCATGACAACAGCACTCTGCGGGCCTGGACGTCCTCCTGAGGCACTACGGGGCGGCTGGTGGGCTGAGGTCGGGCTGAAAGGTTCACAGGTGCGTGTTCAGAACCCGCTGGGGGTCGCGGCAAACTAGAGCGTCCCGCTGTCCTCTACGGGTACCTCTCTTTTCCGTGGTCACCACCAAGGCCTCGGCGGCCTCGCCCCAGCCCTTCCGGGTCTGCGCGGTGAGGCGAAACACGTACACCAGCTCCGGCTTCAGCCCCGTGGCCGTGTACTGGCGCGCGCTGGGGCTGAGCACGTCCACGGTGGCGGCATTGACGTTTGAAGAGTTCCTTCTGTACGTAATCTGATAGGCTGAGGAGGGAGGGAAGCCATTCAAGCGGTGACCCGGGATCAAAGGGGGGGGGCAGAATCAAGAGGATAGGTGAGACTATGCTGAGCTTACCCAGGATGATGCCGTTGGGCTGCGCTGGAGGCTGCCAGATCAGCCTGACCGATGTGGTCCTGACCTCTGGGAAGAGGATCCCGACCGGAGGGCCCGGCACTGTCATGCAATAGTTACCCAGCAGTGTGTTAAAGGACGGACGAGGGAAAAGAAACAATCTGATTATTCAAAGCTGTCCGTTTACCGTCGTCCAACGTTCTCTCCAGAATGGACAATGAGCTGCTCCTTCCATCACCGATCCGTGTAAAGGCCAGGACCTGGATCTCATACAGGACGTATTTGCCCAGACCCGTCAGCTGGATGCTGTGGCTGGTGTTGCCCTCCACCGGCCAGAAGCTGGGAGCCGTGTCCGAGTCCTTCTCCTTGTACACGACCTGAAACACGGCGGCTACACTCGGTTATATTCTGCTCGCGTTTTTCGACACCGGCCTGAGAGACGGAGCCGACTGTTCCCGCGACCCTGACCTTGTATCCCAGGATGAGCCCGTTCCGATCGGTGTGTGGGACCTCCCCCCACCGCACCAGGATGCTGCTGGAGGTGGTGGCAAAGGCCGACACATTGGCGGGGCCGCTGGATGGTACTGCGGGGGGGGGCGGAGGTTAGAGCCCCGCGCAGTCACCGGGTGTCCCGCTTTGTCTGCGCGATTTCGTTGGGTCTCACCTGACTCCCTGGTCCTGCCGTGGACCGCCGGGCTCCAGGGTCCGGACCCAATTCCGTTAATGGCCTGGACTCTGACCTCGTACTCGGTCCACTCCTCCAGGTCCTCGATCGTGAACTCCCTCTCCAGCCGGTCCATGATGACATGGGAAAGGACCCCCCCTTTAGAGCCTGCTTTCCAGTACTGCACCCGGTAGCCAATGAGATCCGGATTCCCATTGTACTCCCACTCTGGAAGAGGCTGTGGGGGGATTTCATTTTACTTGTCGGCTTTAAGAAACCATTGCACACACCTCAGCTCATGCTAAAGAAACAAACTTTACCTTGGACTATAGCTGAACTCTGCAGTTTCAAATGCAAACTGCGATTTAGAGTGATTGCAAACAGAACTGATGCGGAAGCCATTTACAATTAGCCTGAAAATCTATCCAAGGCTGCAGCGGCTTGTGTTCTATGAAGTGTCTTGGAGCTAACACTTGCGCATAATTTAGCATGATAAGCGAGCGTGGCATAAGGTGCTGATGTTCTTGCTGCCACAGGTTAGGCTCTTTAGCTTCTGAAACTCAGCAAGCCAAGTTCAAGCACACGGGCGGCCGTTAAAACCAGGAAAATTGGCAGGAGTAGCGTACCGCACCGGAGCGGTGATGGTAATGAACAAATGCGGCAAGAAGTACGAAGAGTGGGGTGCATGATTTTCCAAATATCACCATCTGAAGTTGTCTTAAGTAGCTCTAAAAGTCATGGGAGCTGGCAGAGGTAAAATTCCTGCCTGCAGCCGTAGATAATGAAGTGTTGTGCAAGTTTGACGGTAATGATGGTGGTGAGTCGGGGGGGGGGGCAGCCAGTATAATGAACGTTATTTTGTATCACTGCTTTTCTTACATGAGAAACTGGATTTTGATGAGCTAAATTAAGTTCCCCGTATCTGGCTCGAGAAAGTGTGGCTTAAAAAGTGTATTCAATTAACATGCCGAGAAAGGTTTGCCAGTAGAGTGCCAAAAGGATTTTTCTCCATTCCAACAGGACAAAAGGACATAAAAAAAAAGAAAAAAAAAAGCTGCTTTTATGTGCGCAGAGGCACACACATCTGCACACCCATAACTCAAGGCTGAATAGAGGTGACCCCGACATGGAATTGGATAAAAACTCTGATAGGGTCTCCCTCGGTGAGTGACTTACCACCCAGCGGAGCCACAGGCTGGTCTCGCTCGCTGTGCGCAGAGTCACGTTGGCGGGGGAGACGTCTGGGGGGGCCGGCAGGGTTTCGATCTTCCTGGAGGGCTGACTCGGGGGACTCGTGCCCACGATGTTTACCTGTCGCATTCGGAACCTAAGGCGAGCAAAAGCGGGTAAATTGTAGAAAGGTGGGCGTTTAATCAAGATGTTACAGCAAAGGATGTGATTAGATGACTTGGAGATTAGATAATGACGCCCAGAAGGGAAGTAGGTCATCGTGGCGGCGGAGAATGAGAGCTATTTATGAGCTCGACGGGGTGAATTTATCAGGATACAGATAATCAGACAAATAAGAGGGTTGTTGGGGGGGGGGTTTCTCCTCGTTTTATCAGAAGATGGAGCAGCTCGGCTCTGCTTTGATGCAACAGCTCACCTGTAGAAGGTGTAAGGGTTCAGGTCCAGGACCTCCAGCGATCTGGCATCAGGTTCATTAGACAGCTGATGAACCAGCAGCCACTCCTCGTTCTCGCCAATTACGCCAATCTGGAACACAGCAGCAGAACATCAGCAGCTAAACAAATTATCTAGCGTCGTGTGCAGCAGCATGAGGAGAACACAAATGCGCTTGTAGGCTTCAACAGGAGTGGGAGCGGCTTGCCTGGGCTTCCACGACCCATCGGGAGATGGAGGTCTTGCCGTCGTAGCCCGGTTTGAACTGCAGGCTGACGGATCGGGGTCCGATGTTGGAGATGGCCAAGTTGGTAGGAGGGCCGGGCAATTCTGGGAGACGACAGAGAGAATAAAGCCTTCAAAGACCTGGAGAAAAAGACTTTAATTAAGCCCGGAGCTTTATCTGACCTGGCGGTACTCCGGAGGAAATGGTGGAGGCGGAAAGCTGCCCCTGGCCCTTGGAGGTCATGGCTGCTACCTGGATGGTGTACGTGGTGAGGGCGGTGAGCCCGGTCACTTTATACTCCTGGGTGGAGTTGGGCAGGTAATGGGTCACCCGTGTGTTGGTCCGGTTGAACTCCTCCCAGGAGATGCGGTAGCCTGGAGGAAGAGGAAGAACGATGTCGAGGGGGGGGGGGCTCCGTTAGCAGAGCGAAGCAGAGGCAACATGTTACCCAGTGACATTTAATGGGCACCTGTGAGGAGACCGTTTTTCTCCTGTGGCTCCTTCCAGCTGACTTTTAGCGAGGTGTCCAGGATGTCGGTGAAGCTGAGGTGTCCCACGGCGCCGGGGGCTGCGGACAGGAAACAAACGCGCTGCCTGAGCTGGTGACTGCCCGCACGTGCGGCGCTCCGCCAGAGGGGGAACACTCACTGTCCTCGTGGGTGCGGAACCGCTGGGGCGGGCTGCGGGGGCCGTCTCCGGGGGTCGTGAAGCACAGCACCGACGCGTAGTAATCGGTGAACTTCTTCAGGCCGGACACGTGACCGACGTGAACGCTGTCCTGGAAGTTGGGCCGCACGGTAACCATGCTGACCTCGTTGCCGCGGCCGGGCTCCCACGCCAAGAGCTGCGAGCGGGGGGAGGGGGGGGGCAGGAACGCTCAGATGAAGGGCCGACCTCGACGGGCGCAGATGTGACCGGCGATCTGCCTCTGACCACTAGAGAGCACCAGTGGACAGAAAGGGGCTGTTCACCTTATATCCCTGGTTGATGCCGTTGATGAACTGGGGGCTGGGGGCACTCCAGGTCAGGCGAACCGTGGTGGAGTTGACGGCTTCAGCTTGCACGTTTCCTGGCGGCACAGTAGGTACTGGGCGGGGGAAAGGGAAATAAAAGAAAAGAAAGAAAATAGAAGCTTTCAGAATGCTTAAAATTTCAGCTCATTTAGGGAGGAGAGGACACGCCAATCAACCCGGTAGCCCCGGGCAGCTTCCCGGTGAACCCTGCAGCATGTTGTTTTATGTAAGCAGCAACTCCTGGTGCAACACCAGCCAACTGCCAGGGAGTCGCACCTTAATGAAGCCCGGCGTCCGGTGTTTGTCCTCACGCCTCTCATTTGAATGCGCGTCGCGATCGGCTCCCGCGCCCCAGATGGAGCGAGTGACGGAAACATCCAATTAACGGGAGCGGAGCTGAGCCGCGCGGACGCGACTGTCGTTACTTACTGACACCGCCTCGGATGACAAAAATGATTTCATGCAAGGGTGGTGACATGGAAGTAAAGTCGCGGCTGTTGCCAAAACTTTCCAGGTATGTGTGCCGGCTGATTTGGACCTGCTTGTCACACTCATCACACAAGGAGATGTTTCAATACCAGGAAATCTATATGTACCCAAACAGAAGGCCCGCCTCTTTAATATAAATGAACCAGAGAAACCATTAAACATCTCTGCATACAGAGTGATGGCAGCAGCAAAGTGCAGCATAAGGATAAGTTGTGTTTTATGGTCCTAAACTGGCTTTCTCATTACCACAAGCTGCAATAAAGCAACCTAAACGCGTATACACAGTTGTTAAAATGAAGTGAAAGTGAGAACATCTATCCCCTATAATAACCGACAGGTAAGAAAGGAAAGGAAACCCTGCCAGCATTTTCTTGGATGTAGTCTGCCTGGTGTCGCGGATTTGACTTGACGGGGACTCGGAGCTCTGCTTTACAGGGAAATCAAACCGATGGAGCGATGCTCTCTTTGTAGCCTTTTCGCAAGCGTCAGACGGCAGACATCTGAACTCACTTCAGCAGATTCAATGGATTTTTATTCAGGCTAGACTTCTGGATAAGGAGTCTGCACCTTAGTGTGGAGTCTTAACGGATAGAAAAACACTGGCTGTAGCCGCTCTAAAGAGTCTAATTCACAGGTTGGCCTCTGAAGGCTCTGAATAGAGGCGAAGGAGAGGAATGCAAGGTGGAAATCACCGGCCAAGGCAGAAGTATGCATCTATTTGACACATGGGGAAGTTCAAAATGTTTCAAATTACATTACACGCCGCGTGCGATCAGAATAGATGTTGAGCGGGGCAGTTATCTCTGGCAATGTGGATAAAAAATGTGTGATGGTATATTTCAAAAGGAGACTGGCTGACATGTCCTCCAGTAAGGGAAAAAGGGGGGGGGGTGTTTTTCATTTTTTACTCCATTATCAAGCAAATAAGGGGTTCTGAAAGAGAAAAAAACGAAAAAAAAAAAAAAAAAACAGGCATTCACCGTTGTGTCACATTTGTAAAAAAAAACCTTCAGTTTTTCTGACATAAAAACCCTTTTTTTCCTCAATCAACTTTTCAAGGTCGGCAAAGAAACGAAAGAGAAGAATATGCGGATAAAATGTGGCAGTGGAGTTCTAATTTGATCACCTGAAACAGACAATTGGATCGTTTAATCAGAGTCAAAGTTTTGTGCCACAGGCTTAACATTATCCAGGGGACTAAGATGATGATGCCGCTGGTAATGAACGGCATTTGTTAAACCAAATAAAGCCATCTCATATTTAATGGTATGCTGCTGGCATTGCTGATGCGCTCTGCGGGAATATGCAATATGATGCGGAGCCCTCCATGCTCTCTAGCTTGAATTTAAAAATCCAATGTTTTATGTATAACTACTTGTATAAGCTGACAGTAAAGTTGCCGCTAATGTTTGATCAGGAGGATTGGGGATTCTTGCTGAGGATGTTTGTCAATATTAAGCAGAGAAGCTCATTTCAGCTCATGAACAACCCAGAAAGGGCAGACATCGTCCAATAAGGGACTTGCTCTACGGTTTACACCACAATTACAGTTACAATTTTAATCAGACCTCATGCCTCTGGTGATGTGCAGGTAGTTTGGAAGAGCTTCAGCTGGTGATATGTTTATGAATGCAAAAAATTACTCAATTATGTTGCCATTATTGCTTTCTGTTGGCAAAAAAAAAAAAAAAAGCTGGCCTCACCTCCTTGGAGGGTCCACTCGGTGACTTTGTGGCTGTAGGTGCCCCTGCCCGCTCCGTTGTAGGCCGCGACCTCGATCTCGTAATTGGTCCAGATGATGAGGTCCTCCAGCAGAAGACTGGTCTGGTCTGGGTTTGTGATGTTTTTCATCTGGCAATCAACTGGAAGCCCTGACAGGCAGTACCTGGAAACAGAGGGGGTAATCGATGGAAAGAGCGAGGGAGAGAGAGAGAGAGCCGCGCGGGCAGACGTGAATACGCGCATACAGGTGAGCAGATTTGAAAGAACAAAACAGAGGTGGAGGGAGCTGCTAAAGGAGCCGGGCAGGGAGAGCAGTACAAAAAGAGAGGGGAAGGTATTTAATTGGACCAATTATCCTGCTGCAGCAGTGAGTGACAGATCAGAATGGAGGGGAAGAAGAAGGGCTGACATTACACTTATTATCACGTCTGGAAGACGTGACAGGTAACTGATGTTTGGAAGAAATGAGCTGGCCGTACCTTATGATATAGCCCTGCAGTGGACCGTTCTGATGGCTCTCAGGGGGGGGCTGCCATTGGATCATGATGGACTGATTGGTTCGGCCGCTGGCGATGACTGTCTGGGGGGGGGCGCTGGGAGGCTCTTCGGGGAGAGTTAATCTACGGTGGCAATAAGAAGAGGTGTGAGGAGAGACGGCGTGAAATCATACATTAATTATCCCGAGTTTCGCATATTTCTAACCCATTTCATCAGACTCCGAATCATAAAAGCCGGCTTTCTGAGGTTTTTGGAATGGCATAAAGGAAAGTCGGGACGGTTGTATCATTGTCCAAGAGATTTTCTCTGTAACACGGTCTGCAGTGGGACGTCTTTCTGTGGCACGACAAGGATCAAAGGGGCCTCGGTGAAAATGGAGCAGCACAATAGAGACACGGTGCGATGGTGTGTGTGTGTGTGTGTGTGTGTGTGTGTGGGGATGGGGGGGCATCAAGCAACACGAAAGAGTAATCCAAGCCAGAGTTTTCCCCAAAGTCAATTTAGGATGACATCTTGATTTCTTGATTTCTCAGTGCAGCGAAGCAGCATTCTGGAGGAGATGAAGCGCAGTGTTTAGGATCAAAGAGGCGTGTCTGAGATGCCTGAGCAAAGCTCCCAGTCACCCTCCTGTGGGGCGCTCTTATCTGGGCACGTACGCGTGGGAACTCGGCTCTGCGAGCGATGGCGCCACGCGCCAAAACCTGCGGCGCCCCGGTTTGCGGTGGTTGGAGGCCGCGGAAGGGCGTGGCGCTAGCACGTTTGGGTTCGTGGACGCGAAAATCAAAGCTGACATTTACAATCTGCACACGCCATAGAGATGGAGGGTCAATATATGGATAAAAACCATCTTTACATTACTCTCCATAATAAAACAGATAATAGATTCATGGGTTTATGCATTCAACCGTCCTTGGAAAATGCGCTATCATGATATATCTTGCAGAGAAATGCTGGAATTTTCACATCCTGCAACAGCAGAGTGAGTTGAATGTTAATAATTAAGTATAATTATGATCATTTCTGTGGCAAAGACCATTGACTTGACTTCCCCATATGTAAGTCATAAAGCTGGGTCAGTGCACCCATCAAGCCTTTGCCGAAAGAAATTTCAGCTCATTCACAGTTTCATCTTTAAGAAAAAGCCCGTTCTGAAGCTGACTCATCCCTCAGTCGCTCCCACAGGAGCGAGGACAGAGAAATAATCAGATTTCTTTTTTATTAAACTTTCAAGACCACGGGGGTGAAGAACGGTTTGTTCCGGGACCGCAGAAACGCTGCCCAAGCATATTAGATTTACAGACTCGCGGCGACGCTCGGCGAACACGTGCGGTACGAACCGGTCGGTCTCTTTGCTGAACTGGCCTCTGCCCACGTCGTTGACGGCGCACAGGCGGAACTGGTAGGAGCGCGCTGGGATGAGGCCGCCGACGGCGACCCCCGTGGACTCCGGCTCGATATTGGCGAGCAGCACGGTCCAGGGCGCATCTGAGATGGGAAAACACAAGCACAGTGAGCCACCTTCACGGGAACGCTTCCCGCCTTGAGAAAATTTGCTCCATCACTTGAGGAGTCTAACTTAAATTCACCCCGTTTCTGTAACTATTCAACTATTGTCACACACCGTTGTTTCATTTCCTCTAATAATGCTGCAGCGGGCGACAAAAAAGTAATTTATTTTATGCACATGCCCTCTAAATATCAGATTGAAATTCATTCATCAAAAAAAACCCTCCCCCCCGAACAGATCCCATCTGCATCATCACATTTATTTTCCCTTTCTGGTTGACGTCTTTTCGGTTCAAATGAGAAATGGATCGACATTTGCTCCCCAAGGGTGAAAACATTGCAGCGTTTTTTTGATTTTATCAAGCCAAAGAAAGATGAGAGGCCTGCGCATCAAAGTAAGAAGCCCTCAGTGGGACTCATTCAGGTGAGGCCACCGAGTAATGGGATAGTAGAAGCTCAAGCAGGCTCGACCAATGGGCCACAACCAAATGTAACCACGGAGATGCAGCGTAATAAGACGGCGGGCGTTTCGCACTCACTGTTTTCTGAGACCTCCAGGATGTAGCGGATCAGGGGGCTGTTGCCGTCAAAGGCCTGGGCCCATGTGAGGTTGATGGCTCTCTTCTCTGTGGTGCTCAAAATGGCGATCGGGTTCTCTGGAGCGTGAGGGAGCTGCCTGCGCGTGTGAAGAGACGGATAGGGAGGTAAGGGAAGGATCGAACCGCGAGCCGAGGAGGAGGAAAAAAACAAAAACTAAACAAGCATCCATCCCTCGCGGCGGGAATGTGGGAAAAAAAAAAAAGGGAAAGAGCCAGACCTGACTCTGAGGTGGGCGCTGCGGGAGTCGTTGCCCCCCACCGAGGTCACCCTGCAGGTGTATGTTCCGATGTCCCCCGACCACGTCTGGGAGATGTGCAGCGTCCCGTCGGGATCCAGCCTCAGGCGCGGGGACGCGTTCACGTCGATGGCGGCGCTGCTCTTCTCCCACACGTGCCTGCGGGCGGTTTAAAAGCGCGTAAGCGGATCCTCGAACCAACATTCAGCGCTGCTTCGTGCGCACCGGTGATGTCAAACACTCAGAAGCATGTCTGGATGCCCCCCCCCCCACACACACACACACACCTCCTCAAAACTATGCCTTTACACACTAGAAGCTCCTGTGATTAATGGTGAGTGTTCAGGCTGTTCAGCTAATCTCCTCTGCGCTGCGTTTAATTAAAGGCGCTGTCTGAAGTTATTACTCTGTTTACATATTCATCTGTTTACCCCTGTTTATCTGATCAATGCCGCGGGCCCACAGGTGACAGCCACTCTAATCACTGGGCTCCAAAGACATCATTCCACTCCCTCGGAGACGGGTGCACGGGCCCGCGCTCGATCACGCTCTGTCTGAAGAGCGGGAGAACGGCGGGTGCACGACGGGCTAATTCCTCAATCAGCCTCCAAATCTTCCCGCAGGAGGCCGTCTAAGGGCGGATAAACACGGCGAGATGGCTGGCGGATTCCACAAGCTAATTGCGCGCGACGTTGACACCCGAGCGCGCTAAAGCGCCGCGCGGAAACGGTTGTTTTGCGCGACTGTTCGCGACGACTGCGTGATGTTCGGGAGGCTTCAGCTGGTTGGAAACGCTCATAACACACACCTGCCTAACACCTCTTCAATTTTGTCAACAACAAAAAAAAAAATGCTGCTAAACGAAACATTTGCATGGTAAATCTTCCCACACCTGTGTTTACTGGTGACATTGGGAGGGCGGGCCCTGCGGAGCTGTGCACGAGGAACCACGGAGTCCGTTATTCGAGGCCTACCTGACGGTGACGCTGGGGTCGTGGGTCACGCCGCAGGTCATCACAGCCTTGGTGCCTTTGATGACGCTCTGGTCTTGTGGCGGCTTGGTGATGCGGGTGCGGGCTGTGGACACGCGGAGAGGACGGAGAGGATTTCATCGCTCTGCTAATCACGCGGTTTCCTTTCGCGATGGGCGCGATCTGAATTCGCGGCGCTGAAAATAGACACCGTCACCCGTGGCAACGACCAAGCCAGATTATGCCGCCGTTGACCGCCGGGCGATATTTGCTCAAGGCATCTTGAAGGAAACATCAGAGATCGGAGTCGGAGTGTGTGGAAGGTGTCTGCGGAGTGGTGTCACGGTTACCCCAGACGAGCAGGTCGGCCGACGCCTCGTCGATGCCCCTGGAGTTACTGGCCATGCAGGTGTAGGTGCCGGCGTCGGACAGGTGGGAGGGGCTTATTAGCAGGCTGCCCGACTCCAGCAGCGTGAACCGGGGCAGCTGCACCGAGCCGCTGGCCAGGACGCGCTCGCCTGCGGGCGGGAGGAGAGACGGTGAAGGGAAGAAGGCAAAGCCCTGACTTCGACGCCTCCAAACGCGCGGCGCCGGCGTCCGCTCTGTTTGCCCGCCCACCTTTCTGCCAGGTGATGGCCGGCCGCGGGGCCCCGGAGGTCTCGCAGTGCAGGATGACGGACGTGCCGTCAATCACGGCGCTGTCGGCGGGGCCGGCCGTGATGTTCGGGGCGATACCTGCGCGGCGGCGAGGAACAAAGACAGAAGCTCGGACGCTCAAAATAATCAGGTGAGACAGATGTGATAATGAGAGATATAAACAGCTTTCTCTCTAATGAAGCAGGCGGCAGCTGAGGGCTTAATAGACTCGACAGAAAGGGCGGCTGTCAGGTCTCATTTCCAGGGACGCCTCTGACAGTCTGACAAGGCTACTCTGTACCGCTCGCTCCGCTTCGCCCGCACATTCTCTGATTCAAAAATAACCAATAATTGCCCGAGCAGCCGAGGTGACAAATCTGTCAATGGGAAGAGATATATAGATAGATGGGCGTAGGAGGCAAGACAGAGAGGGAGAAAAGCGGATTAGAAAGAGGATTTAGGAATCAAAAAGGAGGGAGGGGAGATGAGCGGAATTAAGCAGCAGATGTGCAGATAGCTTTGAAGAATCTTCAAGCGGACCTACTTGTAACAGCCAGGTAGGTGTTTGTCTGGATCTCTCCAGCCAGATTGCGGGCGAAGCACTGGAACATGCCCGTGTCATCCGGCAGGAGGCCGTTGATCTGGAGGCTGCCCCCCACCAGCACCCTGTAGCGGGGGATCTTGACCGGGCTGATGGGCACGGCGTCTTTGTACCACACGATATCGGGCTGCGGCGTTCCTGCACAAAGGGGAGAGGATTATTATTTTCCCCTCGCCGCCGCCGCCGCTGCTGCCGCCACCTTTGTTTGCCATTTCACAAACGCAGCGGCACAGAGGGGGGAGAAAAAAAAAAAAAGAAAACATGAATAAAATGAAAAACGCGTGTTTAAAAAAAAAGCAAATGAAAGCGCTCACCTCGTGCTTGACAGGGAATATCCACCACCTTTTCCATCTCTGCGCTGATGTGACTCGGTGGCTCTTTGACAAACAAAGGGTACTCTGGTTCCAAAGAGAAAAGCATTAAAAATACGGCAGCAGAGCCTTGAAGAAGAAAACTCGTCTGTGTGTGTCTTTTATTCCCCCTTCTCAGCTGCTGAGAACATGCAGGCGAACTTCAGCCAATGGTGTGCTCATTGTTCCATATGGATGATGTAAAGAGGAGCATTCCACTGTTATAATCCAGAAGATTAGAACTCCTTTCCACACAGAGGAACTTCCCTTCTGTTTAAGTGGCTTGAACATCTCCTGTAGATTCAGTCATGTGTGAAGCGAACGTAAAGTGGATGGTTTGCTCTAAAACACTAAAAATCCGCCCAAGCGTCTGTGAGCCTTCCACACGGAAATTCGCCTTCAAACCGTCTACACGCTGTTTCTGTTGGGTTTCTTTGGGAATCTAAGATCGATGTGAAAGCTACAGCTGTCTGATGTGACATTTGGGCGAGTCGAGCTCAGCTGCTCGGGAAGGATGGCGGCGGCGGGTGCTTTACCGAGGACGTGGAGGAAGGCTCCGGCGGCGACGGCCGGGACGCTGCTGCTGCGCAGCGACGCCTCGCACTCGTAGTAGCCGCTGTCGCTGACCGTCGGCAGGCTGATGACCAGCCGCCGGCCGAAGTCCCGGATGCCTGTGCTGACCACCACCCCGTCTTTCTTCCACGTGATGCTCATTTTGATGAGTGGTCTGGAGGAGAGATGAAAGGGAGGTGGGGGTGGGGGGGAGCATGCGATAGGGATAACGTTTTTTTTTTTTTTTTTTAATGCGGATTCATATTTCGTTTCAAGGTTACACAGCGCCCAGGGAACGACGCAGTACATCTGTCATTCTGATTAAGCCTTTGAATCGGAGATAATAGTCAAATTCGCAACTGGGACCGCACGAGACGGCGAGAACAGAGCGCCGTCTTGGAATCAAAGGGAAGAATGGGGAAGAGGTACGGAATGAGACGTGTACAAAACGCTCTTCCGTCATGTTCAAACAAAAGATTTCCGGAATCATTTGAAGCGGCGAGTATTAGACGCAGCGCTGGGATGTTTTGATAGGATGTCCACGTCTGTGTGCGCGCGTGCTCTTGGACACGTCTGCGTTGAGAACGTACCTCGCATTGGCGACGCACTCCATCACGGCCTCGTTTCTTCCCATGGTCACGCTGGTGTTCTTGGGGGGGATGATGATAGATGGGGCGATGGGGTCTGCAGGCCCGCCCACGTCTGTGGCAGCGAGAATGAAAAGGTCAGAAAACCCAGAACCCTTTTCATGACCTCAAATTACTCCCGCCGAGCTGCCTGAAACAGTCGCCCGAGCGCGACTCCGTCCCCGCGGAGACTGACAGTCTGTCACGGCGGCTGGCAGGTAGGCCGCCCGCCATCAAAGAACTATTAACACCCCCGTCTTTACTTTAGGTGCTGTTCCTGGTGCACGCAGCATTTCCAGAGTGTTAGCCCAGGTGTTAGACGCCATTATGTAGCATAATTGAGACAAACACAAAAGGCGATTAAATGCGGCACCATCACTCACGGGTTTCACGGAGCCCCCAGCCAGCCATCGATTCACTGCCCTCAATCAGTGATCTCTCTCCGAATCTGATCTCATTTTCCCCCCACCTCCCAGGAGCGCGCCTTTGTATCCATGCACTTGTGTGTTTGACTGATTGTGAGTCCGGGGTCCGCTGCGTACACGCATGTGCACCTGATAGTTTGTGGAATTTTTCCAAGGCTACCGCTGGTTAATAGGGTGGCTAATTGGGATTTTATTATCTTTTTTTGGAACCCATTGTGTCTCTTGGCCTTTGGAGGCAGCGTAATGACAAAGGTTCCTCTCCAAGCGCCGCCTGGATGTTGTCGTACGCCTCTTGTAGCTTCATCACATTCTCCCCTCACAGGAGCTAGTTTTAAGCTCATCATCTCAGCCTTGAGATCAAATATGCGCCTGAGTTTTAAGTCATGTTGGACCGCTGCTTCACTTTGCTGCTGCACATAAAGAAAAAAAATATGGTAATATTTCAAAAGTACAGCTCTAGAACCTGAGCTCCATGCAGCAGCTAATTTATGCTCCATGTTAAATGCGTGTTGTGGAGAAATGAACCTTCTCTTAGCGCTCTGTGTTAAATTAATCCACATTTATGCACATTTTTTCTGCCAAAACAGAACTAATGCTGCAGTGAAAGCAAAAGGGCATCTCAAAACATCTAAGCGGGATGACGTTTACGCTTGAGGAGTGGAGCATTGTTTAAAAAATAAAAAAAAATCAGATTAATTTTTGGGTACAAAAGGAGCTTTCAGAGCAACATCCAAACTCATGAAGACTGCGAGCCAGTGGTGTGAACATCAACTTGAAGCGTTATAAAACAGCGAAGTAAAACAGTGAAGGCAGATCAATCTGAGAAGTTATCTAACATGTCATGAGGTTTGCGGAAGCCTTAGGGGGGCTCATGAGTTAAGAAGTTACTGGAGGAAACATCAAGTATAGATATTTTAGTGACCCGTGTTGCCCTTTTTGGCTAATTAATGGCTGAGATGTGGAAAACTGGATTAGTGGGAGACTCATAGTTTGAGAGCTGCTGATGCTTTTAATAGATGAGGACCTTTATCCACAACGAGCGCTCTTACATTACCTTCACATGCACGAATACTGCAGCCGACTATTTGCTTAATTCTTGTATTTGTGTCGTTTATTTTTAAAACCTCATATTCTGGAACATTTGGCTGCAAACGTTTGCCCTTGTTTGCCAGTGGAAAAGTAGTAAATCCTTTTGACTTCTGCAATAACTTTCCCGGCGAGACGCGATTTGTTCTCTGGCAGACGCTAATTAATGGAGCGCGCTTCCAAAACCCTCAGTGCTGAGAATACGTCAAGTGTGTCATCTTCTAATTAAACAGGGAAACTAAACAACGTGACGACCTGCATCGTAAATTGGAGCGACTTATACGTCGGCGGGCTGCTTGCGCCTGCCCAAAGACGAGCCGAAGTCGTGGCGTTTTGCAGGACGGGGCTAAACTCAAAATGTCCGCCCACTCCAGAGGATTATCCAGCTTTTACTTTGTTTTTTACCATTTCATTATCTCGTTGTTCCCATTTGAACCCCCTGCCCCCCCGCATATTTTCCCATTTTCATTTCTCCGCAGAGTTGATCAAATAAACAAATACAGCTGTAAAAAGCTTATTGACTTTCAGATGCAACGTGGCGCCTGTGTGATCCGCGAGGCCAGATCCACAGATATTCCGCCGTATCTGGTCCCCGCAGACTGCCGCGTCACCGGCGCTGAATTCCAAACACACAGGGTTTTAATGATGCGATGAGCAGACTCCGGATCCAGCGGGAGGCTGATAGCGAACGCATGCGCGGCTCCACACGCTAACAGGTGAAATCTCCCGTCAGAGAGGCGAATTATGCACGCTCAAACTCGAATCAATCTTATCAGATTTACAGACGCCACCAGCAGCTACAGCACACACTCCCGGCCCGAATTGGGGCCATTTGTTTCTAAGAGAGCGGCTGGTTTTGTTCCGATTTAAGTCGTATTTGATAGCAACAAGCTAAAAAGGAGCCCGGCGTGTAACCTTGTTGGTGGGAAGAGCGCAGAACCTCATTTGAGATGTGAGTGAGCTCTGTTTATAAGAAAACCTGACCTTCTGTGTGTGTTTGCGCAGGTGTGTGCATGTCTAATCCCCCCCCCCCAATCCATTTGCTCGGTGCCATTTTCATAAATCTGCCTTTCGTGAGGAGCGATTAAACCGAAGGTCTGCTCTGTCGGCCTTTACGCTCCGGACCGTCACAGAGGTGCCGCTGCAGCTCAGCGCCCCTGATGAGGGTAATTCACTGCTGGAGTCGGAGGTCATCGGAGGAAACCGGAGGACGGAAAGCATAATGGGCACGATCATGGCTGTGTTAACACTGCCTGTTAAATTTGCCTCAAGCTCAGCTCCGTGGCATATGACAGATATACAGTACACCCGTGCAAACCATGGAAGAAATCCCAAATGGAGTTGTTTTCCGGTCATTGTCGGGCCAACAATGAGTCATAGTTTGTTTAAAAAGTCACAGTTTTTCCACAGTCTAATGAAGTGGAACGCGATTTTCAGAAGAATTAACACTGCTCAGTTACCTCTTCTCTGATGGAGGAAATAATTGCTACCCTTGCACACTTTTTTTTTACGCCTTTCTGACTGAAAATATCAACATTGTTCTGCAGAACGGCCTCAGGTGTATCTCCATGTCGTGCCGAGCACTGTCGGGTAAGCGCCGCCAGAGAGGGGTGCTGTCTGCTCCTCTGAGCTGCCATGTAATTAACATGTTAAGACATGTCACATTTAATAACAATAATTAATTTCCCCATGTGTGTACTCACTCTCCACTGTCAGTATGACGGGCTGGCTGGTTTTGTTCTCGCCGTTCTTGTCGTTGACGGCCTGCGCGTAGTAGCGTCCCGCGTCAGGCGCCACGGTGGACAGGATGACCAGCGTGTTGTCCAGGGTGATGGCGCTGCACAAGACACGAGATTAACGTACCTTTTTAAATGCCGCACCACATCCAGTCTCTCTCAGCTCACTTAGCATCCCCCGGATCAACTTCAGGTGGTATTGAATACGCCTAAATCAAATCAGGGGCTGACAACTCGACTCTTAATCAGAGATGAACACGTGTCCGCCATCTGCTAACAGGCGTGTACACGCTTGTTTCATTAAAAACTAAGTGCAGACGTTCCCCAGGGTCGGTAAATCTTGCGGCCACGTTGACGCACGCAGAAAATACACATGAATTATGCTTAAAAAGCCGCATAAAACCACATTTTACAGCCTTTTATATTCAGTTACCGCAGTCGCAAATGTGTGCCAGCTTTTCCGTGATTTAAGTTGAAGGAATTAGGTGCGTTTGTGGTGAGACCAGCCGGCATTAATCAGAGCAGACAAACTGATATAAAATATGTAGTCAGGAACAGGGTGAGAGCATTAAATGCATCATTTACAATAAAGTTTCACATTGATGGCCTTTGGCATCTTGGACAGATTCAGACTCTTTATGCAATAATTGTAAAAAAAAAAATTAAATAAAAATCAAGTTAAGTAAATGACATGAAAAACAGAGTCCATTGACATAGTTTTTGTGGCTGATGCCAGGGTCAGGACGATGGGCGAACGTCAGCTGCCGACGTTTGCGATGGGGCCCATTAAATGCGATGTGACACTAAGCACTCCGCCGGATTCAGATACCCTCGTCTGCCAGCGTTGGTCTGATCGGTGTGGGATAAACAGACACACTCCTGGACGTTTAGGAGCTGTGACACACACACACAAACACCGATACACGTGCGCGGGCGCCTGTGAATATCAATGCCGCCTGACACCGAGCGAGTCAAAACAAGCAGTAAATGCGCGGTGTCCTGTCAGTGCCTGTTACTGTCGCTCCGCAAACTTCACCGCCTCACCTCTGATGAAGGCTGGAGACGCCGCTCGGGTAGGCGAAGCCTGCGTCGGCGTTAAGGCGGAGGATTCTGAGCCGCCTTTCTGAAGGCTTCCCGGCCCAGATCCAACATCCCGGCGAGGCCGTGCAACTCATGCTAAAAGTCTCCATGTCGACATGACACCGCTGAATAATTGATGTAGGAGGCTGGGTTTTATAGGGGGGGTGCTTGGCTTGTCTCTCTGAGCCTGGGCAGCCAAATTAATCTCAGGCCATTACCTTCACGGTATCTCTTGAGGAAAAAATGCATATCTGAAGCCAAATAATACAAAGCCAAAGAAATATTCCTGCAAACTAAGCCCCCGCTGCGAACGAGCGGCCTTACAAGGCGCTCATAAACATGAATCAGTCGCACTCGTACACACAGATCCACCCTGGGGTGAGTGCTGCCAGTCAAATATATTATCAATTGAGGCCTTTTGTCCAATTTTGTCTAATTGGTTCCCCTGCTGCCTGCTCCATCTCTACCCTTCAATCACTCTGCCTGCAAAGTCAATAGGGGCGATATAATAACCTGCTTTATGACTGGGTAGAGCTTCGCTGATGAACACGGGCTCTGCACCAAAATTTGCTCATAAACCTCTCTTCGGCTCTGACATGGTGTGTGAGGAGACAAATTGAAGAAAATCTGCCTGCAGTATTGAACTCGCGGGTCTGAGAGAGGTTTTGCAGCAGCTCGGCGTCGTGCGACGACGGGCCGAAGCCGAGGTGCGAGAACACTCACATGCGGCTGCTGGAGGGGATCTTACGCCCATCTCTGAACCAAGTGATCTGAGGCCTGGGGAAGCTGTGGATCTGTGGCGCCTTGATGAGCGCGCCCTCGCCCTGAGACACAGTCTGAGACCTCTCGGCCTCCACAAAACCGCCCATATCTGGCAGAAAGAGAGGGGGAAAAAGTAACAAGAAAGGGAAAATAAAACATCAACGCTTGAAGGGAAAATGTCGGCACTGTGCACCAGCAGAGGGGATAAAGAAGAAGAGCTGTCATTATTGCAGAGTTAAACACCTTTGTCAAAATTTAAGCCTCTTTTCTGTGTGACTCATCTGCATACTTCTTTATCAACAACCGCTTCCCTCATTCTGCCAAAACTGCTCAAACTTACAGGCGACTTGAACTTCCGTGGTCACTTGCATTATAGCGCCCACCCGGTTCCTCACGATGCAGCGGTAGTGGCCGGCGTGCGCCCGGTCCAGCGAGGGGATCAGGTACCTGATGGACACATCAGACACGAGCCGCGATTAGTCGACGTCAGCGCGGCGGTTGGGGGGTGGGGGGGCGGCATCGGTGGGCCCGGGCGCCTGAAACTCAACCGGGGATTCGGCTATGTCAACAGAGGGGGGGGGGGCTTCAGCGCTGACCCTGCTCAGGAGATACCGAACTGGAGATTAAAATACACTAACAGAGGAGGGATATCTGTCGCAAACATTGTAAGTTTTATTCCTTTCATCAATACCAGCACTGCGGTCGCGACTCCTGCTGTTGTTTCTATTAAAACAAGGGTCAACATTAGACTGACTTTCCTGTCAATAATAACCTGCAGAGAATTATTAGACTAATAAAGTAAAGATTTGTACATTTATATGTCAGAAATCTTTGATAAATAAACGTCTGATCGAAAAAGAATCTACAGCTCAACCGAGGTTGTAGTTGAACATCAGTGTGATGAAAGCGAAAGATCGGAGGGCAGATTAATCTATTTATTAATCTCATCTATTATCTCTTGGTTTGCAGATACTCGGTTTAATGAGTGAGGTCCTGCTGCCTAGGCCAACAAGTAGCTGACCACAGTGGTGACGCCCTCTGGTGGATATGTTGGTTATTGTCCACGCCAATGGAAAATAGGTCCAAAATATCATGCCAGGCAGATCATACATATTTGTTTTTGTATAGAAGGAAGGCCTTTAGACTGCAGCCAGCACCATTTTGGATGTGATGGCGTAACAATGATCAAATATCAATATCTTTCATTGTGCTGAGCCAGAATGACAGATCCCCCACCAATCGTTTCTGCCTTCAGCAGAGGGTTCTGTGGTCTGTCAGTCACTTGAATCTAATAGAAGGATCACCTCTCACATGTCCGTCTCCCCCCTGATGTGTATTCATGTTAAATGGCGTGTATGAAATCCTGGCTGCCGACTCTCCGTTAATTGGTTTGCTATAGCCACTTACGAGCGTGCAGTCCATCCCTTCTCCTGCATTGCGATCTGGGGTGGAGAAGGTGGGGTGGGGTGGTGGTGGGAGGGGGGGGGGTCTGATTAAATGGATTCCAGTTCTCCTCTTTGATCAGGAGTGGTGAAGAATAACAAGCAGAGCCTGAGACTAAGCCACGTGAGAGCACAGCCAAATGCTGAAGAAAGAGGGAAAATGGATGGGCGAGGGGAGCGGAGGATGTGGGCAAGGGAGGAGAGGAAGATGCGTGTGTGTGCGTGTGTGTGTGTGTGTTGGGGAGGGTTCAGCGATAGAAATCAGACAAAGCCTCCTGAGAGCGACTGTGCGTGTCCAGTAACGACAGAAACTGACTGTTGCTTCAACTTCAGATGTGTGAACGCACGAGCGTCCAGTTTAACCCGACAGGCGCTCAAATAGGCCTTGTTAGGACCTGTTGTAGGTTCCCTTAGTCGCACCCAATTGTGTGCGCTACGTAAAAGGTTTTACACTGTGTTCCGAGGCCATGGTATGAAATGAAAAAGGCCCAAAGGGAACTTGCCAAAAAACCGCACCGCTGACATTGCGAAGCCTTCGCAACGCTGAGTCTGAAGGGAAAAAAAAACACACTTTTGTTGTGGCAGCAAGGACGGCAAAGGCTGCAACACACACAGGGTTATCTGCTAGCACTTGTATCTGGGTGTTGAATACAGACTGCAATACAAATCAGAGTAAATCTGACAATCCCCTGAACACAAGATGTTCCATCTCGAGGGAGACGGGCAGCCAAATCAGACCTGAATAAATCCATAAAAATGAGTCTTGAATGCAGATTAAAATAAAAGAAATGAGCTTTTTAAATTTCAGCTGAATGCCACAAAGGTGTCCTTGTGCAATAAGCTAATTATAGTGGAAGAATAACAATAATAGAGGATAATGGAAACAGTTCTGGCAGCATTTCACCTGTATTCCAAGGAGAAGCGCGTTAGCTCCGAGCCATTGTACAGCCATTTGAACTCCAGGGGCCAGCTGCCCTCAGCCATGCAGGTCAAGACCAGGCGGTTCCTCTCCAGGTGAACCTGGGTCTGAGGCGGCTCCATCTTGAAGTACGGCGGGACATCGTCTACTGGAGACAAGAGAAGACGGGGAAAAGGCCATGACTTCCGGTCGGAAGCTGAAAACCACAGCGCAGACACACAAAACAACCCAAGTCTCAAGAAATGAGGACTCCGAACAAGCCATTTCCTTTCTTTTTTTTTCCCCAGCACTGATTGGGAACTTGAAGGTCAACGGAGAAGCCTGCCAAAAAGTGCCAGGAACAAGTTGTTACTGCAAAGGCGCCTCACTCTTATTTCATTTGAAATGCGCTGGCAGTAGCATTTGGAATTGCGAGATGTGGAAGAGCAATTTGTGCAGCAGAGGAAGTGTAAATGAACACTTCCATACCTGCAGATCAGTGAAAGAGGATGACAAGAAGGAGAGAGAGAGAAGGGATGTAAAGAGGGTGGGTGAGAGGTGATAGATAGAAAATAATAGGAGGGAAAAAAAAAAAAAAAAAAAAACGAAGAATGCGAGCAAGTAGAAAGAGGAGAAGCCGTAAGGGTGTGAGGGCTGCTTTAGAAAACACAAAGTTTCCTTGCCTTAAACCCTTTCTCTGACAGGATGAGTTATGCTCTGTGCTTTCCTTCATTTATCTTTATAGTTCCCTAATGCGGCAGATTATACCAGCCCCATCCGCAACGCTGCACACAGCCTGCGCAGCCACAGAAACCCTTTAAGGTGAGACGCAAGGTCCAGGGTTGAGCCTGGAGACAAAGTGCTTTCATTTGAGTTGATGAAAAAGGCATGATCAGGCCTATTGATCTGTCTGGCTCACCAGCCATGGGCGACACTGAGCCGATTGTGTCGGTGTTTGCGGCGGGCTAATTAAAGTCTGTATTAATAGTTGGAGTAAGCCACGAAAGCCCGGAGCATGCCCAAGTCCAGGGTTTACCACGCTGGCTGACTCACTCCCCTGGCTGATTACTTGAGCACACCCCCCGACACACACACACACACGCACACATGCACACACTCTCTCTCTCTCTCTCGGCTGTCTGTGCATTCATAAGCAAGTGAACAGTCAAGATTTATGGTGGCAAATGCAAAGGATGGTGTAGCAGAGCTGGGTGAATGTGAGGGCATCCTCACAGAGCAGGGATAACAGAATATTCAGTCTGACTGAAGGTGGGGGGGGGTGACTGGCTGTGCACCCCTTTGTTTCACACAAGCGCCCGTGCGTGCACCGTGCATGTGAGCACACGCCACTCTATAAAACAGCCAAGGACTGCGTCTTTTAAGATATCAAAACACACCATTCACCCAACAGCCAAACAAACACAGTCGAACCACACGGATCCCTGAAATGGATCTTTGTCTGAGCCCGAACTGAGGAGCCATCCATATTTTCCCAGCGGTCCGAGCTACTGGGAATGGTGGCTTTACGGTAACTCTATCCGATCTAAATGCATCAAAGTGTGCGTGCGCACACTCGCACACCAGCCGCTCTCAGCTGGTCCGTGAGCCTACGTGCATTTGTAATGCAACTCCACAAACAAGTCACCATTAGGGACCCGCGATCAACCCTGCCTCTCGCACTAGAAAAGGGAGCGGAACGGTGCCACGCCGAATGGAGTGCGCCATAATGAAGTGGCTGCGTGTTTCTGTGTTGTTCATGTACAGCCCTGCAGCTCCGAACTAATTCAGCGTTTAGATAAGTGCGGGTGTGAATGAGTGAAATCAGTGTTTAACATTGCATGAGGATTATAATCAACATGGAGTCTCACACTGCTAAACTGGAGGATACTATATGAATTACTCTCCATGTAGTAATCTTCTCTGAAGGACTCGCTAAGAACATAAACGGCTCCCGAGCACCGTCGCTCCTCGCTGTTGAACAAAGACGGGGCCAATTCCTCCGCACACTGGACTCTGGGCTCTAATGAGTTTCCAACAGAGAACCTCTTGTCTGACCCTCATTCTCCTCTTCCTCTTTATCGCTCCGCTTTTAAACTTCACAGTGAACCTCTGTGGCGAACGCCGCCGATGGGCCCGAGACGCGGCGTTTCTCCGTTTCGTTCGGGGCGCGACGCTCCGGCCCAGCGCAGCCGCGGCAGCAGCATGCTCCCAGGTTTTTGCTTGGGGGGGGGGGTCGAGCGGCTAACTTCCTGTGCTGGAATAAGACTGGATGGAGGCTCTGATCGAGATGGAGATGCACCGCGGTTCATCTGATTCTTGTGGACAAAGTTTCAAAGGCGTGGTGCGTGACAGACATGAAGGGCACAGCCCACACGCCTGCGGGCGCCACCGCGCACCCTTAATGGCCGGAGGACATGTGCGCGCCCGACTGCTTTTAAAAGAACTCCGTGTTGGACTGCTGCCATTTTATTTTGTAGCGGCGAGGGAGGGGGGGACAGCGGCGAGTTTGGCCAGGTGAGCAGCTGTAGGGTTCAATGGAAGCCCAGAGGGCAGCCTCCTGGACACGGAATACCCCTGGCACAAAACGGAAATCTGGCGAAGCGGGTCAGCGGATCGGACAAAAAGGCCGGACGCGGAAGGGCCCGGGAGGGCTCCAGCGTCCCTGCTGCGTTGAGCAGCTGCCCGCCCCCACCGGTCCGAGCTGCACCTCCACGGCCAACACGCTGCAGACATAAAAACACCGTCTTCTCACCTGACAGCTGAGGTTGAATGGTGGCAAAGCTCCAGCCGAGTCCCCCGCAGCAGACATGGAATTTTAATGGCTGCGAAACAAAGACCACAGGAAGTGGGGCTGTTTTATAAACTAGGGCCCATTTTGCTCTCCTTGCACCACGCTGGCATCCAATCACACATATGGTCTTCACACTGGACTCTTATTCCCTTGTTTTTTTTTTCTCTCTGGCTTATTTTAAACCTCACTTCCCTGCTGGAGTTCCTCTCCACCAGCAGAGTTCTTGGTGCTCTCCGACACCCACATGTGCGCTCTCGCTCTGCCTGTGTGTGAGAGGATTACCGAGAGATGTATTTATAAAATCGACTCCCCGATTGTTTAATCTCGCGTCATTCCATCAATCTTCTTTCTCCCTCTCTGGGGGGAGCTTTTAAAAATAACCCGCTCGACCTTCGGACTTTGCAGCTCGGCCCGAACAATAAAATAAATCTCTGCTCTGGGCTGAAAATAATCTGGACGCGGGAGGAGCTCTCAAGCGGGATCTGCGGGGTTTGGGCATCGGAGATGTTCAGAGCAGCGACAGGATGGATTCAACATCGTTAAAGATGCCACAGGAACGCGAGGAGGCAGAGGCGGCGAGGTGTAAATTGCTACCTGTGAAGCGAGGCACTTGGAGGAGAAACACATCGTTTCTCACTTTTAATGAACTCGAGCGTTTGGAGCGTCGCCGGGTTCACGCGCAGGTTCGCAAGCCTCGCTGTCACATCGGAGGCTCGCTTTTGTTCCCGGTGATGCAGCTTTAAGCCCTCCCGTCTTCTTGATGTCTAATCGTCTCCACCTGTCCCCTGCCCCCCCTCCCTTCCTAATGGCTTTCACCTGCTCCGCCTCACCTGTGCCTCGTTGTCTCTCGCCCTTCCTGCTGTGCTCAGGCGGCCCTGCCTCATTTGCCTACCTGATGTTCGACCCTGTCGGCGTGCGTGGCGTCTGCTGGTCTCTGCGCGAGCGCGTCGCCTCTGTGCATCTCCTGGTGGCCGGTGCCTTTTCTTGTCTTTGTAAGTCATGTTTAAAGCTCTGTCTCTCTTTTGCTTTCAGCCCTTGGGTCCTGACTCTGTCTCCAGTTTGGATCGTCAGAACCGTCACTGTGCCCTGGTGAGGGTCAGGGGTTAGGGTAGGTACTGTTCAAGAAGCTCTGGGGACTGGAAAATGTGATAAACGTCAAGATTCCAGGGATGCGGTGAAAAGTGCAGGTTGATCTTAATTGATGTCGATACGATGGGTACAAAATGAATATCAAACGCGCTGATAAGAGATGGAAATCCATTTTTTAAAGCTCTCAGTTCCAAAAGGATTAATTTGTGACAGAGCTGACATAAGAAACAAGGACTGTAATGAGTTGGGTGAATTTCCAAGTCACTTACGAATGTTGTCGAAGGTCCATTTCAGAATGTCCTCCCCTCACAAAACTGTCTGAATCCAAAGAGCAAAAACAATTCCTGACTGTTTTTATTGAAACTGCAGCCTGTTAACATTTTCCATTTTGCATTGCAATAAAATAAATCAACTTAAACTGCCAAACAACGGGGACTTCATTTGCAGTTTTATTCAAATTCCAAAGCATTATTGTATTTATCGTCTTATGCTTCAATAAGACAGTGCTATGGTACCATTAAAGCCATCCTGGCTCCATGACACCCACCCTCCCCCCAGACTGCAGTTGGGGTGGGTGGGGGGGGTTCATCCACCACCGGGGCTGAACCGGGACCCGGAACTCCCTTTATGTCAACAGTGGAAAAACACTTCCTACGCGCTCCCCTGTTGTCGCATAAAAGGCGATCTATTGGCGCCGCCTGCCTCCCGCCTGCTCGCTCACCTGTCGCTCGGAACGGCGGCGCGCTCGCGGCCGCGCCGCTCTCGACACGCCTCGCTCCGCTGCTTTATCAACTGTCCCGAGTCTACTTCACGGCGAGGTGGGTCATCCGGGCAAGTTTAGAGCCATCATTTAGCTCCTCCAATTCGACTTTAATGTGCACGGCGGGTCATGGTTAGCCTCTCTGATGGGGGTTGTGCAGCAGTCACGGCTGTGACCTTGGCCTGGTAATGGCCCGGTGTTGATTGCGGAGTTGGTGGGGAGTGTTAAAAGCATCTTAAAAGCTGATGAAACACCTCCTCTTCTGGATACACACACACCCCGTGTGAAACGCCCTTAACACTCAAACGCGCGGACACACACACGCTGCGACGGCGGCGGCGTTCGCGCCTGCACACCCCGCCTCGTCCTGAAGGTCAGGCTGATCTGTCACTCTGCCACCAGGCTGCTGTCACCGTGTCAACAGGCACCCCACCAGTTTACACTCCATCGCTTTGGCGGGCCCAAAAAGAAAAAGTGTGTGTGTTTGGGGGGTGTGTGTGTGGGTGGGGGGTCAGAGGGAGGGTCCGCTAGTGCGCCCAGCCGCAGAGGCTGGAGTTGAAACACGTGTTGGGCTTATAAAAAGGAAAAAAAGGCAATGATGGAGAGGTGAGGGGAATGAGAGAGGTAGAGAAGTGGACGGGGGGGGGGGCTGTCCTCCAGCGGCGGGAAGGAAGGTGAAGCGACCCATTACCGCCATATCCAAACAAGCAGGCCGGGCCAGAAAGACAGGAAATAGATGGAGAGCCTCCATCTACACCTATATTCATTTCAAGAAATGGCCCATGTAAGTGCTGGTCCATCAGAGCTCCAGGCCCCCCGCAACCCCCCCCGCCAGGCCTCTGAACATGTTTGTTTAGTGTTCCCTGAGGACAGACATGAACTCGCGCCGTCCGTGTTGGTGAAATACGGTGCTAATACCCCCCCTCTGATGCTGCAGGTAGCCTCCCCAGGTCTGTGTGCGTGCAACACCGCCTCCTTCCCCACCACCGCAGGTTAACTGATGTGTAATTGATGTGATTAATTGAGGTGTAATGATGTGCCTGGCTGGGTTTGTGTGCGAGTGTGTGTGCGTGTCTATCTGATGCTACGGCAACGCAGTTTGAAGCAGCAGCATCCAGTCAACAAATGGAGATTTAATTAGGAGTGAAGACGGAGCGGGAGGCCAGTAAATGGGCAGTAGATTGAATTATCTGGACACACACTCTGGCAAGCTGCACAGACGAATTCACAGAAACACACACACACACACACATACATGCAAAGGCACCCTGTCTGTTTGGAATTCCTCCCCGGTTGCCTCACTTCTCATCCGAGTGCCTTGCTTCTCCGCCGTGCTCTGCCCGTCTCAAACTATGCTTTTTTTTTTTTTGATTTCCTCCTCTCTTCACTTCCCGCCTTACAATAACAATTTCCTTTCTGCGCGCCGCGGCCGTCTCGGCAGCCCTGATCTCTCGCTATACGGTAGTTTTTCCCGACTTTATCTCGGGGCCCGCTCGTCAGCCGTCATTCCTTTCCGTCACGCTCCCTCCTTCTTGTGCCTCTGCCTCGCTCCTCGTGCCTGTCCTCCTCCGTCCCCTCTTTAGCTCCTGGTACGCCGCGTGGAGCGCCGTGGGACGTGTACTGTGATATCCAGGAGCCTAATTAGCGAGTCCAGCTCCTGGCAGAGACGAAAGCGCGCGGCGAAGCACAGGCGCGAGGCCCGGAGTCAATTAACGAGACCTCACACGCCCACGGCCTCCATTACACGCCCTCCGCTACCCGTCGGGTCTCCAGTCGCTCGGCCCGGCCCGGTGAACAGAGGGGGGAAACCACAGCGGAACAACAGCGGCTGGGTGTTCTAAAGATATGTCTTTAATCACCGAAGGATATTCAGAGCTCACCCAGAGATAAAAAGAGGATTCTGCCGCGACTCTGCTGCACAAAATTCAGACTTATGTGCGGCGGCAGGGCTGGCGGCGCCGAAGCGGAGTCACGGAATCAACTCAAACATAAGCTCCGCTTTATGGGGGTTTTTTTGCTTCTCGAAATGTGTTTTATTTATTTTTTATTATTCCTTTTCTCACAAAGAGTGACGTTTGTGGAAATGATACGAGCCGAACAAAACAGAAGCCGACTCGGGCTCCCCACCTGGAGTAGAGCGCGCGACTCAGATCACAGCGTCATTTCCCAAGAGCTGCGGAAGCGCTCCGTGATTCGAGATGTGAGGAGCTTTTCTTTCTTTCTTTTATTTTTTTTTTCAACACCCCCCTCCCCTCTCTCTCTTTTCCCGGAGAAAGAACCAAGTGCGAGCTCTGAGACCTAATTGACATTGTTAAAAAGAGAACGCAAGCAACAAAAACAGTTAAACGACAGTAAGTGGAAGAAACGGTAAACCGAAAAAAAAAAAAAAAAAAAGGGCGTTAAGAAGAGGAGGCGGGCAGTTTCTCTCCAGGCATGAGAAGGTTGGAAATAGGCCTAAGTGAATTGAAAAAGTAGGGCAAAGACTAATGGTGGAAAATAAACAAACGCGCTGAAATGTGAATTCCACTGGGCCCCGGGTCATTAGAGTTAATACCGCATGCTACGCCATCTGCCGCGATTGTTTACACTAGCCCGGATAATTAGAACCTAATTAGTGGATGGTATGGTGGAGGAAATATTACTTCACACGCGTTGAGATGGAGATGATCAGATGCACCTGCAAACGTCTGCCGCCTGTCCATCCTCTGAGGTCCTCGCAGATCAGTGGGGCTGATTTAATTGCCTCTGGCATCAGAAAGACGGCACATGGCTCCCTCCCACCATTAACATATAGATGGACTTGTACTTTTTAAGGAGCCAAGTCATCTTTGCTCTTGACATTAAGAGAACCTGTCACCTCCGCGTTGCGTTTTTTTTTTTTTTTCGTTTTTCTCTCCATCCCCCCTGCGCATCAAAAAAAAAAAAAAAAAAACCCGCGCGGACATTTCTCTTTTCCACGAGCATTAGCGCCGCGCTCGATCCGAGCCGCCGCGCCGCGTTGGCGCTCGTCTCTCCAGGCGATCCCTTTTCAATCTGGGAGTCGTGGTGGGACCGCCAGCATGCTAATAGTGTTTGGCTAGGTGTGCGGGAGCCTGTCATTGTCAAACACGGCCGTGGAAGGGCTCCTGATTGTGATTGTTATCGGCGTGGCGGAGAGCAGGGGGTGCCAGGCGCTGAGTGGCAGGGCTGGCAGCAAATGCTAATGGCAGAGCGCGGCTGATAAGGTGAATTATTATCTCCCTTCATTACATTCCCCCCCTGCTTCCCTGTCTGACTTCCCTTTTCCAAGGCTGAGCATTAAGAGGCAGCACTTCACCCGCTCTGTGATGGGGGGGGCCTCCAGAAATGACAGTATATCATACAGTTTAAATTACATGTGAGCAGGTCTTTTTTGGGGGGGAAAGATGGAGATGACAAATGAGACGGGATGAAATGAGGGAGGGATTTCTTTTCTCAGCTGTGGTTTTTCAGCGAACGGAGCAGGATCATCACCCCGGAGGAGCCCCAGCGGCCTGCAGGAACACAGCGTCCCCGTTCCTAATTGAGATCTCTGGAGTGCGGGAGCTGGCAGGATGGAAGACGTCACATCACGGGGGGGGGGCCTTTCTGCCATCATCAGACGGCCACAGCCGAGGATCGCGAACCCCCCGTTCCCTCCAAAATCGCCTCCCTCGGATGGAACTTTGAAAGCTTCCCATCCGGCATCCATTCCCTGACCTCTCGGAGAGGGTGGCCACCTTCGCCTCCCTCCGCAGGAGACGGAGCGCGGTTCACAGCGCAGCACGACGCAGTACATCAGCGGGCACTCGGAGACCTCAGAACTCGGAGATCATCCTAATGGGGCTTCCGGTTGGTGCTTACACGCCCTCACATCTCTCATCTCAATTATCAGATACAGTAGCAGGTGTTGAGTTTGCAATTTGAATTGGAATATTTCCGAGAAAATTCGTCAGGGATACTAATTGTTGTGCCCTCTGCACAAAATCCTCCAGGAAAATTTATCGAGAGAAACATAACTCGTTCGAACGGGCTGTGTGTAATAGCATCCTACGTGAATACTCTGGAATTATGCATATGCGAGAATGCAATTAATGAATAATGACTTGAAGCTAATTTTGACACAGTGGAGATTTTTAAAACGTGTATGTTTCTCTTCATTATCTGAATCCACAATGTAACACAACAAAGTAAAAGCTCACATTTGTATGTTCTACTCTGCAGCCTGCTCTCAAGTGCTCCAAATTCTTAGAAAAAAAACAACAAAATTATTAAATAAACAGCTGAAGAAAAGAAAAAAAGCCATGACACCTTGCTTGTGTGCCCTAATGTCTACATTATATTCAAATGGAAAGTAGTAAAACCCAAGGTTAGCTTTGCTTCTCACACAACCTAATACATATGTAAAAGCACATACCGCAAAATAAGAAATTACAAGCGCAGCAGATTTAGCGTTCACACAATGTCACACGACTTGTATCCTGGAGGTTACCGCGAGAGACAACAGAAATTTGAATAGAAGCTCCATCCTCTTCCGAGCTAATGTATTCAGAGGTCACCGCTGTTTTGAACCTGTGCTACGTTCTTTGTGCGCGCTCCGAACATGCCACGCTTTCAAAAAGGGAGAGAACGTTGGTAATTTTCTCAACTGTTTCTGCCCACAAAGCTGAGGAATCGACGTCGGCCGCAATTACGTGGCGGAATACGTGCGACCAAATCACTCGAGCGACGGCGTGAGTGATTTGAAGGCTTAATGCGCCTCTTCACACATGGAGTTATGGCCAATCATTTGCATCATAAACGTCTGTTGGTTTTTCCACTTTTGGAAATAGATATCGCTTAATAACAACCTGACAGAAAACCAGATGGGGAAGTGGAGTGACTTTTTTTCCCCTCCCCCCACCCCCCCACGTTTGTGTTTTGCAGCCATGATGGACCTTAATTCCATATTGCTACATCTATAAGCCGCGCATAAACACACATCAAATGGCGTCTCTTTTCCCGAAGCTCTGTAATCCCGGGATAATCGTCGTGCACAATAAGAAGAGTGTTAAATTGGAGGGAACAGCCTCAAATGAACATATTTACATCAGCCCCATTAGTGACACGCCACAGAGATGTGGCTAAGAGATCTGCCGCTGCTCTGAAATGTTGCTGCGCACTTAAGAATTTTATTAGAACCACTTTAAGGCTGACGATGCCGTGGCATGTAATGTGCTTTAACACACATGTAACGCTGCGGATTACTGCTCTGGATATTAATAAATCATCTGTTTTATTTATTATGGCTTTTTACCATAGTGGGTAAATGGCACATGTAATCTCTGGATTCAAAGGCTTCTTCCCTCTGATGTGTGGCATAAGCGTGAGCACACTACACGTGCTAAATGTTGATGTTTGTGTGAGTTAAGTGGGGGCCTTATAATTCCTCATATATAAAAACGCGTCTCTCCAGCGAGTTGACGCATCTGAAATGTCGCGCAGATAAAAGAGACGCGCATGTCTGCACGGCTTTAATGACAGGCAGATCAAAGCGCATCATGTTTCTGGCTGAGCTGAGGAGGGATCATTAGCGATAGGTCAACGGGGCATCATTAGCCAGCGTGAAGCCCCACCGGCGCGTCTGCCTGTACCTGCATGGGCGCGCGGCGCGCACGCCGCCCGCATGACGATCATCAAGTGCATCCGTGTTACTCTCTGATCTCGGCGCAGCGTGTGGGAGGAACGCGGGTCTCTCCCGTGGCCCATTTCCCCACAGACAAATGCAGCTCCAGCAGCGAGAGCTGGCCTCATCTATTGCACCTCCTGCCTCCATCAACTCACTTTCCATCTATTTCGGCCCAACAGGCTGATCTTGGTGGCTGAAGCTCATTGTGAAACCCGGGCCCTGCTGATTCAATGGGCTCTGGAGGATTCTTGACAATGACCAATTCACTCATGACTGTTATTCATCACAAAACCTTTCCAGCTCTCCAATAAAAACCCACCACCCACCTTTCCTAATCTGTTTGGTATGCTGTAACAATCCATCACCTCCCAATGCTGTGCTGCTGAATGCACCATGCACACATGAACACGCACACACACAGATGCAAACACGCACACGCACACGCACACACACACACACACACACACACACACACACACACACACACACACATCACTTTTATCTTACAACTCCACTGAACAAACTCTTTCTCACTTCAGAAATTGCTATTTCGGTGCAGGGCTATTCCTCTTCTCAGCAGTTCCACATAAATTCTTCCTCCCTTTAAACATTCACATTCTCTCCTGGCTCCCTTCTAACCGCCTCGACCACAAACTGCTCTCTTCCCCTGCCAACTCGGTCGCTCTCCCTCCCGCTCTCACCTTCAGATGCCACCCATCCACAGCGTCTATGCCTGAATGCTTTGACAGGCCCCAGATTCGAGCATCTGGGGGGATTTCATCCCTCCGTGCAGCTCAGGCGGCGAGGTCCATTCTCCAACCGCTGGACTCGGAGCCCTGAGCCACCGATTAAAAAGTCATGAAGGCTTTTAGGGGCACGCGGGGCTACAGTTTCGCGCTCATCTGTGGATTTGCTGCCTGAAAATAGCCTTTGTGTTCCTCAGACTACAGCAGAAGATGGAGGGAGGTGGAGGGAGGGAGGGGGTGATGAGGGGATGCAGATTAACAGAACGGCGACGTGTGGGTCCGTGGGCTCTTAAGCAGCACTCTCCCGACCCCTCGCTTCCCCCAATTAGAGGAAGCACTCACAGACTGGACATCGTTGACCCCCATATAAACATTATGTCCTGGCTTTACAAGCGTGGTACCGCGGTTATTTTAAAGCCGCAGTTTATCCTTTGTTATTGCCGTGTGACGAGCTGAAATCACGCACGGCTCCGCACACCTTGGGCGATAAATATCCAATATCAGAGTAAACATTAAGGGTTCCGGTGGAAATCAAGACGAGTCGGCCGTTCGCCTCTTAATGAGGGCGAGGATGGGTCATAACTAATGATAGATTTGCAGAACAAGACCTCCAGCAGCCTCCGAGCGATAGTTTAGTCATACCAACAGCAACCATCCATACCACTGTCACAAATAGCAGCCAGGCTAATGGAATCAATAAAGCCTTGCAAATATTTACAGGACAAGAGAGCCTCAAGGCAATCAATTCCAATCTATAGGACGACAGAAGGTTCTACAGTGGCTGTGTTTCAGGTTTGAGAAATCAATAAAGTCAGCGCTGGAAAGTAAAATAACAACCATATTGTAGTGGCACCCCTCAGTCTTCCATTCACCCCCGCCTCCTTGAGCTTGACATCACTGGCCGCGCCTCCCAGCAGGTATCGGCGAACGGCGGGGAGAGCGTATAGAGAGGAGGCAGGAGGCGGCTTTTGAAGTGCGGAGAAGCCGGCGCGGATGTGACAGAGCGTTGAAAGCCGGGGAGATAACAGCATCTGCTTCTCCACGTCTTAACAGGTAGAAAGGTAAAGCGGCGGGGTGGAAGGGTAAGAGGGACAGGCGAATCCCCGGGATAATTGGATCTAAAAACAATGCCGCTCAGTCTCTGCATACATTTGCGGGCGGCACGGAAGGCGGGCTGAGTGACGGAGAACGGAGCGCGGAGGCAGCGCGGAGAATGAGAAGCAGGCTGTATAAAAAATAAAAAAAAAAAAACAGATTGCTTCCATTTCTCTCTGGGGCCAGATTTTTTTAAGCAGGAGGTTGTAATCCCTAGTTTATGTTCTGTAGTAACTAGCTCGATAAAATATATCAAGCCGCCACATAAAAAGGGAATTAAACAGAGTATATAAAAGTGTGTCACAGTGGCGGAAAGCTATAGAAGTCAAGACCGCCCAGAGTGATCAGTGATTTATTGGTGCGTTGATGCCCGGCGGCGCATCAACGAGCTCAGCGATTTGTGATAAATAGATGTTAAAGCGAGGCTTTTCTCAGGTAAGAACGCCGTTACCGGGCCTCACTTGGATAACGAGCAGGTATTTGGAGGGAGAGCACGAATGATGTGGAGCGTGGCACTCCCACTCCCCTCTCCCCTCTGTCGCCACACGCTGTGTTTTCATGCACGGCGCTCCTAGAGAGAACAATCAGACGGAGCTACAGCTTCTGCCGCCGGCTATCAGCGTCGCCTTAACAACCCTACCTTCCTTTTGTGCTAAATGCGGAGGGAAGCGGTGTGTGTGCTGCACAGAGTGATCGCGCCGAAGCGCTCGGTGGCTTCCGGAAATGCGTCTTCAAAAGGGCAACGCAACACGGGCGGGGGTAATAGGGCGGCAGGTATCATCGGGGCATCCGGGCGCCCCTGGGCTCCCAAGCCTCCATACCTGCCCCTGTGGTTTCATCATTTAAAGTGCTCGCCTGCGATAAATCAGTCATGTGTGCATAAATCACCCGTGTTGCTCGCAGGTCAATGCGTCATGCAAATCTGAAAAATGGCCGCATCCCGAGGTGAGGGATTTTTTTCTCCGCCTGGCTCGATCCCTTGAACTTCTCAATTGAGCTGTGGGGGGGGGATAGAAAAAAAAAAATCCATAAAGCGGATCAAACCGAAAAATGCGCTGGGTTGAAAGCGTGAGGGAAACCAGGGAGGAGATGGGCACGGGCAAGGAGAGAGACCGGCCGCAAAAAAAAAAAAAAAAAGGAAAAAACAAAACTTCAGGGCCCTCTTGGCAAAGCCCCCGTGGTTTGGACTGCCAACTTGTGAAAAATGTCAATTACTCTCTCTACATCTGAAACTTTTATGAGGGCTTCTCGGCTCTATCAAAGCCTCCACCTCATCTTCTCTCCGGAAAATACTCTCTCGGAGAGTAAATCAGCTTTAATTATTGAGAGCGCGGCTTCGACTTTATCAGTGTTGTTGTTGTTCGGGGGGGGGGGGGCTTCCTTCCAGCAGCCGTCTGAGACACCATTGTGGATATCAAAGCGTGGTCGCTGATTCTAACCTGTGTTCTCGCTTGTAGCAGTCAGCCTGTCAGAAAAAGAAACCGTAGCCTTCGGTGGGAAACGTGCTGAATTCTTGAAGTGTTGGACACTTGTAGTAGCAGAAGGAGATATGATTGTGAATAAAGACGTCCGACGAGGAACTGTTAAGTTCCCGGAGTCCTCACCTCCTCCCTGACTCAAGCGCTGCAGTTTTTCCCAGCAGCACACCAGACAGATGTAGAAACAGGCAGCCCAGATCTTTCTACTTCCATAAGCAACTCAATTTTAATCCCCGCTGGATCAAAGGAGGCAGTCAGCTTCGCCTCTTTTTCATCAGGCGGAACGAGGGAACAGAAAGGAACCGCGCTCTCTCCTCCAGGACCCGACGTCCAAGTCTGATCAATCAGAAGTCCACTGACTCGGGCCCGGGTGGATCTGGGGGGGGGGCACCCAAGGGCGAGAGTCTGGGACAGTCGCGCCCCGACTGACCGCTTTGGCCTGGGAGTGAGTCAGGCTGCGATTCAGTGTTTGGTTCCAGCAGAAAATCGGCCTCAGTTCTTCCAGTCCCCCCCCCCACCCCCCACCCGCCACCCTCTCCAGATGAAAGTGTGGATGCCGGTGAAAGGACAGAATGGGGATCAGGGCGGCTTGCAGAGTGGTGGAGCACAACTGGGCCGCTGTTGTTTGCTGGTGGAGCATAATCTTCTTAATCACAATCTAAACCTGCAGAACAATTGACCCATTTTCCCGCGCAGCTTCATATCTCATTTAGAAGTGTTGGAAATCCCTCTTCAATCTACAGTGCGGTAGGTGATCTGCTCTCACCAACCTGCCTCCACAAGACTTTAATCCACTCTGATCTGATCCAACACACGTCACCCAGAGAATATCACGTTTACGCACTGAGCGCCGAGGCTCCACTGGGCCGTACCCTCCTACATGTAACAACACTGGGATTCCTCACACCAAATAATCCAGTTTACCTCTTTATATTCTCATTTATTACATCCATCCTTCCCTCGCTTACCTCTTGACGCTTGCCGTTAATCCATTAAAATGACAGTGTGCACAAGTGCCCCGACCGTGCTCCACATTTAGAGTTCCGACCCAGCTGGAAATGGAACGCTTTCAAAATTGACTGGGAGAAACTTTGGCATCTTCATTAGTAAAAATAGGACTCACACTCGGGCTAAAAGTAATTATAGTTCCTGCTGTCTTGATCGCAGATGTAAGCTCACATCTGAAATTGGATTAACAGGTCCAACCCCTAATAAAAAAAGTCAAGGCGAACTTATTTGCGCTGTATGTAATCACATTAGTCGCAAAGAGCCGCCCACCCACATGATTGCATTTCAGCGTTGTATGAAATCGCTCATGATTGTGGCGGATATTTACCGGAGGGAGCTTCGCGTGTTTGCTGCACACAGGAAAAAAAAAAAAAAAAAAAAAAAAAAAAGCTTATTTAATCCTGTAACTATGGAACACTCAGTAGGTGCGTATTTGGCCGCTCCGTGTGTGTATGTTTTGACTTGCAGGCTGTTCCATATTTACTGTGTGCAAATAAGACGCAAGGTTGCATTTTTAGGTCAGGTTTTTTTTTGTTTTGTTTTTTTTTTTTTAAAAAGTTTTGAGAGAATTTGAACTCTCCTCTTCAGCCTGATCAATATTAATGCTCGTGTGCAACCTGGGCTTATATAATCTGTGGTCCTGTGCACATATTTATTAACCTGACAGACTCCACAGCAGAGGACAGGTGGTGCTGAAGGATTACCACTGAGGTAGCAGACTCCAAAATCTGTATTTCTTCGTTGACAGGCTGCCAGTCAGCCGCCATCTTCTCCTCTCCGCCTCTCCACTCCACCAACATCCCCGACTCCCGCGGCTGGCGCGTCTCTCCTCGCCCAAATACCAACCAGGGGCCTTTATTTACTTTTTTTCCTTTTTTTTTTTTTTTTTTTTGGTCGGCGTCGGGGACGCTGTCATCGCAAGCCGCCTATCTCTGCGGCGCGGCAGGCCGGACGCCTTCCTGTCAGGCTGTCACCGCCGCGCGCGGATGGGGATGCGGGGACTCCGCCGCGTTTGTCGGCGGGGATGTAAAGCGTGGCACCCCGACTGATCTGACACCCTTATCGTCGTGGTATCAGTCCCCTCGCACGCGGACGAGTCAGTCAGCTCGATCAAATATGAGTCACACATACCCGCACGCACACACACACACACACACACACAAACACACAATTCACCACAAAGCACATCAAAGGCTGCCCATCTACCAGTCCGTTTGAAATTAATATGACATAAGCATCTGATGCCAGGCCCGAGGAGCATCCGAGTGAGCAAGCGTCTGCATCAGGAGCTCTGACCTATATGAAACTGTCTGACGGAAGTTAAACACCCCTCTCCTTCTTGTTTTCGCACAGTCTGCCAAATTTTGAGATGCGGAATTACAACCACCAGAGAATAAAAGACATGCTAAAGCCGTTGGCTTAAAAAAAAAAAAAAAAAAAAAAAAAAAAATGTAGCGGAGCACAAAATCGCACATCCCGTTTGCAATTTATTTCTCGGATGTCTGCTCTCATTGTGAGCGAGCACACATGGAGTCATAGTGAATATTTCCCCGGTGCAAAAACCACCAGCTGTTGACCTTTAGCAGCATCACACAGCAGTGGGGGGGGGGGGTTACTGAGGACAGTTAATCAAAAGGTCTCTAATGAGTTATCACCTTCCAAGACTCGTGTGCCCGTGTGTGCATTTGCTGGTCAATAAGTGTGTGCGCGCGTGTGCTCACCCGCTCCTATAATGCGCCCGCTTGCACCGTTAAAAGTCAACAAGGAAAAGAAAATTACCTCTTTGAACCACTACAAAGTGGATGCGGCCAGTGCTGCGAAGGCCTTCAGAGTGGCTGCGAGTCGGTGAACTTTAATAAATCAAATACCATTTTCATGCTCGTCCTTTCGTTTTGAGCAGTCCCAAGACTGATTCATTTGAAGGTTAAACCAGGTCTGAGGAGGTCGCGGTCTGGCCACCGAGGACTAAAAAAGGTTCCGTTTAATTTGACTTCTTACATATTACATAACGATATGGAAGCAAACTTTATTCAACTCCTAATGGGAAAAACACCCACGCGGTTCAGAAATGACTGACCCAACAATTCACCAGCAACTGCGTTTGCATTTAATTTCTAAGACGACTGACATCAGTGCAAATGAGGCAATTGACAGCAAAGTAAATGATTTAAGATTATGTGTACTTAATTCTAATTTCAGCTTGTTTCTGTTATCAGATGGGTGGCCTTGGGACCATGGCAAACTCATGTCAACAACTAGAACAAGACGGACACTCTGTTGTGTTACATCACATTATGTGTGTGTGTGTGTGTGTGTGTTTGTGCTCTGCCTGATCGTGTCAGCAGGCTCGCAAATATAGATGTAAAACAAAAGCGGAAGCTCTCCGATGAGAAAATACAGCCTGTCAGTATGTGGAACCAGGAGATGGACTGTAGCTGCAGGAACAAAAGTCAGACCCAGTTTCTGACCCAGCCTTCACGCAGCCTGTGTGCTCACCCTCTGCTCCGCCATGTCCTTGCTCATTCTGACCTTTAGAAACATTCCTGACTGACCGAACCACTGAGTTTTAACATGTAAGGCAAAAGTGCTCAGTGTGGGCAGGTTCTTCATAAAACATTGGTGCTGAATTAATTAGGTTCTTGGGAGGGTGCTGTGGTTAAAAATGTGGTATTTATCGCACTAGCTTGCAACTTTTTGTGAGTGTGGGGTGTGTGTGTGTATGTGTGTGTGTGTGTGTGTGTGTGTGTCTGCAAGAGGGACTGTTGAATGGTGTGTGCGTGCGCCCTGTGATGGACTGGTGACCGCATCAGTCACGAGCTTCTACTCCAGCCTCGTGACTGGTGGGATTGGCTCCAGCCACCCTTGCAACCCTCAGGTGGTGGTTAAGAGAAAATGAAATGAACTGAAAAATGAAATCCTTAAAATATGAACGGGTTCTTACTCCTGGTGTGGGTTTGATATTAAATCTTTTAAAGGTGGAAAGGTTGTTGGAAAATGTAAGAACACGCCAGAATCGTCGGATAGACTCTTCTTAATAACACATTTCAGTAGAGAAAAAAAACAATATTTTATTCTTGATATATGAGGATAAGTCTGGGAGAGAGGACTCAAATGGGTTTGCAAATAACGAGACTAAATAATAAAGCCACACGGAAATGGCAGGATGTCTGCAAATGACTCAAAACAACTCTTCGGAGCGCGGCATTTAAACTCATAAAACTAAAGTATTACATGTGTAACGCTAGATTATACTGACATGCAGAGCAGTTTAGTGCAGAGTGGAGAAGGAAGCCTTCTGGAGAAGCAGCTATCTCAGTGATGTCAGCTCCGAGTTGTTCTGGGGAACAGATTGACTGTGGCACAAAAGAGGAGGCAAGCTCGACCATGGGAAGATGGCTGCGCGAACATGTTTACGATGCCATAAATAGCACACAATTCGCCTTTTTTCATACTTTCTGCCGAACAAAACACTAGCAAAGAACAGAACAGTTGGGTTTAATAATGAATGAGGTGTTGCAGAGGTGCAGCTGTTAGCACTGTCCCCAAGAAGGTTCCCAGTTTGAGTCCGACTCAGGTCTTTCAATGCTGAGGTGGCCGCAGATGAGAGCATTCATTTTACAATCCCCAAAATAAGTATTCCATTTCTATTATTTTTGATTAAAACATCAAATTTGCTTGGTATTTTTAGTCAGCGCCAATGTTTCAAACACATTGTTAAGCTGTTTTGAGTTTTCTTTTTAAAAAAAAAAAAAACATTTCCTTATAGCCTGCTTTTGGTGCAATCACACCAGAAAAAGAAAAATCCCATTTCCTGCAATCAAAATCTGAAAGCACAGGAGCCTTTTTTCTTCAGCAAAGGTTTAGACAAAAGGAATCCGACCCACCTTGTGACTCTCTCAGCAAACCTCCTCAAAATCCCTCATAATCAGCGAGGCTCCCTGACAGCCTGTCTCTGCAGCTGCTGTGAGGCTGGGCTCATAAAGGTGTCTCCCACACCAATAAGATGGGGGTAGGAGTGCTAAAATATCCACTTATCGATTCGATCGATAGCGGCCAAAGACGCCAGCTGTCACCCAATGTGTGGCGAGATAAAAGACGGAAAAAAAAAAGAAGAAGAAGCAGAAATTGGGTGGGGGGGGGGTGGCGGAGGTGTGAAAAAAGATCTCAGCTATAATAAAAACCTCTCCCCTTTGCCCCGTAAGTTTGGATGAAGTCTGGAGGAAATGGCTGAGGGTGCTGAGGGGGCGTGGCTTTGGCTGCTATTATAGCTCCTGGAGAGTAGGAACTCAATCAGCAGCCGGGCGAGAGCCATTGTGCTCGGGTGTAATAGGAACTGTGAGATTTTATTAAGAGAGAGCAATTGCGCTCGCTCCTCATCAGGGAATCCATTGTGTCACCGGTGGTCACAATGATGTCTGGGCTGGACTGAAACAAGGTATTTACTGTCGCACGCGTGGAAGAATAGACATCTCCCAGAAATAGGGTGCCACTTCGACGATAGGGGCTCTGTTGCCTGTAATTGTCATTGCATCCCCTTGTTCAATTTGTTTCCTTCCCCATTCCTCTCACTCTATTATTCCTTCAGCCCCACGCCTTTTCTTACTCTCTCTCTTTGTCTAGCAATTTAATTTCTTTGCTCTTTCATTTGTCTCTCACTTCTCTGAGGCGCTGTATATGCCATTGTGCTGGAACCAAACGGCAGAAGCTGGGCTTTGGAGAGCCTTTTCCGCGGAGCCAGCGTTGTGGCTATTTAAAGGAGCTAAGTCCAGGGAGTGAAGAGAAAAGTGTGGGAGGATGGCTCGGTGAGAAGATATTTCAGCTATGAAAGCGAGGGTCCTTAAACGCATCCCTGACCATAAATGCAGCACCTGAAAGTCACTTTACGGCACTTTAAAATACATTCAGAGTCAACCTACACCTGCATTGAAAGTCTTTGGATTTACCTAGGGAGCCTGTTTGGGGAAATCTGGAGGACCCATGGAAAAACAAACGGTGGTAATGGACAAACTCAACAGAATAGGGGCCCCAGCTGGGAATCAAACCCATGGAACTAACATGGAATCTGAGCTCTTTATCTACTTCTATCTATCACTGCATGCTCGGCGTACTATTAGGACATTCCTGGCACAATGAAATTCATTCACAACAGAAATTGAATGAAAATGGGACATTCACAATGGGAACCACACTGATCTGGGAAGATTGGGAAATTCCCAATCACAGTTGGAAATAAGGCTGCCTCCTCAGTAGCTGCAGCGGAGCCTCAATTAGAGAGCTGTTGTCAGCTCAGCTGTGACTGGAGTGATCAGTCCTCGTTAGAATTATACGGAAAGACACGCGATCACAACGTTTGTAATTGGCTGTCGAGACAAAAGAGTGCCGCTCGGATTGGTTGAAACGGAGACGGTAAAGCGTGGCCGACCAGGTCTGTGGGTTTGCGCCAAAAAGGCGATGCATCCGCCCAGAAAAGGAGACATCAGTTTGGTGGCATTTGAGCTGCGATGACAGTGTCACCGCCACTGTCATCATTTCAAATCTCAGTTACAGAAACAGTTCTTTAAATATTAAACCACGCTGTCTGTCAGATCTCGGCACGTCTTCTCATGTGGCTTAATTATGGATGCTGTGCTGGATCATAAATCGTTGCATTTATTCATCCCAACTGGCAAAATCACGATCCCGTTTAAGTAAAAAAGAGAGAGAGAGTCCCAAAAAAATGTTTCTTTTAGATGGAATTTGCAGCCCCGTCGTCTTCCTGCGGGACATCTCTTTTTTTATTATTGAATTATGAACGACTATCACCACTCCCTGTCCCGATCTGGCTCCGTCCTAATGAATTGAAAACTATCTCTCTCTGGTCCGAGCCACAATACTGCTTCTCCATCACGGCCAATCTGATAAAGGGATGAGAGTGGATATCATGTGTCCCTCACACAAATCCTGCCTGTAATCCCTACATTGTTGTTGTTCTACTTCCCTCAATGTAATCTCCTTGCAAGAGCACCCGCCTCCCACCCACCCCCACACACACCCACACACACCCACACACCAGTACCGACACCCCAATCCATCAGATACAGAGTATCCTGGTCAGCGTTCTTTGATGGGGGTGGTGGTGGTGGGGGGGGGCAGTGAGTGAACTGTTAAATTACACAAGAGTTATACAAAAGAATAACTTTTGGGCGACAAATTGCGGTTGCACATGCCGGTCAGCTGAAATTGAGGCAGGACAGAAGGCGCTGGAGCAAAGATTACACCCCTCATTGGGGATGGGGACCAGCACATGCCATATGTGGTCCAGTCCCTCCTAATCCCATTTGACCACAACATAGTTAAATTGGAAGCTGCCTGAAGGATAGGCGACAGATCGGGGATGGAATGTGTTTGAAATAAACGGATGACACAGAGTTAAGGGTGAATGTGACTTCGATCATCAGATTAATTCTCTACCTTAAGTCCATCAAAGCCCTGCCAAATGTTGTTTTCTCCATTCTTCCCCTTTACCCCTCCCCCCGGAGCCCGTGCTGCCATGTTCATTGTGTTTAATTCACTGTGCATCACGCTCCATCTGCTCAGTGCCGGGAATGTAAAGTGATTGCTGTCGCACATCATAACTCTGACGGCGCTGACTGTTGGTCGCGGGCGGGCCGGGCTACCTGGAGCGTAGGTGCGCGCGCGAACACGCGCGTGTGCAGGTCCCCAAAGAAAACAACAAAAAAAAACAAAAAAAAAACACGATACTCACCATTTGCATTGATCGTTCCTCGGCTGGCCGCCGTCCAAATGGCGACGGTCCCGATCGTGTGTGGCTAAGCTCGTTACACGACGGGCTAAGAAATTCCAGAAGAAGAAGCGTGGAAAATCAGACTAAACCTGCGCAGGGTTCAATGAGCCTGGCACGGATCTGAAGCAAATATGCTTTAAAACAAAAGCGTGGATCTTTTTTTTCCCTCCTTCTTTTTTTAAACGCAACGGCGGTTCGCGTCTGATACGAACCCAAAAAGCAGCCGGGCAGTTGTGTTGAATCTGGCTCCGTGCCTTTGATTAGGAAGGGACGGGCCAGGTGTTTTTGAGCCGCTGGGTCAGTTTTGGGGGGCTCTGTTGGCTGGCTGATAGTGGCCGAGCCGCACGGAAAACTGTTAACTTGACAGCGTGCCACCGGATTCAATTTACAAGCTGTTGGTTTAAGCTGGCACGGCGAAGCGGCCTGTTGTTTGCACCAGGACACGCTGGATGTTTGGAGGCTCTTTGTCCTGGAGTTAATGAGCACTCTGATGGGGAACTGTAATGTTCGATTACAGGCTGCGATAATGGCAGACTCTTTTGTGCATTCTGTGCAAGAGGACAAAACCTGTCCTCACCGAAAGGAAGGAAAACAAATGAGGGTAAAATAAACTCCCAGTCTGCAATCCTGCAAAGCCTGGTGCTTTTATGTGATGTGCTGACTGGAGGATCGGTGCTCTCTGCCTGTGGATCTGGATCCCAGTCAAGGGGATCAAGCATGCCTAGCACACATTCCCCTCCCTTACAAAGGTGTTCTTGGAGTCACACCGGGGCCGTGCTCTGTATTCCAGCCGGATTCCCTGTTATTCAAATTTCCGTTATTCAAACACTGTCCTGTGTTTTAACCAAATGCTAGCTGAATACATTGGAGGATTCTTGAGTAGCTCTGAAGTTTTAAGTCTCAAGACCAGCATATGGTAGATAAGGGTCCGAGAAAACATGGAAATATGTTTTAAAAAATGGATTTCAGGAATGAAAACAAGAATCTGCTTATTACGGGTTTATGGAGTTTCGAAAATCCTGTTTGTCTGCTTTGTAAAAATGCAAATTTCACTGCCTGGAACACAGAATCTTGTGCATTTGGCACACGGATTTAGTGTGTCGAGAACAAAGACAGCATCTACTCATCTTCCGTTGTGATGGTTGGGAGACAAAAAACACTTCCCGTTTGTTTCAGCGAGACAAAGCGCGAAAACCCTGCACGCATCAAAATTCAAAGTAAACCAGCGGCTCAGTTGTAAATTTAGTCTACGAGGACAACTTGAGGTTTTTTTTTCCCTCAATCCCGATACATGTCTCAGGGTGGGGGGGTGGGGGGGGATCAGTGCCATTGTTGACAGCACCGATTAAAAGCGAACGGCGTCGAGTTCGGCGCAATTAATCCCCGACGAGAGGCCCTTCAGCCGCGGCTGCAGTGTCGGGCTGACGATGGGGTCGTGGTGAGTGACCGGTCTCAGTCTTCTGCTGATTATTCCCGAGTGTTTACAAAGCCGTTGCCACCTTGGGCGGCCGCTTCTCAGGCGCCCTGTAATTAATCCAGTTCAATGGGAGCCTTTGGGGAGGGCAGCGGAGGCCCTGGACCAGCAAGAGAAACAGACACCCATCCCTGTTTGGTCTGACGCTGGAGCGTCTAAGATGTTCCCAACCCCTTTTTACCCCTCGCCAAGTGGGCTGATTAGACAGAGGTCACAGATCAGAACCTAAAGCAAAGCTGTCACAGCAGGGGAGGGCGGCGGGAGAGCAGTTATTAAGTCTCCAAAATGATTTGTTCTGTAAGTGGACTCATTTATCCATACTTTTCAAGGTCATCGCATGGCCTTTGCTGTGACAAGGCAATATTTGAGCGCCTTGAATGGCTGACATTTCCCGGAGGATGCCTTCACTGTATCTCAAAGAGGGCAGCGATGGGCTGGAAACGACATAGGTGACATTTCTGGAGGAAAAAGACTGCACTTATTGACCAGCGAGACAGCTGGTCGTTTGGAGCTCGGCAGTGAGGTGAAGCCGCGCAATGATGGTAACGACTTCCCTCGCTGGTGTCGCTATTTGCTCAGCAGAAGAAAAAAAAAATGTAAATAAAAAAAAAAAAAGAAGAAGAAACTTCCCGAATCTCACAGGTGTTTGACGGCGTGCCTGAGCTCGGCGCGTTATCTCCAAAACCAACGGCGGGAGGGCGCGGGCGTCTGGTTTTCACCCCGCTCCCGCCACACTCGCATGCATACGTCACGGTGGAGGGGGGGGGGCATCCGTGCACCGAGGAGAGGCGACTGCCTGAGTCAAAACAGACGGGAAAGCGACACAAACAACCGTGACAGCCAGTTTCGGAGGATGCAAAAGAACGCTGATTGACAGCGCTCTGTCGGCCGGATTAGAGCCGTTCATTTCGTCCCGAACTCAATTATATTTTACAAAGGCTGACATCCCAAGTTAATTGCAGTCTTTCCACACGAGGGAATTATTTGCACTCCTCCATTCCCTGGCCATGTGTACTCTGTTCCGCATGTACGCTCTTTATCTAATATGTTGAAATATTGCAAATTAGATCAGTTTAAAAACGGAGAAGAAATCGGGAAGGAGGAAACTTAAAACGTGTCGGGAGGCAGAAGTGCTCGTGCAGATATGGGCGTGAGAAGTCTACCTCTGTCTCTCAAGTGTGTCTGGATTTGAGCTGAGAGACAAGCTTAGTTCTGAGACATATCCAGTTTGACAGCGCTGCGATGATTGACACGGCGATGAGGAGGAGAGGAAGAGAGGAGAGAAAGGTTGTGCAGCGCCGATGGCCCCGCTGTAATGAAAATGTGAGTCTTGCCCATGGAACAATGTGACAGGAATCCCAGGCTGGGCGTGCGCTGAGGAGGTAATGTCAGGGAGGTAATGTCAAGGAAGCCCACAGGCCCACGTGCACGCTGTATGTGTGTGTGTGTGTGTGTGTGTGTGTACGGCCACACAAGGACGTCGTCTGCATTTCTGTGTGACTGGGACTTTGTAGGGAAATGAGGTAAAAGACCCAGGGGCCGTATAGCCTGGATTAACCAGCTATTTCTAATTCACACTGACTCCTCTCCAGCCGTCCCATAGTTGACATGTGTCACCACTCAGTCAGATTACCGGGACTCTAATCCACCTCTGGGGCTGACTGGGTGGGTGAGAGGGCCGCGGATGATCTCTGACACCACATATAATCCGGCACCTAGCGTTTCCCCGCTGAGGCGGAGGGACAGGGCGCAGATGCTCTTATTGTTACCGTCGCTGTACGTCGGAGGGGCCACCGCGCGGACTTGGATTAGGTTTGTTGCATTAGCTGCCATGTGGAGAGACAGCTGTCAGCAAGATGGCAAAACCAAAGACCCGCTCCGGCTGGAAGCTCTCTGCTACCCTTCAGCCGTCCGCGGTCGGCAGGCGGCTAATCCCGTATCATTGTTCTGTGGCTTTGTTTGTTACAATCGGTATCCGTGACATCACTGATGTTGACACGGACTCGCCAGCAAACAGCAGCGGTGTTTATCTTTGTGTGTGGTACCGACTGAAAAACATCCCCAGATGGAGGCACGGCACCGCCGACGTGATTCCAGCATCAATAAACAGGAAATATTTACTGATAATAATCTTATACAGATGAACGGATATCCTTTTTCTTACAATAGAGTTCCTATTTGCTGTAAAAATACTGCGCGTGGCACAAACACTTTTTGGTATTTGTGTGCTAACCATGCGGGGCAGCCGCGACAGACGGAAGCGCCTCCAGTCGCCGTTTCGATTTATGTTTAATTAAATGTAATGTTGATTTGAGTCGGGTAGCGATAAGTTGCTGGAGGTGCCCGTTTTTACCCACTGCAATGTGATGACAACCGAAACGCAGGCGTTTTAATACCAGTCGTAACGGAGGGTGTCGGTGTTCCGTCTCGGAACTTCCTATTCATGCCGTTGCTTTCACGCTGTTCCGACCAAGGAATCGCAGCAAGCTCTCATTTGGTTGCTGAGATGTTTCAAAAGAACTCCTGATAAGGTTTGAGCTTTTGTCATATATCCGAGGGCCTCAAAATGGGAAATAAAGCAAATAAAAAAATATGGGAGTGCGGGACATTCTCGCTGAATCGATACAAACATTTTACTGAAAGGAAAATAAAGTCCTCCAGTAAATTACGCTGGGGCTTCCTGCTGCCGCCGCTGATTAAGACGAGTTGCTCTCAGTAGCAATGATGGATCTATTAAAGACGCGGCCTCTTCCTCACCTTTGAGATGAGCACCTAGTCAGTGTAACACAAGGCGAACCCCCGCCCAATTCAATAGAGCTGCTTATTAAACTCAAGGAGCAGATCAGAGGAGGTTGCTGCTTCTCAAAGGACAATAAACAATTCATACTTGCCCATAACAGTGAATTATTTTGCAGGTCATTGTTTTGACTGTGGGTGTTGCGCTCCATCTGTGAGACAGGGGAAGTCATTAACTGAGCACATTTCCAATTACTGTAAAAGTAATGGCAACGATTGCCAGAAACTACATTTAACTGGTGTCTATAAAAATCCAAACAGAGGGACTAACCTCTTCTAAATGTTGTTTAAAGTCTGCACTCACGACGCATGAACTTGTGGAAGTCATTAAAACACTGGAACTTTTTCACTACTTTGTGGATGAGAGCAGCCATTTCCCGACTGCTTCTCTATAATTCGGTTTATCTTAGTACCATTAGCCAACACATTTTCGACTTGAACTCCATTTTATGTCTGGAGTGTCTGTAGCGTCGCAGTCAAGATTATCTGGAGGGTCTTTTCAGAAATCCAGAGCCTGAACTGGCGAACAAGAAACAGTGGCGGGGAAAGGAAGAAACCTTGAGCGGGACCAGACTTGTGTGTGTCGGGGGGAGCCGGGTAAAGGAGGGAGACAGAAATGAGAGAAGAACAGACACATACATCATCCATACATTTAATGAGGGGGGCCAGTGGTGCAGCCATGGAGTCACACGGTAGAACCTTCTGATCCCCCACTGATCATCAATACTCAGAACCTTTTAGTTCAGAAAGTAACGAGACTTTAGGCCAAAACTAAATTCATCATGTGGAATCATCTCTACATTCATCAGGCGTCAGATAGCCTGCAAGGACGAAGATTTGATTACCCGTGTCCACTTGAAGCGATTGGAGGGAAGAAAGGAAATGGAAGAGAAAAAAAGGTTGCAGGTTTTGAGTGGACCAAAAGCCCACCATTATGCTTCAACAACCGCCAGTGTGACTGGGAAGCAAGGACCACCAGCCTGAGTATGATGTAACAACAGCAGACTGGGGTTTTAAATTCTAGACTCGTGAACCTAAGTGACCCAGAAAGAGACTCTTTTTAACCGTGTTTGGTTGGGGACGTTGACTTCTGACTGGGGCTGAAGAGGACACGTAAAGCCACGTCCAGAGCAGGCGGGGCTGCGATGGCAGCGTCTGGCCTCAGCGGGGAGAGCGACACCTGAATGTGTCATCATGATGGAGCGACGGTGCCAGCCGTGTAGGGAACGTGTAATGTGTTTTCTATGTGTCCGGGCCGGCCTGTTCAAACACTATCTTAATGCCGAATGCCTCCCGGGGGAGTCAGCAACCCGGGGGTTAGACACAGGGAAGCAGCTTGAAACGCGGCCGCCTCCCTGCCGCACGGCCCCGCCACCGAGCTAAAGGAATTTTTAATGGCGCACTAAAATGCTGCGTTAAGACTAAATTGCTGTCCTCAATGGGCCGCAGATGATGGAATTAAAGAGATTTAGAGCTGTAGGGGGAAACGGGGGTGCGCGTGTTTGATGTGGAGCCCTGAACGAAGGGGGAGAGGAAAGGGGGCAGCGGAGCAAACCGAGGCGACATCTGGCCCGTGCAGGAGCAGCACGGCACTCTGGGAAGTCTCTACGGGTGGGGGGGGAGAAAAGGGGTTGAATGATAGCTCTTTCTAACACACACGATGTGAGCAGACTGGCGCTCAGCTACTTGTAACACCTGCTGCACCCATATGGCACTACAATATCACCCATCACCTAAACAAAACTGGAACACAAGAAAAAAAAAAGAAAGAAGTGTAGCCGGGAAATAGAAAGGCCACCTCGCAGGAAAAAGGGAAAAAAAAAACCCACTTTCAAACGTTACCCCGACTCCAGGTAACCATAGCAATCCCTCACCCGCCATCTCATTGAAAAGAACAGCCAGGTCAGAGTGACACGTTTTCTCTAACACACACACACACACACGCGCGTACAGGGGCTCAGGGAGACGTGTCACATCCCCCATGTTCTCCATTTCTTCTCCCGTCTCAGCATAAGGAGAAAGACTTCGCGTGCACACATCAGAATTCAGCGGCTGAGCTCTTCCTCCATTTGGCTCGGACCCCCGCGCGACACTTGCGCCCACAAAGCCTCGCCGCTCCCCCGCCGTCGGAGCTTGGCGACGCGCCACCGGCCACCTCCCAAAAGTTATCCTGACTTGGCATATTCAGAGTCCATGCGAACGCGTGTCTAAGCATAAAGGGCAGGCGGGACGCGAGCTCTATTCACAGGAGACAAAACCTGGATCTGTGGCAAAATCTGACCGGCTAGACTTGTGAATAGAGCCAGAATTGCAGCAGCGACAGACCCCGTTGACCCCCCACGCGAAGGGCTTTTCTATATATCGGGAGGTGCTATAGCATTGGGAGGTGGGGAAATGTAAAAAAAAAAAAAAAAAAAAAATACTGACGAAAACAACTCAGGGCTGTGTGCACTCATCCCACGTACGGAGTCCCGGGATGCTGGGCGACAGACAGTCGCTGGAAACTGCGGGGAAAATGTAGTAACCGCAGCCACATCCCTCTCAAAACACAAACTTCTGCTTTTATCTGGTCCCGGGTGTGCAGGGGGAGTTAAAAATAATTCAGCGGAGGAAAAGGGGGGGGGGGGCTAGCAGATTGACAATTTCAAACAAGGCCTGGTTAAGGGACGACGCTCACGCGGGGGTTGTTGATAAGTTTTTTTTATCCCAGGTGATGGGGGGGGGGGGGCACATTTGGCTCACACTTTACCATGGCTTTCATCTGGCTTCACACTGCAGACCCAGTGACTCACCCAGCCAGCAAACAGCACCTAAACCAATAGCCGGCAGATAACAACTCTTACGCTAACAAGCTTTTCACTTGGGGATACCGTCAGCTCCCCGGATTTCTCATGCAGCTAATTAAGGATGGACTGGGAAGCATACCTGCAGCTATCTATCCTCCCCATTTCCATTTCCCCTCCTTTCAGCCTCTCTCAGATCGCCCTCGTTCTCGCCGCGCTCTTTGGGTCACTCCAGCCTGATCGCTCTCTCTTCTGCTCTAATTTCGCCCGTTTACCCCGTGATTCCCTATCTTCTCTCCATCTTCCAGTCCGCCACTGCCGTCGCCACCACTGTGTCCAGCCTAAGGCCACCGCTGCCTCTTAATCCCATTAGGCCAAACATAATCAATTACCCAGCCAGCCATAAGGATCTGAGAGCATTAAAAGGTTAGCTCAGGAGATTTAAAACCATTGATGTCTATGACAGGAATTGGGGCTCTCCACCTCCCCCCCGGGAGCCTTCCCCCACCGCTTCCCGGCGTGTTGGTGTCTGTGTATGTGTGTCGGCGTGTGTTCATCAACATGACACCTCGGCACCAGCCCGTACCCGCCGCGCACCGCTTGCGGATCTTTAATCATGTTCCCGCAAGTCCCTGCAAATTACTGCCGCGCGATGGTAATCGATAAAGCGATAAATGCGGTCAGGGACTGCACTCGCCGGAGTGACGAAATACCAGGAAGGGGCCCCAGTGGCCCGGCGCTTTTTTTTTTTTTTTTTTTTAAATCATAATCTGACCTCTCGTCGCCAGATGCGGGGGGTCCAGAAATCATCCAAACGGGAGACGCGTAACCGATCGATCGATACCGCCAGGTGGAAAAACTGATGCGATCGTGTCCGCCACCTCTCCCTTTCGCTGACTCGCCCCCTTCGCTTTATCGCTCCCGTGCCTTCCTCCCTGACCGTCCCTTGGCTGACTTGTTCCTCCTCAAGTGAAAAAAAAAAAAAAAATTAAATATCATTCCTCTTCAAAGGCGCCACTATTACCCACATAATGAATATTCAGTCAACGTAGCACAGAGGGAAAAAAGACACGGCGACTAGTGAAAAGGTGGGACTGGGGCTCAGAGATGAATGTGCCGCGTCACTTTATATCGATTTTATCGCCAAATAACGAGGAATGCGAATTATTCCAAATACCCCCGCTTCCGATGAATTGGCAGCCCCGCGACATTTAACGATTGCAGATCAACCTCATCGCAGTCAGCTGCATCATTTATGGCTCATTAATAATTCCAGGGCTGAATCATTGATTTGGGGGTCTATTATGACATACTTCCTCAATCGCTGCGTCCCTGCCGTGACCTCTGCTGGAAAAACTCATTTAGCCGCGGCTCGAAGGGCCGATCCGAACCCGTCCCCGCGGCGGGCCCCGGCGCCGCCTCTTCCCGGGTCCAAATGTGTTTCCTCGAGCGGACGCGATAGCCACTTTCCAATTTCGACTTCATCTTAAACCGCCAATTTCCTCTGTCACGACTGTGATTGAAATATGAAGCCCTGCATATATACAGGCCATTACAACAAACACACAGCCGCAGCTGCAGCGTGACAGCCCGGAGGAGGCGGGAGGCGGAGAGACAACAGGAATCGGCGGTACAGCCAGAACACGTTCTTATTTATTATTCAATAACAGAGGATTGGCTCTTGACCCCGCCAGCTGACGCCAAACGAGCAGGCGAAGAGACCGCGCTCGATCGGCGGGAAATCAAACAACGCTCCTGAGAACCAACGGTGCGAGGGCTGAGATCTGACAGAATCCGAGCAGCCGGGCGTCCCGCGCAAACCTTTTGGCTGTTTTACATCAGAAACACCGATGTTGGATTCCTGGGGCTTCACAAATGCTAAGTAAATAAATGAGTCATTCCATTAAGCGGCATTTTTTATGAGCAACCTTGACAGTGATGAGTATTTTCTCGAGCTCGCGCGCCTCCCTTCGATACCAACAAACCAACGTGGACCCCCCCCCGCAGTAAAAACTGGGAGCTTTTATCTGTCTTTACTGCCTCTCCAGTTTTCAACAGAGCACTTTGATGGGGAGGTACTTCTAACCTAATTTCAGCAGGAGGAAGAAAAGAAGATTATAAAGCAGCTGTTGTCCAAGTTCAAAATAAATGGATGAAATAGCACAGTGGAAATGGCGAAGGGGAGGGTGGAGGTGGTGGGGGGGGGGGTCGTGATGGTGAACAGCGGGGTGCTAACACGTTGTTGTCTTCTGCTTTCAAGGTGGTTCTGGCTGTTAATTAGTTCAGTTTGATGGCTCGTGTCCACAAGTGCAATCTAACCCAGTTAAGTCAGACGCTCATTGAGCTTTTCCTTTTTTTTTTTTTTTTTTTTTTCAACGCTGGAGCTCCACGGGAACCTGGCTGGGGGCTTTCGGCGCCGCCGCGTCGGTCGGCGAGGCCCTGCGACCCGGCGCCCGCGGTCTACGGCGCTCCTCGGGTCGGTGCCCGAGAGCGCCCCCCGCCAAGGTCACGTCTGTCAGAGCGATCGGCGTCCTTCGGAAAAAAAAAAAAAATCTGAAACGTCGCTCCTGTCGGGGCTCGTAAATAAATAAAGACTTTGAAGACGCTGCTGCGTCTGAGCGGCGTGACAAATAACATTTTGGATTATTAAACTGCAACCAATCGAATAAGGATGTGAAATTAATCAAATCCGACCGTCATCCGGTGGCGAAGTGATGAGGACATTTGCATATGAAGAAAAATCCATGGTGCAACCACTTTAGAATAATTTCCCCCCCTGCATTAATGTTTCATTTTAAACAAGGTTCTCTAGGTAGAATATAAAACATGAACAAATATTTCAAAAAAATCAGCGCAAGTGAAGTGAATTATTCATTAGCGACAAAAAAACGAAGGTGTGTAAACCGGCAGACAGCAAATGCTAATGTGTTATTTCTGTGGAATCAATTAGCAGCTTAAAATAACGACACCTGCGGATTTGCCCGACATCGTGGTCGCGGTGGCCTTTAAGGCCGTCCGCCCGCGCCGTCTCTCGAACGCCGCCATCCGTTCCCGTGACATGACACCACTGACAAATCGAGCAATTAGCCCAGGCCTTTCTTCTGTTCTTTTTTCTTTTTTCTTTTTTCCCATGGAAGAACAAGATTTGATAGATCAGATTGTGTCCAGCGAGTAAATAATATCCCGACGCGACAGCGATGTCACTCTTAAACGCTGGTGCCATTTTGACATTTGTCTGAGCGCCTGCGTTTGTGCGTGCGTGCGTGTGTGTGTGTGTGTGTGTGTGTGTGTACCTCCGGGGGGCAGCGGTCCCCCCCCCTCATCAAGCGAGCCCGACCAATGTGACTGTCACTCCCAATCTGCACTGAGAGGGGAGCCCGTGCCTATTTTTATAAATGTATTCATATTCATTAGCCCCCAGTGTCATTCATCGCAGCGGTTCTTTAATGCGGCGGCGTAAGCATCAGAGGCTGCCAGAGCCTGCCTCCTCTCATCTCGCAAATTAATAACACAGGCAATCACTGCAAAGGTGCCTGCTGTCAAACAACAATGGCTCCTGATTTCCATCAACCGCGCTCACCTCCTCGTTTCTCCCCCCGACGCGGCGCGGGAAAGCGCTCGTCGGCGCCGCCGGACCCCTTGGGGAATCTCAATAAAAATGACATCGTACGAGCCTTTGAAATATGAAATCATTAATTGAAGTGAAAATTAATTACAGCCTTTCCCGCTGCCCTCTGACCCGCTGCAGCAGTCTGCCTGGTGGCATCTCGGGGGCAGGCGGTTAATTGTGTAGAATAACCGGTGTGAGCGGCGGCTGTTAATGAGAGCAATTAAGCGTGGGGCTAGCGCGCCATTTTTGCCTCGGCGGCGAAGGCTGGTCCCGCCGGTTTCCTCGCGCCATGGAAGCGTGCGTCCCCCCCCCCCCAGCTGTGATTGATACTGACTGACGCGCCGACATGTTTGAAGTGCGCAAATGTTTCCCCGCGTCCCGCACGCCCACTTTCCCGCTGCACCATTTTGGGCTTCTGAAGTAATGGAAGTGGGTTGCCATGTTTTTTTCATGGCCATTGTTTCTGCTTCACCCCACTTTAAATCAACGGCACAATGGATTCTGCACGCCGCCGCCGTACTTCACTCTGGACAGCATTAATAAAACAAGCCTTCGGTGCGACGGCACATCGGGCTCCGAGCAGCTGTGTGATTAAAGCTTTTAAACGCCGCCACCCTTGGAGTTTGCATATGTCAGCTCTGCAGAGGAGCGGAGGAGCCTGGCGCGGAACATGTTCTCACTGTCGTTCACCTTGTATGCAAAGGAGGCGGGCTTCGAGCAGCTCCTCCACGCGCAGGGTGAGACATAATGTTTCAGAGTAAAACAAATTGTGTACCTTGCATAATATGTTTCCCAATCTGACCTAAAAACTTGCTTTCTTTGGCTTCCTTGAAATCCTCATTTTGATCACATTTCTATTTTATTGCTGCATTTGCTGCATTACTTAACCCACTATCTGTTCCTCTACAGCACTGGTCTACTTTCAAAGGGCTGTCGGGAAACAAAATACATTTTTCCATGAAGCTTCCTCCAGGATTTCTAGTCCAGAAGTTGGTTGATGTATTCAGAAGTTTCACTGATGTCTGAAACGGTGTTGTTTTTGTGAATGCTCCAAGGTTCCTAACTGGTGATATTAACAAATGTGATGAGGCAGCCAAAGCTATTACGCATTTTGGAGGCACATTTGATTTAAAGAAAAGAAAACCACCAACACAGCAGGTATTAACTTCTCTTTGCCACAGTTTTCCGCCCATATTGACATCGCTTTGAAGTCTGGAGCCCGTTCCTTGAATCAACCGACTCTGACTGCGCATGTTTAATGGTCTGCTTCTACACATATAATTCCTTTATATCATCTAATGATGGTGGCCCCTTGAGTGGTACAGTGGAACAGCACTAAAGCTTTTAATTGAATTTCATGAAATTAAACATTGGCCAGAGCGACTTCATTTCACTGATATAATCCCACCGATTCTCACCATTGCCGCCGTCCCCACAGGCGGGGGAACTTCTCTGCCGTTTTCTGGAATATGCGCTCAAATATTTCCTCTCACCGAAGACGAAAATTGCTCCTTCCGATTCCCCACACTCGCGCAAATTAAACAGCTCGGCCGGCAATTTGCGAAAGCTTTGATGACAATGAAACAGAGGCTGAGCCCAGAAGTGGCATTAGCCGTCGTTGTGCGCCCGTAATGGGTTTTCGTTGCTGTCCCCGCCGCCTCAGTCGGCCGCCGCAAATCAGTTCCGAGACGTCAAATGTGCGTCACACGAGATACAGATAGGTTTTGGCTTCGCGGTGCTCGGGAGGGATGCGACCGCCTTTGAGTACGTTCACATGTCTTGTCAGAAGTCTTCCTGGCGCAGCGCTGTACCGCTGTCCCCGCCGAGGGACGGCGAGGGACGGCGAGGGGGGGGTCCTTTGTTTACGTACGTCTCTGTCTTCCCTGCTCCGGGACGCGGTGGGGGAAGACGGTGACCAAAGCCTCTGGGACGCGGCGGGGCCCCCTTGCAGAATTAAACAGGCCGTGTCTCAAGGCCCAGCGACAGGAAATCTCACTCAGATCGCAAAAGGCAACGCTGATCGCGTCTGACGGGTGCATCCCTTTTCCTTCAGATGCGATGTCTTTGTTTTGCCTGGATCGCTTTTGCGTGGCCATTTGTATTTATATGCAGCGCGCGCGGCGTGTGTTTGCGCGCGAGCGCGAGTGCGTGTGTGTTCCAGCGCGTCTCTGTCTATCCGGCCCACTTCGCTTCTAAAATTGAAATGGTGACCTTTTCCGTGCGGCTCCTGTCTGAGAGGACGGAGCCCAAAAAGAGCCGATCCTAAATAAAACAATTTCGCTCAAGAGAAAAAAAGGGGGCCTCTGTTTAACACTCCAAACATGTCACGGACACGCAGGGCCGGCGTCGGAACATCCAAGGGTGGGAGTGGTGGAAGGGGTTACGGTTTGGGCTCAAACTGGGCACACTAATCCCTTTGATCCCTCCATTTTACTGTCAGCTGTTTCCTAGCTACCGTCAGATCTGCACAGAATTTCGGATTTGTGCTACTGTGCCGCACAGCGCTATAGGCCACGGATGCAGCGTTCTCCTCTCTGCCCTCCGCCCAGGCCCGGCAGAACCCCCCCCCCGCCCGCCCACCACTTACGACGCCCGGTGCAATATTCACGTCTCCATCTGTTCCCTGGGTGAAACGTGGCGGGGAGGCGGGTTAAATTGGAAAGTGTTTTGCGCGCCGACCGCCAGAGCATGACGCTGTACTGGGAAAAAAAAAAAAAAAAAAAAAAAAAATTCTGATTTCGTCTATACACGCGAGACACAAGGCCGGTGCCCCACTTTTACATTAGTCGCGCTGAGAGGGAAAACAGCATTAAAATGCCAGCGTTTTTGAAAACTAAAAAAAAAGGTTCCTTTGAACAAGGACACCTTGTACATGTCTACATGTGGAGGGACGGAGGCGTGCTCACGTGGGCGCACCTCTTAGCGTGCATTAAGGCGATAAAGGCGCGTTATTGCGTTCCTTCGGCGAGCTGCCGCGAGAAAAGGAAATAGCCAGGCGTCTATCTGCGGAGGATCTCACTCGTCCTTGTCGATATTGCTTGTTTTGAGAGGCACAAACCCCCTCGCAGACTCGCCGCTTAACCTTTTATGGAGCACTCCCAAAATAATCTTGGCTCGTTCCAGATGGAGCACATGACAGACCGCTTCTGTATCGGCGGACTGATGCTTCATTGTCGAACCGTGGCTCCCCGATCCGATGCGTTCATCCCGCCATCCAGACCGGGAATCGCAAACAGAACCGCGCGCTTGCCGAAAACCGCTCTGCGCCTTGCTTTACGCCACCGCGGCGAGTGCCGGTTCCCGACCGGGTGTGCTTCTCCCACAAGGCCGTTGTGATCTTCGCCAGTCGAAACGAGGCGAAGAAAAGTTCCCGCGGAATCGCGATTCAATGCCGCCGGAGAGTTTGTTGGAGTCCACAAAAGCGAAGGTAAACGCGATGCCATATCAAAAGTCCTCCGCTCTTCCCGCGCCGAGCACAGCTGGAAAACAACATCCCACACAAGCGGCAGTAACGCGCACGTACTACAAGGAAGCCGGGTGTAACATGAACGGAATTGAAAAATGAAATGGAGTCTTTATTCGGTTCTGCGATGAGGCGTGAGCATGAGGAGGAGGAGGGGGGGGTGGAACTGAGCATCAAGAAAATCGGGCCCTAACTTCCAGAAACATCCTCATCAGAATCGTGTCCCAACCACCCAAATCCACCTTCCTGTGAACGGAAGGGGGACGGCGGTTTCCACGTGCGCGCGTTCGCGTCTCTTGGTGGAGATTCCTTGGTAAACGGTGAGCAGACAAAGGTGCTTTGATGCCGCCGCGCGTTCTTTTGAGCATCGCACCTGAAGCGCTGTCAGGGCTCCCGCTGAGGGGCCGCGGAAAGGGAATCCAGATGTGACACGGGCCCACAGCGCCGCTGTCAGCGCCCATCACCGGCGCTCTTCTCGACTGTCACTCCGCTGACGTTCGAGGCAAGGACGGAGATCAAAGCGGCGCGCGCATGAAAGCGGCGCGTGCGCGTCACGCCGGAGACTGGCGCCTCTTCCGACGGACGCGCGGCGCCGCTGCGAGGAATCCCTGGTCTTCTTCAGATCTACCTCGGGCTCGCTCCAGGATCCTCGCTGACGTCCTCGGGTGTCTCGGCTGGAAGCGATTTGTTTACGGTAAACGCCGTCAAACGTGAGGAGGGGACTCCTCGCTGTTCTGGGCTCCGCCCCGCCAAGGGGGGGGGGGGCGGGCGGATGCCGGGAAATCAAAGCTGCATCGAGCATGATACGCGTTCCCACGTGGCCCGGAAAGGACAATGGGGAGAGGCGGGAGGCAGCGCTGGCGCTAATCAATATGGAGCACAAAGCAGGCGAGATGCAGCTGGAGGCACCTCGCCAGGCCGGCAGGAGCGCGCTGCCAAGCTGCAACAAACTCAGCCGTGTGCACCGGGAGCACGGATTCGCACTCTTTCCAGTCTAGGTCCCGGCGGCGTGCGCAGTGTGAGCACAAGCAGGTGGCGGAGTGGTGCAAGCAGATAAAAATGAACCGTCGGCTCCACGCCGCCAAGGACTCCGCTGTTCAACTTTTACATTTCCGTATTTTTTTTTTTTTCCGTTTTTTTTCTTCCCCAGAAAGAAAAAAAAAAAAAAAGACGGAGAGCATTGACGCACATCGGCGCACATTCGAGGAGAACTTGCTGCTTCGAGCGCCCAAAGTTTTGTTCATTTTTGCCTTTTTTGTGTTTTGTTGTTTCTCTGACCGATTTGGTAAAACCTGGAAGACGGATCCATCCGCAGGAGCGAACAAAGGGAAATAGATCGGTACAACCAGTTGTTTTTACTCGAAAAATACATGAACTCGCCACCCCCGACGCCGTTCCCTCCATTCCTGTATTGCTTTGGCTCTTTTACCGTTTTATTCACAACACAAGAATACACTCAGCGGTCCCCAGGAGGGGCCCTCTGAATGAGAGCACAGATTCACTGCGCACATTATGCTGTAAAAAGCATTGTGCGGTTTTTCTTGAGTTGCCTTTGTGTTGTTTAAATGTTTACATGGAACAGCTTGGGGGCTTGAAGACAGATGTAGGGTCCAAGAATACCGCTTCAGTACAATTCCTCTTTTCCCTGGATGAAAGTAATGACACCACTTTGAAGGCGTTTCAAAATCTCTCCTCAGAATGATGCTTTGATGAGACGGCAGGCGCCGCATCTTTGCTCCCTCGTCACAATATTAGACAAATTGAAGAATAGCGCGGGATAAAATCCCCACTCCCCCGTTCGAAACAACTTCCTCTTCCAGTTTTTTTTTTTCTTTGTGTTTTTTTTTTTTTTTTTTTTTGTGTTTTTGTTTTCGGTCCCAGTTTGAGGAAGACTTTCAGCGAGCGCATCCTTTTGTCCGCGGCGGTGTGAGGAAGATGCCTCCTGGTCCTGCGTCAGAGTGATTAGACTTTTATCTGGGGCGATTAATATGTGGACTCTTTGTCCAACCTCTCCGCTCAGTCCCATCAGTAAACACAGTCTCTCACTCTCAGACACACACACACACACACACGCACTCATATTTCTATCTTTTCTGAGACTCTCACAGATATACCACATGACCCAGCTCCCCACCCTAATTCTGACCATCCCAACTAACCCTCTGACCCTGAACTAAAGCCGATTCTACCCTCCACCATAAAACCACCTCATCCCTCAAACAATCCTTTGAAGTTCTGACCCGCCAAAAGGGCCCCATTTTGCCACTAGAATAGAACTCAATATGTAGGAAGTGCAAAGACCCCCCCCACACACACACACACACACACACACACACACACACACACTAGAGGATGAACTTATCCCAGTTATGTAGTCCCTAAACAATTTTTTACCTTTCCCAGATTAATCATGAAAAAGAGGTTCAGGTCTGTTCATTGGTTCTCATGTTCGTGTTCATGTATTTCGCCGCAGCTATTTTTAAAAACAAAAAATTGAGTTCTTTGTGGAATGGACCTCTTCTGACTCCCCTCTTCTGACTCCCAATGCTTGACGAGGCCTCGTCTGTCTGACAGCGTCACATGTCCACGCTGACCTCGGACTGCGATTCGGTGCCATTACGCCCACATTCAGTGAGAGTCGGCTGAATTTCACACTACAACGGGTGACACGGGGGGGCGGGGGGGAGGCTGCAATTTCAGTCAACAGAACTTTCATTCCCGATGATGACAATTTTCACGCAACTTTTGACTGACCCCGAAATCACGACCCTGGACTAAACTCAGGAGGCTGCTGGTTAATCAGCGGCAGCGATAATGGAAGAAGTGGAATTACATGTAGAAACGAGCTTCAACCATCTGAAAAGCTATCAAATTAAGACTCTGGGAAGTTGCTCTAATTAAACTGTGCTGTACTTATATTAGCAGGTTTCTGCTGTGCAGCGCAAATATTCACATTAGCATTTAGAAAATGAACTGTTGAGCAGCATGTAGCCGTATATTAGCGGTGTTCAGCATCCCTTCGGTTTGTCTGCCGCCGCGACGGTTCAACGAGAAGCTGGAGCGTTCCCAACCTGCGGGCTTTAATGATGCCGGCGGACCTCGGGGCTCTCCGAGGCTTAAACAACAACATGTGGTCCCCTGATGAAGGTGCTCGGAGGGGAAGGAAGTTTCGAGGAGGGGGGGGGTGCTTCCACGCACGAAAGGGCTGCTTCTGCTACAGCATGTGACTCAAAGTTAAGACTCAAAGTTAAGACAATGAGGGGCAGACAGTGGGAAAAGAGCTGGCTCTTACAGTTCGGGCTTAATTATTATAATGTTGGCCAATAAATTTGGCACTGATGTGAATTCCTGTAGCTAAACTCTTACACAGCATCCACAATTCAGTCGGTTGGCCCTAATATGAAGTATTAAATACTACATGAGTGACAGATGGTGGGAGCAAATAGCCATTACCACAGCCCTTCATGTGAATAGCAATTACAGGCAAAGAGCTACCTCTGTGGTACGAGTTAATTTGATTGCATTTCTATTGTGAACAACGGACACAGTTTTGCAGCTTGACTGAGTCGATTAAAAGCGTCCTGAAGCTGAAAAACTCTGACAGTCCAGCTGCAATTTTCTGCCCTTCCGAGGCAATAAAATAGAAAATCGTTTGGGGGGGGGGCAGGCAAATTTTTAATGCGGGGGGAAAAAAAAAACCAAAAACCACACTCATTATTTTTTAACTAATTTCCCATTCATTTATTTCAAATGTTGCCATCTTGATGAATAAAGCATCCGGTGGCAGCATGAATAAACATGTGCAGACAACATTTGGCAGCTGGAAGAGGAGAAGGGAGGGAGGGAGGGGTTAAAAAAAAAAAAAAAAAAAAAGCATCCAGCCAGTGAGACATGGGAGGCAGACGCTTAAGCCACACGACGAGTCTGCCGCCGCCGCGTTTCACCTGAGGCTGCGCGTGCCACTCACCGGCCTTTCTGGGCGCGAAAAACAAGCATTTAGTCCAAATTCAGCATCTGTTGGCTCTCTGGAGCTGCAAACATATTTAATTAACTCAATTTTGCCAGACAGAGAGAGAGATACCTGTGTCATAAATATGCATCGCGCTCGCGTTATGTGGCGTCGGCTTAGGAGGTGGAGGGGGGGGACAAAACAAAACAAACCAAAAAAAAACAAAAAAACACAATGATTTGGCGTGCAGGGTACAGGAGCTATGCAAAAAATCAGATGTCTGACGCCGGTGTGGCAGCAAGCTCTATTTTTGCAACATCCTAAACAAAGTACACGGGCTATTATTTGTGGCAGGATGTTGTGTGCGCGGCCGCATCCGTGCCACTCATCATTCATTGTTGCAACTTCGGGAGGGTTTTAATTCCATTAAAACTGTATTATATTTCTCTTGATGGACTCTGTAATCTTGTACCCATCGATTTTTGTTTCTCATTCCGTCGCGTGGTCGCGTGCCTCTGATCCAGATGAATTATGATGCCCCCCCCACCCCGCCCGCATTAGAGCGGCGAGTTTTAATCACACGAGGATTCGGAGTGTTTTAAACAAATGCTTTTTTTGTGTAAGCACGGCAGATTATGGTAAGATTTAAAGATTTGGAAATGGCTGACAGCTGTCGGGCCGGGGTAATAACGGACGTCCAGAAAATTATGGCGGGCGCCGGTTGGCAGAATGTCAATGCTGCTATCTAGATTAAAAGTCAATAGGCAGAGAGTAAGCACCAGCAGGCAGCCAAGTGCCCACACATAAACACACATCAGGCCTGGAGGACTGAGGATTGCAGCAGAAGTAGCTGAAGCAGAGGTGACGCACACAACATCTCGCATATAGAGGTTACCTGCATGGGGGGGGGGGGTCTGAATGTGTATAAAAGGGGCCTGCTGAGAGCAGCCTGCAGCAGGTGAGGACCCCCCCCCCCCTAGTGCACGCGTGCTCTGGAGCAGCCAGCGGCACCAGTCCCAGCAGGGACCTTTCACAGGAACCTGCTGACAAACAAGCACATGCAACCTCTGGCTCCACAGTGGGGGGGGGGGGGGTGGGGGGGGTGGCTGGAGGACACGGCTTCCTGTACAACATCCTGGGAGGCTCCGGGCTCTCGGGGAAAGGGAACGCCGGGGCAACTGCTTGGCCGAGCGGGCTCGGGCCTGATTAACGGAGCAGGGCGAGTCCCACCCCAACGCTAACATGGACACTGACTGAGGGGGGTAGGGGGGGCCACAGGGGGGTCCATTTAGGGAGGAGAGGTAAACAGCCTCGGAAGAACTCAACAGATCCTCACAGACTCCAGGCGTGTCAGCCCAAGAAAAGGACAGTAATAACAGCCGGAGGAACTGTGCCCTGCATAATAAACACGGCTGAGACTCCTCTCAGATAAGGCTGGGAGCACTTTAGAGAAATGCGAACAGCTCAAAGACAAACAAGGAAGGGGATGATGCTGCTTTTAACACTCAAGTGCACTGAACAGCGATTATCAGACGGGCTGAACGCGCAGGAGCCACTTTCCACCGACGTCGGCCTCCAAGTCGGAGCATTTCTCACCTTCTGATGTCAATCCCCGGGAGGTTCGTCACGTGGTTCGTCATGCGAGGGGAAAACAGTCATGTTGGGGCGACTTACGAAACCAGCCCGCGACGCCGCTCCTTCACCTCGACGGTGGATGTTGACGTTGACACCGGCGGTTCGTTTCTCGTTTAGCGAGCGAAAAGTCGACATTGGTGTCGAGTGACAGGGATTTCACAGCAATTGTGCGATTAGTGTAGATAGCCTTCACGCCTCTGCCCACTCCAAAGGAGCTGTGCACGTTGTGATTAATTAATTCTGCGGAAAGCAGATCACTTTTGTGCAGCTGGCCTTTGACTAAAAGAGCAAAAGTGGACATTAGGGAAATGTTAAACAGCCTCAGGATAGTGCTCCACCCCCCCAATATTCATTTGTGTAGAAGTGAGTGACTTCTGCTGGGTTATTATCGAGCCGGGGCGGGCTCATGCATGAACATAAATGATTTTGAGGCTTTTTTTTTCTACAGCTGATGGTGAAGACAACTCAACAGTGCCTGGAGTCACAGAGGCGAAATGTCCATGCGTAATTAAAGGAGGACAGTTTAAAGCGACCGCGGCTCCTGACGCTTCTGGGGTGTGCGCCTCCTGCGTGAATGCGCTGCAGGTGAAGCTGGGGAGGAGGAGGGGGGCTTTGAATCTCATTCAGAGTGCGGCAGACATTGTAAGTTGGAAGTTTGCATATAATTAGCAAATCCTTGAAAAGCATCGCTTCCTCCGGGGGCACCTCTCTCTCTCTCTCTCTCTCTCTCTCTCTCTCCCCGCCGCCTGTGCCGAGGAATCCTCAGCCGCGCGTCTTACCTTGAGCCCGGGCGCCGATGACACAGGTCGCCGACAGCAGAATCCAACAGGAGGCGACCCACACCTGTCCGCTCCGTTCAGTCGTAACCAGGGTCCGCGGTGCCGCCCCCGAGCCCCCGGTGCGCCTTCCGCGTCTCCCCGCAGAGTACATGTTGCTCGGTGGCCACAGTCTCCCGGAGGGGGGGAAGAGTCCCGTGTGTAGCTGGTCCTGTGCACCAGTCTGCTGCTCCTCGTCGGTGATGGGGGGTGAGTGACTGTACAGGGGGAGAGAGGGAGAGAGAGACAGAGGGGGAGAGAGAGAGAGAGGGAGAGAGAGAGAGAGAGAGAGAGAGAGAGAGAGAGAGAGAGGAGCAGAGCGCACTCCGTCAGAGCCGGGGAGACAGACGGACAGACAGACAGACAGACAGACAGACAGACATTTGCGGACAAAGTCCCGAGCGCGCAAGGCGGAGTCAGTCCAATTGAATTTGCTCTGCTGTCAAGTGCGTGAGACGGAGTATTGACATCATCTTATGGCTGCTCCCGACACCCCCCCCCACACACACACACACACACACACACCCTCCCCCCGAGCCCCGCTGAACGCGCCACGGAGCGCTCGGTGACAGAAAACAAAGTGATACACAACACACGTCTGCAGCAAGTTGGCGTAGTCACTGAGGGAGACTCTTATGATGGATTTCCGAGGGTCCATCCGATGAGCTGGAAACTGTTCGGACGCTCCGTGTCATGGCGCACCTGCCCTGAGAGGGTTGCGTCTAGCCTCCACTTTTTTGAGATTACAATATTACATGGTTTATTATTATTAGTAGTTGTATTAGTATTAGTATTAGTATTAGTATTAGTATTAGTATTAGTATTAGTATTAGTATTATCCCATGAGCAGTGCGCACCTCTGAGTCATGTCCCGGACAGTGTCTGTGCACTATTGCCCCCATGCGGCCTCCGGTGGTACTGAACGAAAATGTGGATGACAGGTATCCAAAACAACAAGGCAGTGTTTCAAAGCTGCCTTTCAAAATTAGCGCCTTCTCTTTATCTCATAAACTCCAGGTAAACCCGTCTTGCTCCCTGCGCCATCGGAGATGTGGGAGGACAGCCAGGCTGTTCCGTGCGAGCGTCGGCTCTGTCGACAGATAAAGGACCAAAATGCCGGTTTGTGCACAGGGGAACGGCGAACTCCAAGTTGGTCGCGCGGGTCCATGACATCAGCTTTGTTGCGCTCGCATCCTTTTGAACTCATTGGAAAATACGTTCCGGCCCTGATAAGCTTCAAAGACCTGCCAACAATAGCAGTCTACCTGCATGTGTGCCATTAGATTTGGTGAGGTTTTGAAGAGCAGCATTAATGGGGAACATCTGAGCTACCGTGACGTAAAATCCTACTTGTTTTTCAAACACATGCGGGTATTCCGCGGTGTTTTTTAAAACATTTTTTCGATGGATATTCATCTGGTTCTGCTCTGCTCAGATGTGCAGCGGTGAATCTACTCCCCTGTCCTTTGCACTACAAATAAACTTCCTTTTTCATTCCCTCCTGCATCTCATTTGCTGCCAGGAACCCATTCGGTGTCCTCCAAACCCCCCCCCCTTCTTGTTTCCTCTCTCCTCACCCCACTTCCACCCCCCACGCGCCAGCCCTGTCCTGATAATGATGTGCTGATTACGAGGCTCTTAGGACGGTAGATTGCGTTCGGTCTCATTCACATGCAGTGGAACATTTGCCGCTGTCTTGGAGCCCCCCCCCACCACCACCACCACCACCACCATCCCCCCCTCCCCGTGCATGTGTCAGGCAGGTTGACATTAGCAAGCTGCTGCCAACAGAGCTCAGACACGAGGGCAGGTGCCTTGGTGGTCGCAGGGGGCCGCACGCTGGCTGGAGGAGGGACGGCGGTCAAACGAGCGTGATTGAAGCAGCGTCCGCGTGTACCTGGAAGCCGCTTTCACACGGAAACCCTCTTCTGCCACTTGGGACAGTGACATGTCACAAGATCAGTCCCTTGAACACCATATCAGGCTGACTCTCTTCGCATGATGACTTTGTATCGCCTCAATGTTTCTTTCTTTGTCATGATCACGACTTGCCGCCTCCAACCCGCGACTCCCCTCCCTTCGGCGGCGCTGCACCTCCCGTGCTTTCACACCTGACGCCGCAGAAAACAAACGCATTCGTTCGTCATCTGACACGTGTCAAGTCACGCACGAATCCGAGCTGTAACATCTTCATCAGAGCATTTTGTCCACATGACACGTACCTGACAACGAAGGCAGGGAGGCATCATTAAAATGTAACACTCCTTTAAAAAGGTAAGACAGGAGTCCTTGATGGTTAATTACACTCCACCAGTCGACATCGCTTTCCTTTTATTCCCCATATCTTGTTATGACAGCCTCAAAAGGAGTCTTCTGTCAGGGCCAGATCCTCTCAAATTCGCCTCACATATAACTTTCATTTATGACTTCAAACGTTCGGATTTATTTATTTATTTTTATTCTCCAGCAAAACTTCAGCTAAAGCCTGTCGGGATCGTCGAGGTGTGGTCGGATCGGTTCGGCGCTCCGGGCCCGTTCCGGCAGGTAGTTTCGGGCAAATCAGGGCAGACGGAATCAGGAGCCAAATTTGAGCTAAGGTGAACAATCTGAGGGTGATTCTGGTCCGTAGGGGTGTGCTCCGATCGGTGGATAATCGGAGCGAACCAATCGGGAGGCTTCCCCAAACGGGTCCAAATGCTGTTTATACTGATTTTTTTTTTTTTGTTAGGCATACCAAGATAGCCAGCTAATGGCATCAGCCGTCCTGTGAGATCTCACCAGTCTTAACCGTCAGGTGTGCGTCATTGCATCCAATTGGTCTGGTGTGTGCTTTGAGGGGATAACAATGTTAGGATTGATTTAAACCGTCCTCGTGTCTGTGGTCTCCCAGGTGTTGAAACTCGGTTAAAGTCTGAAAATCGATAGTTGTGTCGAGGGCCTTAGCTGCTGCTTTACACCTCGGGGAGGTGCGCAGCCAGGAGCTCACAGCTCCATAAACGCCCGCGTCCTTCTGGGAGGAGACGGCGGCGCCGCGGCCCCGCGATAGCCGCTCCCTGTCTGTCGGCTCGCCTGATTGAAACGAGCTTCCTTTGCAACCGGCTGCGCTTACTAATGCACGCAGGCGTGAAATCGCCAAGGCAAATAAGGCAGCAGCGGAAGACGGTCGCAGTTGCTGTTATCTTAAACCGGAAAGTACGAGACATATCCACTGCAGTATTAACGCATTAACTTATCTCTCCTCCAAAGTTATTATTTGAGGAGAATTATGAGAAGAAGGCCCACTTAAATTCGATTTAATTAACACATCTTTTGTTCCCGATATCGGTTTCCTGTCCAGGGATTCCTTCCCTTCCCATCATAAATTGGAGGTTTTTGGAAATGCTGCAACGGGGCTGACATGAAGGTCGACCTCTCATCCGTGGTTGGGGAGCAAAGGCGGCAGCTTTTTTTCCCTTGCAGCAGAAGGTGGAATTCTGTGCATGGCGCGCTAGTTTACAGGCACCTCTCGAGTAATCCGAAAAAAAAAAAAAAAAAGTTATTCAGCATGAGGAACATGTGGAAATGTGTCTACGAAGCTACAGCAGAGACTAAAAACAGTCTCAGGCACGAAAACTGCACCTAGGACAGCTTTTGACAGGCTTTAAAAAAAAAAAGAGCTAATGAGAGCAGAAAACAATGATATGGCGCGAATGAGAGAAAATGGATGGGCAGAGTCGTCACAGAAGCAGCTCTAATGAGAGGCGACAGGACAGGAAAGCGGTCCGGTCCGCTCTTGTTGTTGTTGCGGTTGGTTTGATTGGATGTGCTCCCCCTCACGGATCCACGCACTCAAGCTGATCCGGACCTGATCTCCTCGGTTAACTTGCCTCCTTTCAGAGAAACTGCAGCTGCAAATTGAAAAGGCAAAGAAGACGAGAAAAAAAAAAAAAAAAAAAAGACCCTGGAAGAGCCGCTACCTGCTAAATCAGCATGTCTGAGCAGAGATATCAGGGGAGTCGAACTCCAGGGTAAACAGTCAAGTCAACTTTAAAGACCGTATCCTAACCACACCTGAGTTTATCTGTTGTGACGGGGGGAAACAATACTGGGGAGAATATTAATATCCTAATATGATACTGTTATTACCTGAGGGACAGCTACTTAGGAGCTGCACTGAATCGCTGGTATAATTGGTCTCCTCCAGTCTCACTTTGATGTAAATAACATTAGCAATTTTCCAGCCATTTTGCATTGATCCTCCACTGCAGAATTGTGCCCCGAGAAGCAGCTGGAAATTGAGCATCTTAAGCGAGAGCTGCGGAGGCTGAGTTTGATTCAGGTCGTCGGGTGGGCCGCTCCGCCCGAGAGAGGCGGCGTTATTGAGATTGATTCCCCGCGTGGCTGGCGGCGGCCTTTTTCGATCCCGGGGCCCTCGTGTTGTCAGGAATGAGCCCGTGAGGCGGCGCCCAACAGTCGCTCCGGTCGTCCTCTTCACCAGCACGATCTCAAATTTACCTCGCATTAAAATGCAGCTCCAGACTCAAATTCACCAGAAACCAAAGAGAAGTGATGATCTGATAGAGGTCGCATATCAGGCGGGGGCATTTCTAACAATTTTGGCGGCGTCCTCTGCTAAAGGTCATCTTCGTCATCATCACATCCTGCTCTGAAGGCAATCAAAGCAGCCATTTACATGCCGAGCAAAATCGCGACCGCAGACCTCGCCTTTCGCTTGATAACGTCGCGGTATGAAGACTCTGAGCCCATAAACCCCCTCCATGGTATATCGCGGCATTAGAAAATACCCTGGGCACGCTAAAGATTAGGTGGGATGAATAGAGATATAGAAGCCAGAGGTCTCATACGATTTCACACCGCTTTTAGCATGCCGAATTCTTCCCTGCAGCCATCCCAAATCCTCCGTCTGCTGATGCTGTTGCAGCGTACCTGGTCGAGGAATCCGTATCTCTGTTTTAATAGCATTTTTTTTGAGAGACTTGTTTCTCAAGGTGTTGCAGTTTGTCCGTAAGCGAACAAAGTAGGACGGATTTGGAAGCAAAAGTCCCGGCGTCGGAATTTTAATCTGCGGGCAACGCAGCACCGGCGGCAGCAGATGTATTTCCCTGAATCGAGGGATCGAATCAATGCACGTGAACGATTGCACCGTATGGATGACGTTATAGCATCTTATCTGTTTTAACTGCAGCCAAATGGACGACGGAGGTAGCTTAGCGCTGACAGAATGATTAATGCAGGTTTCAGGTGTAATCAGCACACACACACATGCACACGCATGCACGCACGCACACACTCGCATACACTTTTCTTCACGCTAAGATGCGTGGATTTAAAATAATAATAAAAGATTTAACTTTCAACTCCAGCAAATCAGCTGTGACACGTCCTCCAGTGGCTCTGCTGAGTTACGGCGGACATAATTCTCCCAGATGTCTCGCGAGAACGTTTCCTGATTGTCATCTGGAAATGAATTGGGAATATTAAAACATTAACAACACGATCCCATCCCGCAAATGAGGCTTGAAAAGCTCCTCTCCCCCCATCTAATGTAATTGCCCACGCAAGATTGGATGACCCATTAGGGGTTTATTGGCGATATTTGCACGATTTGCTATTAAATGACATATTGATTTTCATAAAGCGAGAATAAAGCGGGAATAAAGTGGGATGTAACGTATATCCAGCCACAACCCCGGATATAATGATGCCGGGGTTGATGATTGTGGATGGAGCCCCCCCCCCCCGGGGTCGGGGTGTTTGGCGTAATTTCTGATTTTCGGCACGGGCGGCTGGGGCCCCAGCGAAGGTTAACAAAGGCAGACATCATTTCCATTTGCAGAACCACTCCAGCTAATCACAGAGAGCCCTCGTGAGGTAATTATCGAAAACACAATCAGCGTCCCGGTGACGTCAGGACGCCGTGTCTGAAATTGGACAGATGCGGCAGCTCCAGTGGCGGCGGAGGTCATTTCTGTCATTAGGAGCGCGGAGCCAAACCTTTTATCCCGCCGCTAACTGCGGCTGCCCCATAAATTTGATACAGTACCGGGGGCCAACTGTGTCCTTTATGTCCATTAAACATCAGCCGGCTCCTGCTCGTCCAGAGCGCGACGTGCCGAGTGCTCCTCGGGTTCGCGTGAGAGTTTTTTTCCCCCCTCGGGCGGCGAGGGAGCGCCGTCAAATATCGCCTGATGCAACAGCCTCCAAACCTCCAGGAAGAGACCGCCTGCGGGCTTCAGCAGCCTGAACCTGAGCCTTCAAGTGTTCCCGAAACGGGAGGTCTTTATGCGTCAGCGCGGGGTTCTCCACCGTCAGGGGCCCGTCATCAAACGCGGATGACGAAGTCTTCATCATTTCCAACATTTGCATTTCCCACACGAGGAGCGGAATATTGTGTGTGCAGCCGCAGCGAGGCTTTAACACCTGAAATAAAACTGTTATATGAGGCTGATATACAGCCTTGACCTTTATTTTCCAATAGCTTGACAAGTCCGTTTTGCAAACTAAAGCTGTGCCCCTTTTCCTGGTTATATCGCAGCATTCCACCCGGAATGTCTGTCTCTCTCTCTCTCTCTCTCTCTCTCTCTCTCTCTCTCTCGCTCTTTCTCTCCTGGCATGGGGCAGGAATCTGTTGTTTCAGTCTGTTCGGCATCAACGGCCCCCGGCAGCCTTCCCCGGCCGCAGCGACTCCCACGTTGGGGGAGTTCATACCGGCCAAGATCCTCCCGGGGGGCCCGGTCTGCGTCTGGCCGAGCCAGACTCTGAGTGGCCGTGGCAGGGACGTCCCCAGTGGAGCGTAGCCGCGGTGTTCGCAGGTGGCTGGCAGGACGGTGGGAGGGGGGGGAGGGGTTGGGTAGGTGGGCTACAGGCCACGAGCGGACTAATGGAAGCTGAACACTGACACTGTGAGTAAGAATTGGACGTGGATGTGTGCCGCGAGGCCCGCCGTCCTCCGCCCGTGCTTTGTCACCTTGGCGTGATTCACCGGGCAGGGGTGACGGCATACCCGACTCGGCCAACAAAAGCCCTTTCGCTTCTTTTAGTCCCCTCGGTGTGATGTTCAATTTGTACAAGTGAGAGGGACAGCCAAGCAGGTGGAATATTCTTTCATCTAACTTCTATTATACTAACCGACATGTCGTATCGTATCATATTGTATCATATCGTATTGGATCGCATTGTATCATTTCATATCATCACACACTGGTGTACCAAGAAGAAAAATACTGATTCTCTCTGGGATCTGTTCCACCGTTCAGAAATATTCCTACATAATAAACTGCTCTGACTGGATGTTTTCCTATTGAGATTTATCTGGTTGCAATTAGCTTTCCCAATTACGAAGCATTTTACTTTCTAAATTGGGGCCTCGTTCCTTTCCGTCTCCACCTCCCTGTTGTTCCAACCCCTATCCCTTCCCCCATCCCCAATTTTCTTTCACGTTCTCCGCTCAAATGTCAAGTAGCAGCTGCCAGCGTCTCGCCATCACCGGCCACGCTCATAAATCTGGGCTAATTCTCCACCTCTCTTCTGCGGTGTATAAATCTCGCTCACAAGAGCCCCAGCCCCGTTGATGAATGGGCTTCGGAACGCGGTAGATGCCAAGTAAAGCTCCCGGAGACGGCGCAGTCCGCGCAAACACAAACTCGATTAATGTTAGCAATAGCGGGTCTGTCTTTAAATTTTATTGTTTCTTAATGCGGCCGCCGACGAGTTTTCACCTCGGCTGACACCAAGATGTGAGGGGGAAGTTTTATTCATTTGTTTTCGTTTAAGGCTGTTGGCAATTCACGAACGAAAGAAAGAAGAGAAGAGTCCTTAATACCCCGGTCAAGGTTGAAAAAGAATCAGCAACTAGAATCTGAGGGGAAAAAGTATGTCCAAAGGATTCATTTCACGGACATTTTAAAGTCAGGATCTCTAGTAGGGTTGGGCATCTCTGGGGCCGATACGATACGCAATCTCAATAATGTGCCCGATATCTTACAAACATATGTAGCACCTACCGATGCGATATGAATCACAACTCAATCACGGTGCACTGCACCATTGCAAGATTTGAAATGTTTACATTTTCCAGTGCAACAGACTTTTAAATACGTCCTAGTTCACAGGATTAAGGATGCTCGTTATTGAAGACAACAATTAAATGCAAGATGAAGCTTTGCTTAGATGTATCTAGCCACACCGTGCCATCTGTGCACAATAGTGTGCACATGCGCATAGAACATAAATTTGTTTAGTTAAACTAAAAGTGCCATTAAAAAAACATCTTTTTTTGTTCTGTTTCAGGTACAAATAGATGCAGAATTCAATAAAAATATTGGATTTTGATAATTGATGCATCTCATGTTTTTTAAATTAAATCCAATCACGGGGGTTCCACCGACCCATCGCGCTTGAACGTGTTGATGCATATCGGTTAATCTCCCCATCCCTCGTCAGTAGCAACGGTTACCGGCATAAAGCCGAATTATCGGCATCAGCATAATAACATGAGTCAGAAGCACTTTGTCACAAAAGAGTAGTATTTTCGTGGGCGGTCTGCTTAATGAGAGAGAATGAGGATCTCAGCAGCTAACAAGCAAGTGTTGTTTTGCTCTTGGTTAATAGCAGCTGCCTGAGTGGGCCTGGCTGATCTCCTTGTCGACAAACATTACTATGCTGATCTCGCAGCTCAGACTTCTTCCTGAGAAACTAATCATAATCGATCAGCTTATCTCTCCGCAGGACGGGAAGAGGCAGAAACTCCCCGCCAGCTTGTCAAGTGCCAAAAAGCACTTCTTCAAAAAGGCATCTTGACGACGCAGCCTGTTGGCACACTCTGGGCATTTGTCCACCGCTTTGAACGGTAAATGAAAGTGTGACGGATGGCACCGGTCGTCGTGAAGAAGCTGCCACGGCTCCTCTCCATGGCAACCCCAACTGATGTTCCAGAGGCGGAGACGTGATGGAGCTGTCCTAGCCTCGCTGGCAAACAGCAGGTTGCCTGAGCTGGACTGATAGAGTAAATACCACGAGGAGAACCCTCAAGAGGATATTAAATTATAAGCAATCCCAAAGCTAATGAGACTAACGCTACCGATCAAGGACCACATTAGCCATACCAAAAAAGGGGCGTGTCTGGGGCTCTTAGTTTCTGTTTCTGAACTACTCCTAGTTTTTCACAGAATATGTGAGCACCTCCAGGTCAAGTGTCTTTATTCTTAGAAGAAGTTGTGATGTGACGGCTGCTGCCCAAACTGAAGCCCTGGATGGAACATCTGTACATGCATTCATTAACTACAATGTCCACTTTCCGGTGCGATGATGCCTTCGCAAGGGAGGGATTTATTAGCTCATACTCCGACTCCACACCTGCCAAGGCGCATCGCTGATAAGAACTTTATTCTTTTCTTCTCTTTGTCGTCTCTGAGCGAGAGACCCTTCCTGCCAATTATATTCTTTCTTCCACCCAGTGATGGAGAGATGTGAGGTGTGGGAGCAGAACCCTGGAGGGACGTCTGCGCTGAAATACAGGCGTCTTGGCAATCCTGATGAAATAGTGGACTCACACCTTCCCCGGAACGCCCCCCTCCCACACACACACACACACACATCACCCCCCCCATATATCGCGCGTCACTGCTATATATTCTCAGATAGGATCAGTAAATCTTCCACTGTTTTTACAGTTTAAGCCGTTACGCGCCTCACAAATTGCCTCCCTGGCGCGATCCTCTGAGGAGCGCTTGTGGAAAAGCATCATGGAGAGCCCCCCCTCCCACACACACACACACACACACACACACACACACACACACACCTTTTTGTTCATCCCAGTGGGTAAAGAGGGAGGTGGACAGATGTTTGAAGAGGAGTGAGGCATAGTTCTTGAGAAACACAAACCCAGCTGATCACAGCTCACAGCTGGATCAGCTGCTCACAGCTGGATCAGCCGTACCATCCTCTGGAACTTTGACCTCGACCCTCATTACTTACACACCTTCTACAGCTGCGCTGACTGATTATTGAAAGAACACTGAATATGATTGTTTGTTTTTTGTTTGTTTTTTTTTTTTTTCCACAAGGACGACGGAAGGAAAACCCATTAAAACAGACCTGAACTTATCCAGACTCAAATTAGCCAGGGCCTTAGTAACCGCTGTGCCGCCCCGCAGAGTAACAACAGCAGAATAAAATTAAAGAGGTCTGGATTTGCAGATAGAGGTTAAATAGGAGACGCCCCCCCCACCCTTGCCCTTTGCACGTCTTCAGCCGATGATGCCAAGATTTCTAATCGATAGGGCTCTTCATGCAGATCGGAACGGGGGTAAATATTTGGTCTGAAACCTGCAGCAAAAAGGAAAGAGAAGGTGAAGATGGCATCGCTGTAGGGAAGGGACAGGAAGACCCAGACGCGCACTCGCACGCACACACGCACGCACACACGGGCGCGCGCGCGTGTTTGTGCGTGAATGTTTTGCCAGGAGAGTTTGAGAAAAGACGGTATCAGCAGCTATAATCTAATTATCCTGGCACTAAGTGAAGGGCACAAAGGGATTATAGAGGTTAAGTACTGCGTTCCATTAGTGGTCTGACACTTATCACCTCTATCAATTCATTATCTATAATTACCCTGATCTGAAAAGAAGGCTCACGAATTCAGCCGGAGTGCAAGAAACCCCCCCCCCAAAAAAAGGCTGTAAATGCAACATCTGTGGATCCCTAAAATAGCTACTTTGAAAGGATGCGCTGCAGCAGGGGACGTCGGGGGATTAAGCCGAATTGTCACCATGGTTTGCATCGGCGCATGATCCTGGTTGGAGAGTGAGTGGGAGTGCAAGGAAGACATAAGTCACCCCTGGGTGTGTGTGTGTGTGTGTGGGGGGGGGGGTGGTCCATTTTACACTTGAATAATGCAGGGAAATAGCTGCGTGGCCATTTATTCTCCCACAAACTGACACCTCCTGTTTTATCATTTCACGGGATGTCCTCAGACGTTCGGAGGTGGCGGCCTGTTTTGACACCTCCGCCAGTGTGCCAGCGTGCTTGTATTCCCGCCGACGTGCGCATGTTCGCAGCTATCTGGAGCGTGTGAACTCTTCAGAGCCCCCCCCGACTCCTCGCAGGTGAGTCGGGTGTGTGCGTGCCGCCGGCGCACGTGCGTGGGCTGCTGTCACCTTCCCTCCATCATTCTCCTCCCCCCCCTCCCTCCTCCTCCTCTTCCTCCACCTCTCACACATCTGTTTCATGTCATTCATTAATGGATGCCACGGGGCCAACAATAGCTCACGACAGCTTTTTATTGCTGTCACTCCACTCGCCGAGCCGTCAAGGTCAAATCTGCTCCGCCGTCGCTCACCTGTCACACTCCCACTGACATTTGTGTTGTAGGAGAATCGAGCGAGCATGCGTGCGTGCGTGTGTGTGTGTGTGTCGGCGCCACGTCTTGGGAGGGGAGAGAAAAAAGGGGAGATGGAGTGACAGGAGAGGGAAGGGAAATTAGAAAACGTCAGGAGAGTGTCCCCGTGAACAGATGTAGTCTGTTCTCTTGTTCTTGATTAACTGTGATGAGCGGAGCTCCGGTGAGGCCACAATATGAAAGTACAAATTATAAAAGCAATCTGTTTCCTGGGGAGGAATTTTAATCACAGAATCATTAGTTTTTCAGAGAGAGGTGATCGGTTTGCCAAGGCAGTCAGGGGCTAAAATTAAATGCCGTGGCTTCCACAAACAGGCGAATTATTCAAAACTTTGATCAGTCGGCGGCAATATTCAGTCACATGCATCTCTGACACTTTATTGAATTATGTAGAGGGATTTCAAAGGATTTCAAAGTTTGTCGGCGGTGTGCTTTTGAAAATGCCTTCAGGCTTGGTGATCTGCTACAGCCGCTATATAAATATGACCAGTGTGTACTTTGGCACGCTGCTGTAAGACAGCTTTTATTTTACTCTGTTTTTTTTCCTAGATTCCGCTCAAATGACTCGGCGCCCCTTGTTGCTCCGGTTTAAACAATCCTGATCTGCTATTATATGTCAAATATAATGTAAACTGTATTTAAAATGCTCGACTGCCACTTTGGCAACCTCTATATTGATGCTACGTCACTATCAAAGGCGGCTCTTCGAGCTTGGCTCCGTCTGTTTGACAGGTTGGATGCAAAAATACATAGCTATGGGAACGAAGGCCTTCTCTTGAGTACTGATTTTCACCAGAGGCATCTTTTCTGATTGCCAGCCAAGAGGTGTTATTTAAGGGCATCTTTCAGCTTCAGCAAACCAAATTTTGTGCGTTTGATTGGATTTGTGCATCAAAGCTCCAAACAGTTGAAGTAATATTTGGTCCATTCCTAATGACCCCACAGTTACGTAGGGGTTGAACCACCATCACTAATGTTGGGAGCCACGTGATGCAAGTCTCTGTGAAGGCCTCTCTCTCTCTTTGATTTCACAGCCGTAAACCAGGAAACAGATTTCTCGGTGTTACGATATTTTTGTTTTCCAACAGAGAGCGACTCTGTTTGTGACATTTGGGGTTTGGGGGAGCGGAGGACTTCCATGAATTGGTGTTTTTCTCCCTCCCTTGGACCCGGGGAGGGCTGACAGCTGGAGGGCTTCGGGACGAGGTCAGAGTTACGTCACGGACTCGAGAAATCGAGAAATCGGGGTCTTAAAGCCTTCAGCTACCATTTGGATCTGAGGAAGAGTCTCATTCGGATCTTCTGGTTTTTCATGAATGTCTTCAAGAAAACCCTACACTGGTGCCTCTATGTTGTGAGGTAAACACTCCAAAGCCTCCCAACTGTGCACTGAGATCATTTTTCTTCTTATGGGGTAATGCATGACCAAGAGCTTCAAGCCAAAGAACCCCGTGTCTTCTGCTTGGCACCATTATTTTTACTAGTGTGTAAAAAATTGGGGAAAGTTTTTTCTTTTTTACAGAGGACTTGAGGCAGTGCGTTCTGTAAGAACTTTAACTAGAAGACAAGTTTGGGGCTGACAGTCAATTACCAGCATCTCTGGCTCCACGCTGAGCGGAACCACAGAGCAGACGGTCGGGGATCTGTTCCGTTATCTCGTCCTCGGCGTCTCCATGTGCTCCTAACAGGCGGACTCATGGGGCTGCAGCCTTGCAAGCCTTGCATCTCCACCGGGGAGGAATCTGGCGGCTGCCCCGGCCGCTGCTGCGACCTCTGCTGCGACCTCTGCTGCCAGGTGTGCGTGGACGTGTGCTCCGGCTTGTGCTCGGGACACTGCAGCTACACATTCTGCAGCCTCTGCCTCGGCCTGGCCTCCCGCTGCGTCTCCATCTTTAACCAGCAGCAGGCGGGACCCTCAGACCCTCCCTGTAAGTCGGCCAGCCTCCTCCTACCGTTATCCCCACACACGGAGCTGATTTTAACCTGAGCGTTGTGGGTTTCAGAGGATAAGATGGGTGCACGCTTTGACAGGACAGGGACCGTCACTGCAGCAGGTACATTTCATTTTCTTTCTTTTATCTTCTCATATGCTTAAGAAATGAGGGGGAAATTAAATGCAGCTGATCCCCGCCAACAATGAACTAAACTTTCCCAGAGATTTCCAACTGTAAAGGAAGATTTTTTAATTTCAGCTTAATCCGTACTGACCTCTAAGAGTCCTGCCAAGTGCTCTGTGGAACAGATCCAGGCTGTATTGTTTGATTTACATGTGTCTTTTAGTGATATTCTGGTCTGGTAAAGATGTCCGGTCAGGCAGCCCAATGTGGCTTTTTCTTTTTGGAAAATGTGGGGTTAATCTTTGAGTTTTCCCTTCCTCGAGTGCTGCACTGCCAGGCTGATCCAAGAATCTGTCCTGATCCGTTCACAGCTCCTCCACAAAGAGCAGATATGTTCGAATTACAGAAGCTTTTAAAGAGAACAGCTGGAACAAGAGAGGAAGTTGCCACCACTAATATTCAGAGCGAAGCGAGGTTAAACGGGGATAATGGAAGTTTTCCAACGGCGGCCGTGTTGTGTGAAGTGGGAACACGACACACATGAGTGGTTTGGGGAGCTGTGATTGGGCGGGACAGCGGGAGCGAGCGGGGCAGAAGCATCAGAGGTGTGACCCCCGCTGCAAATGCGATGTGACGATGCGGCGCTGTGGCAGCTGAAACCAGCTACATGCAGAAATGCTGCCATTAACATAGAGAAACTGATCGCTGATCAGTTAGAGAATGTTCCTTATAAAGGACGGAAAAAAACAAACGACTCAGTGATGACATCACAGATGGGGTTAAGCTGTCTTATTTATTAGATTTTCAGATTATTTTCTCTATATTTTAGTTATAAATGTGTTACATTTGTCTGAAAATGCACTTAAATGTCAAACTAACTGATAAATATATAAGTTGCTACTCTGACTAATGTAAAAGCACACTCATGCTCCCCCTAGTGGTGTGGGGTGAAAACGCAGTAGTACGTTTCCATTTGACTCACCGAACAATTTTGTCGCGACACTAAACCCTAAAAATTCCATAACTGTTGCCCATAAAGTGAAAAAGCGCGATGACGATTTTTGGTTGTGAATCACTAAATTGTTAGAAACTACAAATCGGCTGATTTCAGGTAGCTAAAACATTTTCAAAGTGAATTTCAGACCTCTTCTTCCTAATGCCGGACCTGTGTCCCTACATGGCAGGAGACAGAGCAGACTCTGTAATATCAGTTTGGACCATGTGAAAGCAAACAAAGGCATCATCATGGAGCATCTCCTTAAAGGACAAGCCGCCTGAGGACACAAGCTTTTTCTCGCTTCAGCAGGATTTTATGATCAGACGTGAAATTGCCAAAAGAGGGAAATGCTAATGACTGAGGTCGATGTTCCCGACTACCAAAACAACATTCAGGGACGGAGGAGAATCCAACAATAGAAGGAAGGAGCACTGTGTCCCCAGATGTCCCCCAGTTCCACTTTTCCTCCTCATCTCCTGACTCACACCCTCCCTTCCCAAACTTCTCTGGATGCTCTGCGAGTCCGACTTTCCCCAGCTGACCTCATTCTTCCACAAGGTTGTGTCAGGGAAAAAAAAGGTTCTGTTCCGTCTCTACTTCGCTCACCTCCACCGATCATCCCAGGGCGGCTTCCTGCTCCTCTCTGTCACGTTTTGATTATCTTCTTGAAACGTTGGGGGGATTGAGGATTGAAAGTCGATTTAGTAAATGAAATCCAGGAGGAGCTGTGATGGGAAAACTGTTCATAAATATTGCGCTGGAATCGATAAAGAGCAGCAGCTTAATTGCTGCAGAAAAGCAGTAAAACGGTGCCTCAAAGGGGCCTTTTGTTAGCGTAAGTTATAGCACGTTTCCATTTCCGTCAACGGCACTCGGATACGCCGGGACAGATTCCTTCATTAATAAAGTGTGCAAACGCCATGGCAACGGTGACAAGGAGCCAGGCGGAGGCCTGCGATGACTTCATGAATATTGTTGGGAGAAGATGTGAGATCCTGTGAGCCCCCCCGCCCCCCCCGCCATCTTTCATCTCCTCTGTCGTTTCTTATCTCTTTGTGGCTGAGTGCATTTCCTCTCACCTCTCCTCGCTTCCGCCGAATATGAGCCGCGCCGTTTTTACCGAACAGCGTCAGGAAGACATTGTGAGCCGCTGTCACTCAACTAGATTACAGCCGCCGCAGAAGATCCTCATTGATGCGACTTCCAAAAATAAGTCGATGGCTCCCAACTTCACTGGCCAGGTATATCTGAGGAGGCGTGTTTCCTTTTACAGAAGAGGAGGCACAAAAAAAAAAAACGGATATTTTTGCAGCTAAAGATGAGCTGACGCAACGGATCCACAGAAATATGGTTATTCTGCCACAGATATTTAGCAACAAACTTGGATTTTCTCCCACATTGGAGCCGCGAGGTGTAATTTTTTATTAGGAAGACAACCTGCAGAGGTTTGGGCTTTAAAAGGGGAGTTATTGTGCGTGCTCTGCACTCTGGAGACGTGCGAACGAGGCCTCGAGGACGGCCACGGAGGTGAGGGGAATTTATTTTATTTTTAATTCCGCTGAGATGGAATTGGATTTTATTTCTGACCACTCCGAGACCTCCCGCCTTATCCCGCAACCCAGTCCTCCCACTCAATTTCCATCCCGCCGCGTCCGGAGTTCGGGAGTGATATAGAGATGTGCTGGCGGAGATGGAGAAGACAGATGGAGGAAAGGAGGGCAGGGGAATGGCAGAAGACGGGCGGAGAGATGAAGAGCGGGGGGGAAAGTGAGTTGGAGGGCGGGCGAGGTAACGTCGGACAGATTTCAGCGTTTGCAGCGCGCGAGCGTCTCCGCCAGATTGCTATGACAGCTTTGACTCACGCGGTGAAACAAACTGCACAGCGATCAGGCTCTGAATTACCTGAGGCCGCCGCACCGCCGGAACACACCAGCAAGCCTTTCTGGGGAAGAGAAAGTGGACGACTCGGAGAGAAATACCATCAATTAAACTGTAATACATCTTTAAAAACTCTGTGCCTTTGCTACCGGGCTGCCCGCTTAGCATTCAGGACGTGGCCGACGTTGAAACAAAGCTAGCGCTCGCCGCTGCTCTCTCAGGTGAAGACAGACCCCGGTTCATGCATATAAATGGCGTTGCGATGATTGCTCATCGTGGATGCGCTGCACGTCCGGGTGTGATTGCTGAGCGCTCTTATTAGTATTTAACAATTTGACCAGCATGAGCGCGTGGAGGGAGGGGGCATTACCCAAAAGTAAAAGGGAGAAATCGATGAATAGAGAACAGCTCTAATAGGAGTAGTGGGATGAGCAGCGGCTGGTAGACACGTGCAACATGTGACATACCATTAAATGGAGTTAAAAATAACCTCCAAAGCTATTGGATGGAGATGCACCAATCCTCAGATAGATAGATTCAGGTGATTTGCAGGTAACTTCGCTCTCCCGAATCGGTTACGCTGCTAATTACATTCGGCGGGGGGGGCTCAGGCACCGGCTCACTCCGGTGGGCCCATTCCATTAACCCGAATTTGTTGTTCACATTATTACGTGGAGGAAAAGGGAAGGCGAGGAAGACATGAATAAAAATCGAGTTATGTGTTTGTGACACTGGGAGGGTTCCGGCTCGGTGAGAGTGAAAGGTCAGAGTTTCTGCTGAATACCAACAAAACCTCAGAAGCCAACTGTCAGTCATGGTAATGGAAGCCAACAGTACTTTGGCACCTCTCTCTCTCTCTCTCTCTCTCTCTCTCTCTCTCTCTCTCTCTCTCTCTCTCTCTCTCTTTCCGTCTCTCTCTCACTCGCTCTCCGTACGTGCGCTAACTTCGTGTCAGCTGCTTGCTAGGCCTGGGGAATCTAATGATCGCAAAAACGCAGTTTAGTGTGATGACTCAATTATATGAACAATTACGAGACTCGGACGACTTTTTTCTCTCCCTAACAGCTGTAGCTGCTCTTATCGTCTGATAGCGACTCTGACCCCAGCACAGTCCCGACTTTCCGTGTTGAAAAGTGCCGAACTCCGCAGCTCTTGGAAATGTGATAAAACAAACCCAATGCGGTGTTTACCGCGTATCGTGTTTGTTTTTCCATCCGCTCTTGCGAGAAGGTTACACACGAAACGCACCCCAGTCACGTTCCAAAAGTGAATTCCGGCCTCGGCTCGGGCGAATCGAGGAGGAAATTGATCTTCGACAGGGTGCGGACACGAATTTGATCAAGGCGACGCTGCTCCGGCAGTGGTTAAATAATTACTGCGGAAACAGCCGATCTGATGCAAGCAAGTCTGCGTGTCGTACCTCCGGAAGCCTCCACCTCTCTGACCCTCGGTAGATGGGATTTTTGTTCCCCCCCGGTCAAACACAGCGAAGTCAGTCTGGCTCATGATGAGGAGGAGGAGGGGGAGGAGGAGGAGGCGGACGCAGACCTCTCGCCCCGCAGGTATGACTTTGGACAGTAGAGGAGACCTGCTGCTCGGTTACAGTGATGAACGACTTTGCCTACCCTCTGATAATTGCTCACTCAGGGGCACAGAGAGGTCCATTAATCAAAATGAGTTGAGCAATAGGACGCCTGCACCTGTACGCCGGGCTCCAGCATGCCTCAACAACCCCGCAGAAGCCCCGGAGAAGCCCCGGGGGCAGCGGCTCCGGAGGAACGGCCGGTCAGGACACCGTCACTCCGTGCTCCGGTCGGCCGCCTCGCTCGAAGCTCCGCAATCTAACCCGCCGCTCGGACGAGGCGCTTGGGGAGGAGGAGGGGGGTCTCCCAACAGGCGTCTGCCAACAGAGCAGCCACAGAGCAAGGTGCACCGTGACGTGACTTTCGCCAATAAACCGCAGGGTGGAAAATGGAAGAGGCCTCGTGTGTGAAGGAAACGGAGCCAGGATAAAGGGGCGGGGCCGATACCCGCCTCAGCTGTCGCGTTTGACGGGCGGCGACGGGAGCAAATAACCACTTTGTCTCGGGAGTCAAATCATGGCAGGGCGATCCCATTAACGGGTGATTCCACTCCTTAAGTGAAATTGACAGAAAATCACACCCAAGGTCGGCGTCTCATCCGCTCGACTGCTCTCCTCATACAGAAAACAGATGCGCCTTGCTTTGATATTTACATTTCCCATCATCCCTTGGCTTTGATATGTAGAATACCTGCTCTGCCTGCTGAGATACATATTAAACTTTGGAAAACTGCGCGTGGCAGCCCACCCGCCTTATAAAGATAAAGCTTTTTTTTTTTAATGATCTCGACTGTGACGCTCCTGATGATGCTGCACATTTCCTGTTTTTGTTGCTTGCTTGTTCCAGGGCGCCGCACCCCCCGGGAGCGTTGGGACGGCGGGGACAGCTCGGGACACCTCATTCCTCCACCGATCCAGAACCGCTGGGCCTTGAAGTTTTTTTTTCTTTTTTTCTTTAATTTTTCTGAGCATTAAAAAGAAAAAAAAAAAAAATGACTCAGCTTTCAAGCCGACATGAATTCACTGTTTCTAATTAGTTTAATGGCTGTCGCTATGGCTACATTTTACTGGTAATGTTTTTTTCACGACTGTCTGGACCCACAAATCTGAGACGCACTTCCAATTTGCTGATCAGACCTCTGCTGAGCACCCCACACGTGGTCCCAGGGCTCTGAAACTGTGACGTTCACCAGTAAAGGAGGTCAGAGGAGCCGAAAGACGAGGTCCGACCCGCCGCCGCTCAAAAGGCGCCACTCCCCACCTTTACCAGGATGGCGATTGAGGAAGGAGCTGCTGGATCCTCTTGATGTTGGAGCTTCCGCTCTCAGGCATGCGGTCCCGGTCTGTCAATCCGCGTCTTTAACGAGGTGGATCACGGTTAAACAAGGACACGCGAACGTCAGCGGCGCCGCTGACGTCAACCCCGGTCAAGGTCAAAGCCCGTCAACGGCGCCGCCGAGATGAAATGTCATGTTAATGAAGAATAATGTTGACTGATGTGTGAAACCGATTAACATCTCAGCGCATGTTTCTCCGCGCGGTGCTTGACCCTCAGCGATAGGCGCGCTTTTACAGCAGGAAACATCGACGTGTAAACCACCACACATGTAAACAAACATCGGATCGCGCCTGACCCCCCGGACCTGGAACAGAGATCCAATTAGAGCTAATGAAGGGTGAATGAATGATATGTTCTAATTGAGGCCGTTAGCTCTTTAAAAAATGATGTCAGGGGCCTCGCGCGCCGCCGCCGCCGCCGCCGCGAGCGAAATCACGATTCCGTGCTGCAGGTGCGTCGCCCGGGCCCGGTCGGCGAAGATTCCCCTCCAATGAAAGTCGGCGGAGGCCGCGTTGGCGTCGGGCGGGAGTCCGTCTTCCAGCCGCTGCAGCCTCTCGCGGTCTTTAGATGGGCTCCAGCTCCCGGTGTCAGAGTAGATTGTGCGTCAGCGGGGTGAACGGGACCCGCGGAGTAAATGAGCAGTGATGGGCCCTGCGTTTTGAACACTAGGGGAAATAATACAGCGCTGATTGGCAACCGGTCCCCAGGTGCACTTTGAGACTGCGGCCGTCCGCCGCGCCGCTCCAGCAGACACTTGCGTCGAGTAATAAAGGAAGCGGGAGGGGGGTCTGCTGGTCGCGGTCCTCGTAGTAGCTGGAACAAACGAGTCTGTCCTCCTCGCAGTCATTAGCTGAAGCGTACTCGGGGGCTCTCGGAGAGGCGCTAAAACGGCTTCTTACGACTGAAGAACATTCCAATTACGTGTTTTTTTCCCCCCGACCTGCTGCTCTTTTATTCTGCATATCCTCATTTCTGCTCGAGGCTCCGTCAGATTGTGAACTATAATATCACAGAAAACCTCATTTCTTGTGTAAAACTCTTATTCTTGGCGGCAACCAATCGGCAACCGTTTTGCACAATAAAGATGTTCAGGTCGTTTTGTTTCTTGGGAACCTTCTTGCGTTCACGTAACAAGCAACCGAATCGAGCTTGTGCGGCTGAGATCGAACGTTGGGGTTGTTGATATTTTACTTACACTCCAGTACAGCCGTGGTGTCCGCGTGATGCGCTCTGCGCCGTCAAACCCCCCCCCCCCGCCCCCCAGCGGACCTCTCGCTCACCCGGCCAGAAGTAACGCGTAAAAAAAACGATGCTGACGCAGGCAGTTGCAGTGCCACCAGCACGCCAGCTCAGACGAGGTCCAGAAAGCAGTGGGTGAAGTGTGGGACAGTCAATACGGCGGAGACAGCATCACAGGCCTTTAACTAAGCGATGGTTGACCTCTGACCTTCATTGCGCAATCACACGATTCACGAATCACAAGATTCATTAACATTAAACATTGCATTAGCAGCTTCTCTGAAACTTTTGGTTGTGTGTGTCTGTGTGTCTGTGTGTCTGTGTGTGTGTGTGTGTGTGTGTGTGTGTCTGCGGCTAAACGAGGTATGGCGACAAACATTAAAGCTGATGAAAGTAGCAGCTTTCTCAGCAACGGAGCGAGGTGACAACGAGGCCCGATGTTCCCGTCGAGTGGAGGACGCTCCCTCAACCCTCGTCGTCTTCGCAGCCCGCCGTTAAAGCTTAAACGCCACCGCCCGTTTTTGGCGGCCCCGCCAGCGGCTTTAACTCGGACCACACCTTCATCTCCCGGAACGGGGAATTAGTCAAGAAGAGCGATGACGCGTTCAAGGTGAAAACCAAACACATTAGCGCGCGCTCATCTGTCTTTGCACTCCCGTTCCCCCAGTCGCACATTTGGAATAATGGCGCCCGCCAAAACGCGATCCTGTTGTTTGAAACTAATGAAGATCCAGCTGGCTGAACCATCCTCAGACTGTAGCGAGGTGGTGTGTGTGAGCCCCATCTGTGGTGCTCAGACACAAACGTTGGGTCTAACAAACCGCACAATGGAAATCCATCAGACAATGCTAGTTAAGTGTGTTTACAACATCTGTTAAAAGACGCAGTTGCAATTGTGCTATTGTTGGAGCTGGTGTGTGTGTGTGTGTATGTGTGTGCAATCCTGAATATGTTATTAATATCAATTTTTTCAAAAGGCTGTGTAGTGAAATGGTGATCAGAAATGGTGAGGAAGCAAAGAAATCTGTTTTATGCAGCTCAACACACACACACACACACACTCACACTCACACACAGGTACAGGCATAGACACCCTAATAAATAAGAAAAATTGATTACCCCCTCTCACTGATTGCAGACCTTCTGTCTTCTAAATCTAAATTGCAGCTGAAACACAAAGCTGTGCATGTAGCCGCAGCGGCTGAATCAATCTCCCCCCTCTCTCCAACCCCTCCGCTGACAAAAGTACAATCTATTTTTTTTCCTCCCTCTTTTTCTGATAAATGAAAAACTCTGCGATGTAAAGCAGGACAATGCTGTCTGCACTTTTCTTTTCTTTTTTTTTTTGGGGGGCGTCCTTGCACTTGACGGAGAAGAAAGTTTAAGGTTAATTGATTTACAACAAAGGGCCATATTTGAAAGCAGCGTCGAGCTTTCGGAAAGGCGATTTAAAGGGAATGCATCAAGTGTCATTTTCTACAGCTCGCCATATTCCCCCTTACATCCTGCAACGAGCGGCTATCTGCCGGCTAATTAACCGCTGACTTTACACTGCATTGATATGCATCCTTAATGGCGCCCCTTGTACAAGCGGCGCATTTTAAGCACCAGGAACCACTTAAAATTCACTGATCAGGCCTGTTAACGTACATCAGCAGTTTTGAGAGCGTGCTGGCAGTGGCGGGGGGCGGCCATCTTGGCTCGTTTACGCTGATCTGACATCGGTCCCTCCTCGTCCCCGTACCAGCGTCGGCCCCGAACATCTGCGGTCAAACTGGCCGGCTTGTAAAAATAAATAAATAAATAAGTAAATAAAAGCCTGTTGGTGTGGAGGCGCGCGGGGGAGGGGGGGGTCGAGCGGAGTCACGGACAGAGGGGGAGGGAGATCGCCAAACTGCCGCTGCTCCACCTCGCTGCTTCATCTCCCTCCGAAGGCTCACTGGTGATGTCAACAAAGAGAACGCTCCTTTCGGGAAGCTCACTTTTTTTTTTCTCATTCCATTCCGCCACTGCCTAACGAACCCGTTTTGTGTCTTTTTTTTTTTAAGAACCCCTGAGTCCGTGCAGGACTGTCGGCACTTTGACCTCCGAGCATCCAAACCGAGCGAGTTCAAGACTGAGCGGCCGACTCTGCAGCGAGGACGCTTGATAGCGAAATCAAATTTGTGGAATCATCACTCTGAATCTTCCAGAAGAATACACTGCAGTGAAGAATCAGTAAGCTGCCGATCAGTTCAAGGATAGATAAGGTTCAGAATGCCTGAGAGAGAAAAATAAATCATTTTTTTTACAGACAAGAATGGAGGAAAAAGTGCAAAACAAAATCTTTTGTAAGTTTGAGGGTGTAAATTAAATGTTCCGAAGAAATTATGATGCTAAAAAAAAAAAGCTGTCAAGTGTTCGAATATCAGACCAAAATCACGTGGATAAACCAAAGTATGAGGAGAAAAGGTGTCTGCGGCAGCTTGATGGTGTTAATGGGTCTCCATGGAAGCGAGCACCAGTTAGATCTGTAAGTGAGGACAGAAATGTGATACGAGGAGAAAATATGAAACAGCTCCATGAGTAAACACAGATGTGAGGTGAAAGAAGTCTGGTGATACTGAACGAGACAACCTTGAGCTGATTTATAGGGCAAATGAGTGGAAAATGACCAATAAAGTTCTTTATCACCAGCACAAACACCTTCCTCACATGGAACTTTGTCTGAGCTGCATCTAAATACATCATTGACAACTTATTAAGCACATCGACATCAGCTGCACTCCAGTGAGCGACAAAGTCGTAGTTACTAATTTCACAATCAACTGAGGCTTGACTTGAGATTTTATGTATCACTTAGTCACATTTCCACCAAAAGGTGAGTCTTTATATACTGAAAATGATTTAAAAGCGGTTAAGAGAGGACTGGAGCAGGTTTTCACTGCTGGACATTGATTGAAAAAAAAAACAAGGAGAAACAGAAGCACTCTGTGAAGCTGGAGTTTGTAAGGTATCTGAGTACTTTTCTTAGTTAGACAAACACGGCAAATGTTACCGCACACAAGGACCCCTAACACACCCCCACATCGCCCTTTTTCCACTCCGCAGACCTCTGAGATCAATACGACGCTGCTGCAATTATTACCATCAGCAGCCATTTGGAATGATTGGATTTGCTCCAGGTCCTGAACAATAGCGGCTGTATCATATGCTCGACTTTGCACTGCTGTAAATCCATTTTTCTGTGTGTGTGCATGTGTGTGTTTGTGTGTGTCTAGACGGGATGTCACACAATAGGTTTGCCCCCACACACACACACACGTCAGGGAAAGAAAAAAAAAACTCGCTGCATTAAAGAGCTGGGGGTGCTTTGAAAAATATTTGAATTAGTCATATGACATCTGCCCAGCTGTGTTTGGCGGGGAGCAGCAATGTTTCAACACCTAAGTGAAGGGAAAAGACAGGAATTCTGGAAGAATGTAACAGGAAGTCTCGTAATGAAATGAAACTTCTGAATCCTTGACTGTCTGCACGTGATGGCGCCGCTCACGTGCTTCCATACGGAGAACACCCGCAAGCGATTGCTGCAATTTCAGAAGTAAATGGAAGTCTGAGATATGTTTCCATCCATCTGTCCTGCCGTCCTCTTTGTTTATTTGAACGCCCCACCCTCCCCCATGTTTGCTCCTTCTGTCCAATTATTGATGACATCAATTATCCACGCTTGTCGATTTTTCTCATTCATTTACACAGGAAATCTCTTACATGAGCCATTACACACAGACAAATCCTTCTGATCATCAAATGTGGCTGCGGCGTTGCAGGGACCCCGGGTATTTCAGAGTGGCAATATCCTGAGGATTGCTGCATTGATATTACACTTTAATGCAATCTCAGGAGCCACTGAGCCGCCCAGTTTGATTGGATAATGCGGCCACATTGGGCTCTCAGGCATAAATCTTCATTCATATGTATAAATCACTCAAAATAGAGCAAAGGGATTTCAAATCCAAAAATGCAATAACCACGAGGGAGGAAAAGTCCAATACCAACACACACGCACACACACACATGCACACGAAAAATATAAAATAAATCAGTCAGCACTAACTGTCAGGAGAAGCTCAGCAGTAGGGGAGGCTCTTCAAACCGCCGTTAAACGAACCAATCATGCCTGTGATTGTCATGGAGACGCCTGTTCAGAACACTCCAACGGCTGATGAGCACCTAACAGTACATATATAACACACGCGCACGCACACACGCCTTTTCAAGCGAATTGTGACTGCCTCATATCTGCGTGTGCCAGAACATCTCGCACTACTGTTATTCCACACGTCTGCTATCATGAAAGGCTTTATGGAGGGGGGGGGGGTTGTTATCGGAAAGTCCAATTGGAATTTTTCTGTAATTCAAGTCTGAGGTGTGACACAATTCTCAATGCAGCCCTTAGTCAGCTCCGCAGGAGTCAAGGCTGGCAGGTCATCGGCTCCTAAAGGAACGATTTGATTAGAAATTCAGTGTTATAGCATCTGTGTGTGTGTGTGTGTGTGAGATAGAGAGATATATAGAGAGAGAGAGAGAGAGAGAGAGCTGAGACATGTTTTGTCGTGAAAGCCCAGAGAGAGTGCGAATCTGGTCTGAAGGCCACAGGTCGTTAAGAGGAGACCGCAACTGGTGAGCCATTGCACACAAAAGGAGTCTGGGAGGATGTTGGGGAGGCCAGGCCACTGGTGGTGGTGGTGGTGGGGGGGGGCTGTGGAAAGTACTGGGCTGCCACCTAATGGTTCAGCCTCATTATCCAGAATTTGGAACCACTTCCCAATTAGTGTTGGCATTAATCTGAACCACAACTGGAGACGTCCGGATCGAAGCCCCTGCAAGCTGACGTAGTGGCATAGTTCCGTTTAATTAGCATCACAACAACTGGCCCCGGAGTGCACCGAAGCAACCGCAGCCCGAGTATCTTCAGGGTGCAGGTTTGATAAGTTCTGTCTGCGCAGAGCTAACAAGAACAAATGAGCAGCAGCAGCGAAGGAGGCTGTGGAGTTAAAGAGGAGCCAGCTGGGACGCTTTTATTTCTGTCACTCCCGCATTCTCCCGCTCTGGTGCCCCAGTTACAGGGAGGGTGATTGGCACCGCAATCACTAGAGCTCTGTCACTAACGAATCCAGCTGTTTGATGAATGCAGATGTCAAAATTGCTCATAATTCTACCTGGAAACAAAGAAGATGCTCTAATATTCTAATGTCCTAAACAATGCAAAAGGCCTTCATTCTGTCACACACACATTCATGTCGATGCACCTATGTGTGTGATGATATTATATAGAGAAAACTCATCCTTTGGTTCTTTATTTAAAAAAACAAATATATAAAACTGGGCCTTTACTTTGAAAGTTTTGATACCGGAAGCGTAAATGGACAAGCGCAGAGAGGAATCTTAATCTGAAAAACGATTTAAAAGGTCACTAAACGCCTGGCTTATAAGGTTTGTCATAGTGTCGTGTCTAGTTTTTATCGGAGGTCTTTGTGTGTGTGTCTGTTTTTTCTCTTCAGCAGAGGGTGTCCTCTCGTCCCCCGGACCCGGGGGTGCAGGGTGTCACCCCCCATGACCGTCACGCTTCACCTCAGTGCCCCACATCGTCCACAAGAGGTCAGACATCCACAGCACAAGCTGGAGACGCTCGGCGCGCCGAGCGCAGCAGCCAGCGCCTCTTGTGCGCCCTGAAGATTCGATTAAACTTTGATTCGATTTTCAAATTATTACGATTATTGAATTATTATTATTTTTATCAGAAGACAGCAAAAACACCTACCATGATGTAACAATCTTTGGTTGTTATATTATATTATATCGTTGGCTTTGTGAAGAAGTGGGCTGAGGAGCTGCTTCTCCTGAATTTTTTTTTTTGCCTGTTTTAGTTTGTTGTGTTATTTGAGTTTGTCCTCCTCTCCTCAAACTTTGTTCCTCGCTGTTGTAGCCCCTCACATCCTTCTGCGTCTCAGCCCCGCACTTGACTGAACACTGTCAGTCACGCCTTCTTTGATGGGGGGGGGGCAGGTTTATCCCTCAGACGCGCTCGGCCCTCGCTGTGCTTGCGCAACCCTCCAGTTGACTCCACGCAGCTCTGAAGATGTGATGGCAGGAGAAGAACATCCTCTGTAACCTCCTAGACCACCTCCACTCGCCTTTCTTTCTTGTTTTGTTTTTTTTTGTTTTGTTTTTTTTTAATTCTCTTGGAAGCTGAAGCTCATCGAGCGCGCAGAGAACTCCTGGAAGCGCACGGCAAGTGTTTGGTGGGCTAACTTTCCCCCAGCAGGAATGGCCACCGCGAGGCTCGATTACGTCGCTCCGTGGTGGACTTACTGGCTGCACAATTTCCCACACTTCGATTTCTTCTTCCAGCCGGTGGACAACACTTTCAGACCGGTGGAGGAGAGCTACCAGCAGGTTGGTGACCGTGCTGCAAATGCGCGCGTAATTTTCAAAGATCCTCGCAAAAATAGAGCGGCCGTGGACTTCTAAACCGCGAGCTAGACGTTTGCACTCCCACAAAGATCACTTTCATTGACCTTTTTCCTTTAAAAAAAAAAAAAAGTCTCCAGTTTGGCCGTGGTGCATCATTTCCCGTTGCTCCGGTGTTGGTCTCGGATCAGGAAGTTAATGCCCGTGTTGTGAAACACATGATCACACATGACCTGTATTAACTGTGGAATATTTCATGTCGTAAACAACCGTGTTCCTTATGCAAAGTGGAGGTAGAAACCAGAACCCCCGCACTTTATTTTTATCTCCATTTGGACGATGTTGGGGGATAATTAAATCATTTCTGAAGGCTCGAACCAGCTGATGTCCTCTTGATCCTTTTGGACTCCTTCATCTTTAACATTAAGGCTATTTCATTGCTGACCTCTGAGTTGGCTTCATTGCCAGGGAATCACAAGACAGCCATGGATTCTATTCAAAGCCTTGGTGGTGATCAGCGTTCGGATATAAATCAGCTTTTTAAAGTTGTTGTGTCCCTTCGCTCGCCGCCGAGTGAGAGAACCAGAAAAGAACCCGTGTTGGTCCTTGTTTGCATCCTTTGAGGGAACGCCGAGTTGAGCTGCAGCCACAGATACACGCCGGCTCCTTAATTAAATCAGACACGCACCTTTATCCGGCCTCTTTCAAAGACTTTTCTTGCACGCCTCCGCTGCCTCGTTTGCAGCTCTGGAACCATCGGCGCCTGCGTGTCTAATTACAAAACAATGGAGTGGAAAATTAGAGGAGAGAGCGGCGCCCTCAGCACGGTGGGGTTATTCTAACCCGGGCCGGATCTTCACCAAACGTGTCCTCAGGAATCAATGATCAGCTTTTACACAGCAGTGAACTACTGGAGTGGGGGGTGTGGGGGGGGTGTGTTGGGGCTCCAACACCATGAGAGGAAACACTTTAGAGCCTGTGCACACCAGCGGCTCTCCTGCGTCTGCATGGGTCCCTTGGCTCCACAAATGTTTTGACGTTTGAGACAATAAACAGGATTATAAAACTTTCTGAAATGCCCCCCCCCCTCCGCCCCCTCCCCGCCGCCTGTCGTCCCCCGCTTAATCCGATGCAAACATCTAACTCTATATTTGTCCATCTGCAGCATGAGTCACCACAAAGGCCGCTCTGTTCCATACTGTTAGTGGTTCCTCTTTGCTGTCTATCCAGTTTTTCTTTGCCTCTCTTCATCCTTGGGGCTTGAAATATTTTGTACACTCCAGAATCACAAGACTGAACGAACGCCCCTGCGTCACATGATCCTCCTGCCGCCTCCTGTTTTTCCACAGCAGGGAAAAGGAATCCGGAATCTCTGAGAGCCCGACTGATCGTCATCAAACTTGATCCAACTGATGAGTCTTTTTTTTGAGGTTTTTTTTTTTTTTTAAATGTTCAGATGTAACCATCTTTCTTTTATCCCCCCCCAACACACACACACAGTCTCTGATATTCCTGGCCTGCGTCGGCGCCGTGGGTCTGGGCCTGAGCCTGCTGGTCCTGGCCGTCTACCTGGTCTGTCTGTGCTGCTGCTGCAGGAACATAGACGAGGACACCAAGAGGCCCGAGGCCTGCTGCGTCACCTGGGTCGCCGTGGCGACGGGGCTCATCCTCTGGTGAGTCCGAGGGCTCCAGATCGCGGTCCAGCGTCGCACTCCGGTTCCTGCTGGGGGGCGTCTCGCATTTTCACATTTCCTGCCCAACACCTCCCACCCCGTATGAGAAAATAAAACTCCTGTCTGCCTGTCTTTTGGGGAGCGTCTCTGAAATGATATTAAGAAATGAATTAGTGCATCCCATAAACGAAAGTCTAGTCTGATGATGTAATGCAGGTATAAATCAGGATGTGGGCTCTCCAGGAAGTTCCAGGCTGGTTCGTGTGGTTTTGTGGTAAATCTTTTAGTTTTTGCCTCTTGCAAAGTTTTGATTGTTTTATTTCTTTGTTTGTCGTTAATAACGAGGCTTTTATTGCTGAATCTTTAATAAGCTAAATGCGCCTGGCCGTTATCGAACAGAGATCTAATTATTTAGCCTAATGGCGCCATCCGTCTCCGCTCTCCAGCTGTTCATCCAGCGTGACGTTACAGGAGACCCGGCGAACTCCGACTGCACCTCGCCGAGATTTAAAACGCGTTGTGGCCCCCATAAATGTGCTCCCGACACGTCGCCGGAGACAGAGGCAGACGTAAATGAGTTGTAGTTGTGCCGTGATGGTTGTTTTTATGCGCGCGGCTATGAAAACAGCTTACGCTCGCCCGGATGGCGTCCCGTCATCGCTGCTTTATTACCGTGTCATCAGCGTCTTTATCGCGGCCGCCGTTCCTCCGCCGCCCGCCCGGGCCCCCGGTGAACGGCTCATTACCCAGGTCGCCGCGGATCAGCCCAAGCAGGCGCGCTCGCCTAATTTCCCTTTCGCCCCCGCCGCCACTTCCCCAAACATCCTGGCCGTGACGACCCGAGAGCTTGACTCCCTGTTTGTGCTTCCAATGGGGGGGGGGTCTGCTGGAGGTCAAGCTGCAGTTTTCATTACGATGACATGGTTAATGTGGCGAGCACACATAAGCGGCGTGACCTGCTGTGTGGAAGGTTTAGGTGGGGGATTGTCTCATTATGTTGGGGATAGAGCTTGATTAGAGCTTGATTAGCAATAAAGGAGGGACGGCCTCCCTTGACAAGGCAGAAACCTCCGACAGACCCCGGATCGTGGGGGGGTGTTCATCCGCCGTGACTGATCGGGTTAAAATAGGGGGCTGAAACAACAGGAGACACCTGAAATGTGGATGGATGGCTCCTCCTTGCAGTACAATGTGTTTGACCTTTGACCTTCACAGGCGCGACCTACCTGCAGCATCTATAAGCTGGTCCGTAACTTCAAACACTCCGTCCTAACGGAGCCATAACGGTGACTGGAGTTCCTCAATGAGGCGGCCCGAAGGTGCTAAAACAGCCAAAAGACATTCTTAATGTGATTCTTCGGCTGAGAAATGCTAATTTCTCTGTAACTCCTTCATAATAAAAGTCACCTCGTGATTTACGGGCCCATCGCGCGTGTAGCTGTGGGAGTTCTGAAAGCTCCGAGGTAATTGTGGCACCTCGTTCCCGGCTTGATTATTATCATCTTATTAATTTAATCTAATTTTTATCTGTTTTTTTCCAGTTCTGCTGTCGGAGTGGGTTTCTATGGAAACAGCGAAGCCAACGATGGGGTGTATCAGCTGACGTACTCGCTCTACAATGCCAATCACACACTGGGTGGCATCACTAACCTGGTGAGTGGGAATCCCACAGCTGTTTCCTGTCCTGATGGTGCCACCATCAGGGAGCAGGGACAGTTTTAATGGCCTGCTCCACTTCCACAACAGTAATTTATAGCTGGGAGTTGCATTAAAAGCCCCAGCTCTCTTAATGGGTCTACATCTGTCTCAGATGGCAACACCTCCCCTCGGGGGGTCTGGATCGGCTTTTTGGTTGCAGCAGAGGAATCGAGGATTTGTAAATAGGGATTCTTTGCATCCTTCTCCTGACCTGCATTCAGGGAAGTTATTTAGAAGGCTTATGATGGGGGAGGAGGGAGCAGGAGAGAGGAACAAGGCCCTGCAAGACGCAATAATCGCAAGGAGGAAGAAGAGGATTAGCTCCCATCTGTGGTGCATTAATGGGGTTTGAGCCTCTCCTCTCCTCTGCTGGTATCTGTAATGTACACGCGTGTGCGCGACACAAGTCCACTCAGATTCCTCGTGCACACACGTGTTGTATTAATGTGTAGACACAAACAGATTAGCAGGGGCTCTTTGGCTGCACATGAGGATGTTTGGTGCACACATTGATCTGGGTCATGACGGATAAAAGGGATAAATGTGAGACGTACAATCACAGTCCTGCAGTAAATCCTGCAGGCTTTTGTTAAAAAGAGGGTCAATTAAACTTTTTTTTTTTGTCATTTTTTTGGGAGCCGGGTCTAATCTTTCTGCGCTTTTTCTGGATAAAAGGGCTCTCGGTCAGCTACTCGTCCAAAAAAAAAAAAAAAAAGTGTTTTGAGTTATGGCCTGCGCAGCGGGCTTCCAGAGGAGCACAACACCTTTCTGGAGCAGCTCCAGGAAGACTGGTGCTTTATGAGACGGTCGGTGGGGCTCTGACAGGGGTGTGCTACGAGAAGGATGCAGTTAGCAGTGCAGGAGGAAGTCAATGAAATCCAGCAATGATGATTTCATTCTGCTGACTCTGAGTATTGATTTGAGCATGTGACCTGCATTATGGCTGCAAGAGGAACCCTCCCTGGAACTTAAGGGTTTTTTTTTTTGTTTGTTTGTTTTTGCAACCTGGCCTGCTGTGACTCACCGATCGGTCATCTTTCCCCGATTCCTTGTCCTCTTACCCTCCCAATCGCCTAATTGCCTTTTTATTAACTTGATTCTAAAACCCTCAACTCGCCTTAAACACACCTACTTCTCTTGCTCACGCTGGGTTGATTTGCCCAAAGGCTCAGCGCGGGAGCGAGCAAACATCCCTCGGCGAGGGGCCCCGCGGGCTAAGTCGAGGCCCTTCCCGCCGTGAAGCACGCCCGATCCCACTGCGAGGGATCATCGAGGGCCACGGAGGGAAGGATTTAATGAGCAGGACCGTTCCGTGTTTCCACGCTGAGGCATTTTAATTGTTTACAGAGACTCTCTGTTTCAGCCTTTATTTCTGGCGTTAGCTTTGGCCTCTCCAGCGCTTCACCACCGCCTGGAATTAACAGGGAGAGAACATGACGGATCGTGCTCGACTTACTTTGGGAATACATTTTAAACATAGCAATTTCTCTCTGAAAATGGTTTCGGCCTTGTTGGAGCAGAATTATTACTACTTTCTGTACAATCCATCAGCCCCCTGAAAGCTTTTCTTCCCCCAGTATTTTATCACGCCTGCTTTTAGAGTACCATCGTGATTCTCATAGTAAATGCGGGACCATAAAGTCACTAAAGGCGTCGAGCAGCGCGGCTCACCGGTGTTGCCTAGAACCTCACATCTTATTTAGTCGAAAGAGAAGCCTCCTTCTGACCCCGCTTCTAAAAACAAGATTAAATCCATTTTAAGAGGAAATGGGGCCGCCCAGATTAGGGAAATGTGGATCACCCGCAGCAGCTAAAGCTTGATGGATCCCATTTCTCACACTCAGGCGCGCGGGATGTCTGATAAGATCCGGGGCGTCGGGGCCAGGAGCTACGAGAGATGATGAACACGGAGGTGGGAAGTGGGAGCAGCTTCCTGGCATTCGACCCCCCCCGTCTCCTCTGGGAGCGCCGGGTCGGGGGTGGGGGGAGGAGGAGGGGCCCCGTATCGCTTTTCCGCCCTCCTGACACCGATGATCTTTCTCAGGGCCCGCGCTTCGAGGGGCCGACACCCAGCCGCTGGACGGTTACAGGTCTATCTCAGCCGCGGCGGGGTTTTCACGTTCTGATCGGGAACGCGCGGAAGATAAGGGCGTCGCGGGTGGGGCGCGCGGTTTAAGATTAGAACAGAAAGCATCTGCTCGGTATTAGCGGCTGCTCACGTGATCTCAGCACAGAGGAAAAGGCCCTCAGAGAGCGCCGTTCTTCGAGTGACAGACGCTGTTTTTTTTTTTTCCCCCCCCCCCCGCGTTCGTCCCTTAGAGGGCGACATCCAGTCGACACAGTTTAGCTTTATTTATGTAGCGCCCATCAAAGCCGGAGACATCAGCGCTGATGATCCTTTAACGGTTCACGTGTCAGATTCCCGCGCGCGTCTGAGCGGCCGTGGCAGTTCTGACAGCCCGTTACGCCTCTGTTTACCTCCGTGCGAGAAGCCTCCACGCACGTGCTGAATCACTGCAAATGGGATTTTTAGCAGGACCGAGGCTCTGGGGGGGGGGACAATTCCCTGCTGTCAGCATCGCGGCTAAAATTGACCTGTTTCTTATGTCAGTGGTGCTGTCAAAACACCGCTTTTTTTTTTTTCTTCCTTTTCTGAATACCATTTTTTTCTGTTCACAAAGTGCATTTACTCCACTCCACCACTCTCCTCTCACTATCAAAGACCCCTCTGATAAGGGGCCTCCCCGGCATTGTTATCAACATTTCTCACTAACGTTGTTTACTCAAATTCACGCACAGTTGAGGAAAGTTAATCTTGTCTCTCGGGATTGGCCCGTTTTGCTCTCAAACCTTTACTTTTCCAATTTTCTTTTCACAAACCTCTGGTTTTTAGGTGATTTGTTCTCCTCTCTGACTCCCCCCTCGCCTTCATTATCCTGACTTCCTCTCGCCTGGCCCTCCCCGCGCAGGTCGCCGGGTCCGCCGGAAACGTGGAAACGGGCCTGAAACAGCACCTGGAGCGGCTGGACGAGATCTTCGCCGCGAGGCCCGACTACCTCCAGACCCTGCGCTTCGTGCAGTTGATGATCAACAACGTCATCCGAGAGCTGACGGCCCTACCGGACATCAGCAAGGCCAACGTCGACGTGGCGGCCATCGCTGAGCAGACCGCCACGGTGGAGTATTACAGGTAGGCGGGGCTTAGCAAAGACCTTTTCTTCCGCCGATGCGCCGGGTGAGGTTCTATCGATCCGCACGTCGAGCAGAGGCTGACGCCCGCTCTGCCTGAGCAGCATATGCATGGCGGAGCCGTCATTAGACCATAAATGATCCGCTTACCTGCAGACCATTGCTCACATTGATTACAGTTTTTAGTTTGATGCACTTTTTTTTCCTATTTGAAAGCAAAATCAAAACATTAAGAAAAAACAAAACAAAACAAAAAAAAAACCCTGCAGGGTAAATCGCACGAAACGAATCGGCGAGTGATTTTCAATCCCAGTTGCAACTGTGTGAGAAATTCCCAGCACAACTGCAATGTCACAAGAAGTCGCCAACGATTTAAACTGATTTTGTTGAAAAGAGCTTTATTTGACTGGTGTCACACAAGAGTAATTAAGGATCTGCCACGTGGGACTGAGGGAGCGTTGCAGTTGATGTCACCTCATCCGTCTGACTCTGCAGGGTGCTTATTTATTTATCTATTTTTTTTTCCCCGTTCTCTCCAGTAAAGCAAACAACGATCGCTCTGAAGCTTGTTCAACCCTCGAGCGCTTTAAATTCCAATACGCTGAATTAAACACCCCTACTGGATGATTTATGCTCGTCTAGCTTTGTCACTATAAATCTGATCTGCTGTGATTTCGCTGATTTGCGGGGTGCTCCGCCTGACCTTGACCACACACCCCCCCCCCAAACATCTTCTTTTCGCTAAACGACGACCGGCGCTGGCCGAGCCGCCCATGAATGACTCATGAGGGCGGGCCGCCGGGCGAAGGACATTTGCAGCGGCTGAAAAATTCATGCCTATGGATTTGTGGTGTTGAATTATTAAGCCAACAGGCCTGGAATTACTCGCGACAGATGGGCCTTAACAGGGAGACGGGGGGCCGCTGGCGCGCGCGTTCCTCGGGAACATATGTCGGATCAGTCACTCGCTACACCAATGTTTTGTTTCTCCCGTCGCGTAGGTGGCTGACCTACCTGCTGCTGCTGATCCTGGATCTGCTCATCTGCCTGACCATGTGCCTTTGGATGGCTAAGCAGTCCCGGTGGCTGCTGATCACGTAGGTGCCCCCCCCCCACACACACACACACACACACACACAGAGGCCCAAATGCCCTAGCACCACCAGAGGTAGAATGTTATCGTTTTTTTTCACATAGATCCGAGAACTGACTCCTTTTTGTTCTAATGACGGAACCTTACGATAAAGTAACGCGATCCCTCGTTCCAGCGGGGTAGGACGAAACTGCAGGGAAACAGCTCAGAAGTTGAACCTCTGACGTCTGCGGCCGTGCAGATGATGTTCCGGATCGCTCTCCACTTCCATCTCTGATGGCTCTGTCTAATGCCTATCGATCGCTGGGCAGGATAAACCCACTCCCTTAACTAATTATGGAGCACTCCTGGGCTGCTTTATTTGCGCTTCCCTGATGGTCTGAGGAGCCGGTTGAGAACAGAGATACTTTTCAAGCTCTCGTGTCCATCAGGGGTGTTTTTTAGCCAATTAAGCGCACCAGTGATGTTCAGCAGGGCGGAAAACTAATAAAGGATCCCCACGTTTGCGCTGAAAATGATTTCTTTTCCAGCCTCACCTCTCGACACCAGCCAGCCTCACGCGCTGGACCTTTGAGTGGAGGCCTTGGGAAACTCCCTTTGAATGCTACCCAGTGAGATGTTTGTCCCAAAAGGGCGGGGCTAATAAGTGAATTAAGCAAGGATCGGTGTGTCCATTTATCCTCCCTTTGTGTGAAATCTTAACCGTATTGTCTAATTGCTAAAAAAAAAAAAAAAAAGAAAGAAAGAAAGAAAGAAAGAAAGAAAGAAACAGAACAAAGCCAGAGCCGACCCTTCGTCTTCGTCTTCCAGCAGCTCCTCCGCAGACGCTAGAGAGAATAAATCAGGTTAAGCAGGTGGAAAAGAACTGTTGGTACAAAGCGATTCATCTGCTTCTCTCCATCCTCCTTTGTCTTTGTGTGTGTGTGTGTGTGTGTGTGCGTGTGTGCGCGCGTGTGTGCGTGTGCCCCCCCCTTAGAATCATGGCGTTTGTAGCACTGTCTCTGATCCTGAGCTGGGCCTCGCTGGGAGCTGGCGCCGCTGCAGCTGTGGTGAGAACACACGTTCTCTCAAATCCCATCCCCGAAACTTATTTATTTTTTATTGTGTGCTCTATGTGTGTGTGTGTGTGTGTGTGTGTCGTGTGTAGGTGTGTGTGTGTGCTTGTGTTTAATTGGACCCTCGGGCGATCTAACAATCCCGTTAAGACGCAGACATGAACCCGCGGGTGTTGGTGGACGTTTAGCTCCCTAGGCCGCGCAATTATTTCTCAAGGGCATTACTGTCAATAAGCAAATGTTCCCAGACGCGTGCTGCCGGTCGCAGAGCGCCGCGTTGCTTTGGTTGCGAGCGGAACGGCTTCTCCACGGTTACGAGCAGTCGAGCCCCCATTCCTGCCGGTTAATCAAGCGTCAGCCCCGCGGTTGTAAACAAGGCTATTTCTGGCGTTAATTGCGAGTTGCTGTCTTTTAAAAAAAGCTCCTCTTAATTCTCCTTCTGTCCTGAAGTGTTTGTGCTCGCTACCGCGTGAGCGCCCTCTCCGACGCTCCAGTCCTCGATCTCCTCGCCCTCTGGTAAACTGTCTAATCTGGATTATCCGGCGCGGCTTCACATCTGGACAGCTGTTTTTGATGCGAGGCGTCGGTGGGACTTTTCTCGAGGGGGGGGGGGGGGGGGGGGGGCTCGGAGCTTCTATTTTTTAACTTCGAAACCAGATTAGTGGGAGTGGGTCTGTGGCGCGTTATCGTGGAGGACGACCCCGCGTTGAACCTCTGACCCCTCCCGGCCTGCAGGCGGGGTGGGTGGGTGGGTGGGTGGGGGGGGGTCTCTGACGTTCATCAGACCCAGGTCAGGTCACCGGTTGTCTCGTGGACGTAGGGCGGACAGCCGCACCTAAGTGGATCATTGGCGGAGTCGGAATTGGGGCGGCTGCACAGACACTGGAAGGTAGTCGATGGCGGTGTCCCAGAAAACACTTTCACATTTACATACGCATGCATATTTGATGACGGGAAGCGAAAAAACAAAGTGTCCCCTGCTCCTGCGAGGAGGCGGAGGGGGGACAGGGAGGTGGGGAGAACCCCCCCCGCCCCCGCCCCACACACACACACACGTGCGCACACACACCGTGCCTCACAGACAATTTGGGCAGATGAAACGGACGCGGAGCCAGCCCCGGGGCCGGAGGGCCCACTTGGGTTCCGTCACGTCTTTGGGCCCAGCTGACAGATTAAGGGCGAAAATCAACCTCGGGTAAACGTGGAATGTTTGAGTTATCCCTCTTTATTCCGCCGCCGTTGTTTCGACGGCAGCGTGCGTGGATTGTTTGTGCAGGCGCGTCATTGACTCTCAAATAGCATTAAACTCGATTGAATCAGTCCTCCATGTCAGCAAAGCACCACAGGACAGCGCGGTCAATTCATTCTCAGCTCTCCTGATGCATATAATGTGTTTTTCCTGCGTCTGTGTGTGTGTGTGTTTATGTGTGTGTGGGCTGCAGATGATAACAGCCAGTGTGTTTTGTCTGAGGGGGCTGTCAATGGCCTCCCATTGCAAAAACAAGTTTTTGTCCGGGAGCCGGAAGGAGCCTCGGCTCCCGGGATAAGCGCAGCGGCTCCGGGCGCTCCTGCTGGATTACGGCGTGTCGTTGTTCTCCCACAGGGCACCAGCGACTTCTGCGTCTCTCCAGACAAATTTATTGTAAACCAGACCAAGGATTTCCTCAGCGCAGGTAATTGATCCGCACTAACCGAATCAGGGAGGCGGCGGCTCTTTGTCACGGAGCATGAAGACACCATCCTAATCTGTGTGCCTCCGTCTCGTCCCCCAGATGTCGCCCACTATTACCTGTTCTGCAGCCCCAGCCTTCCAAACCCCTTCCAGCAGGTATCACCCCCCCGCGCGCGTGCACGCATGGTTCAGTTTAAAATCACCCCCCCCCCCCTTCTCCACTCTGCATTCCGATCTTTATCTATCTTAAATTGGAAGCTTAATTCAATCTACTGATCTCTGAGCAATAATTTAATCACCTTTTTTTCCCCCCTCTCATATCGCTCTGAACACGGCCTCTGTTTCAGTAACGCGGTTGCTCCATTCCACAGACGCATGTAGCACTAAATGGTGCACGGCCTAGGCTCGTTGCAGAGGTCAGAGGTCATCGGACATCTGGCTACTTAATCTTTGGGGGGGGTTTTTTTGGGTGAATTTTAGCAGATAAACCTCTGATCAGTAATTAGAACTCGCTCACGCTTAGTCACAGCAGCCATTAAGAGATTAATGTGCGTTATTGTGCTATGTTTGTGGGCAGAGTTGATATAAATATTGCTCTTTTGTTCTGGGTGTGAGATGGGTGAGGAGGAGGGGTGAGACGGTCGGATAATCTGGGCCCATCCGTCTGGAAAGAAGCATGTCGTCCTATTAAGCGCATTATAAAGCCTTATTTAACACCAAATTACTTTTTTTATACTGACATGCTGCAAAACAATGCTCCGCCTAATGCGATCCTCTCATTGTTTGTGGCGTCTCCGCAGTCCCTGACGGTCTGCCAGCGCTCCCTGACCACCATGCAGATCCAGATCCAGGGCTTGCTGCAGTTCTCGGCGCCTTTCTTCCCCAGCGCGCAGGTAACCGGCGGCGCGGACGGACCGCCGACCTCGGCGGTGGCGGCGGCGGCGCGACTCACCGCCTGCGCCCTGTGCTTCCGCAGAGAGACCTCCTGGGCATCCAGCGGCTCCTGAACTCCACCGAGTTCAACGTGCACCAGCTCACGGCTCTGCTCGACTGCCGCGGGCTGCACAAGGTACGCCCGCCCCCCCCCCCCACCCGTATCCGATTTGTAACTGGGCTGCTTCGTAATGAGGATCGATGCCACGCGGAGGAACAAAACTCCCGACCTCCTCCTTATCGCTCCCCACATCTCACACGCTGACGTGGCTGGATGAAATTGTCAGTGTGCGCCGGCTGTACTAGCCTCCCCCGGTTTTTCTCACTTTAAAGTATACTTTGGATGTCGGATCGCGCAGAATGTCAGCTTCATCGGCGGGGAGAAGAAAATGCCTCGCTGATTAAATAGAGCCTCGACAACCGCTAGGAAACGCCCGAGACCTCAGTCTGACTCATTTGCACGCACCGTCTCTATTCTTGTTGATACGGATGACTAACCAGGCCTTCGTATGACAGTTCTCATTTTAAATTACGGCGCAGGTCTTCTTCTGGAGCCACATCAAAGCGTGGAACGTTCCAAATGATGACATTCCATAAGAGCCTGAAATCTTTCTCTATACCCACTCCTCTAGGACTACCTGGACGCCCTAATGGGTGTGTGCTACGACGGGGTCGAAGGCCTCCTCTACCTCTCTTTGTTTTCTCTGCTCGCCGCCTGCGCGCTCTCCATCATGCTGTGTATAATTTTCAGATTCTGGACACTAATAGGCAGCAGGTCAGCACCCGAGCGACCCTTTTAAACCATTACGCGCTGCCCCGCGCCGTGCTCCCGCCAGCATTAACGCGCCTCCTCTGTCTCTCCGCCCGTGTCACCCAGAGACAAAGAATATGACGACATAGACGAGGAGGACCCGTTCAACCCCGAGGCGAGGCGGCTGTCCTACAATACCAGAAGGTCTAACATACAGAGTTTTTGTAGCTATACGAGCAGCATGAGTAGCCAGGCCAGCCTGCCCACACCTCCGCAAACCGCTTCTAATGTCTTACCGCCTCCTGAATACATGTAAGATCAAGCTGCTGATGACATCACGTCAGTACATGTGTGTTTAATCTCTTACCACCTTTCTCTCCTCTCGGGGGTAGGAACCAGTCCATGCTGTTCGGAGGGAGCCCTCGATACGAGAACGTGCCGCTGATAGGGAGAGGATCTCCGCCTCCTCTGGTGCGTTGGCCCTATGAGGCTTTTGTGTCCCTGGTGTGATGAGGAGGAGGATGACCTCCACGGCTTCATCACTAACTCGCAGCATGCGCAGCAGCTCCATCTACTAAACCTGGCAACCGCGCTGTGCAGGTCTCCACGATGGGAACACACAGTTGGGAATGATGGAGGCGCGCCCTCTACTGGTCGCTCGCTGAGCTGAATATTTTTCTATTTCAATTCTATTTTTTTTTATTTAACCGCTTTTGCATTTAACAGGCGGCGTTGCCAGTGAAATAATGAGGGCGCGCTATCAGAGTTCGTGTTGTGATCGACATTTTGATGCGCAACCTTTGGATATGAAGTCAGGGCAGCTGATGGGGTGAATCTTTAAATATCGCCTTTTTTGCTTTGGCCAACTTTTTGTTTCTTTTTCCGATTGCACCAATTTGTTTGGAGTCCGAGCCGCGTTGCTCTTCTGTTTGCGCCGAGCGCTCGCCGCTGCAGCGGCAGAATACCAAAGACTTGGAGGAAGGGTCGAGAGCGCACCAGTTGTTTAAAAATTGTTAGTGCGACCCATCTGACATGTGTTCCTTTCACAGAGAAGCATGGTTTGCATATTTTTCAGAAAAATCCAAAATGTGCTACTTGTTTGAATAGTTTTTGGTAGTCGTTAAAGAAGATATCTAACTGCTGAATATTAAACAGTGCTGCGTGACTAACCTTTTATATTTCTTTTTTTTTCTTGCTCAGACCTTTAAAAATCGCGAGCTTGCTTTGTTTTGGGTTTTTTTTGTTGTTGTCTGACTCCTGATCTAACTCTCATTCCGCTCCCCGGCTGTCCTCTCTAATAACGCTCGCTAAACCGAACCTTTTAATCCAATAACACCGAGACTCCCGTAAAGATCCATACTGTCCGGCAGCTGTGCGGCTTCCTCAGAGCGCTTCCATGTGAGTGTCATTTACTCCGCCACTCTTTCCTCCTTCATCAGCTCCAGCTCCATCCTGACTAATGTGCGGCTCATCATCAAACCAGAACCCCATCAACTCAAACCATTCAATCAATATCCACGTTAAGGTTTTGTGTGATAATCTCTGTTTTGACCTCTGCCCTCTACAGTACTCCCCCAGTATGAGGAACACCTATCTGTCTATGACCGATGCCCAGGTCAGACACTTTGGCACCGACTTCCAGGTGTAGCTGGATCTCAGAGAAGCACCGATTGGGACGCCGGGTTTCCTCCCAGCGCATTCAGCGGGAGCTGCAGACTGACGTCTCACACTGTGGAGGACTTGCATGGTTCTGACCCCGAGGATGCCGTGTCGGGCGGAGAGCGCGCCTCCAGTTCGAACATTTCCACGAGTCCGGTCGAGCTTTCGAACTGACAGAATTTAATTAAAAATGTTTTGTTTTGTATCATACCCTTGAGGCCTGCATGGATCTGATCATCAGTTTGGTCAAGAGTTCGAACCCTCACGTCCTACGCTTTCAGATTCTATTGTATGGGAGAATTCCATTTTTTTGGCCTCTTTTCTCATGTTTGCTCAAAATTCCCTTTTTTAAGTGTGTTTTGTTTGATTATACTGCTGTATGACCATGTTTGACCTGCTGATGAGTCATCTGCGTTTGCAGCTGTTGGACACTGACATGTTGGGAAAGTCTCTTGGATTAAATAAAGGAACTCATTCCATTTGTCGTATTTATCACTGCTGACAATGCTGATGAAACGGGTCATAAGTGGCTGACCAAAATATAACATATCATTTGTTCTGTTGTCATGTATCAAACTAAGGCTCGGTCTTGTGTAAAAATATTCCACAGGGAATTTCCAGAGGCCTTTATTCTCGTAATTTCATGCGAAGTTAACATTTTTTTCCGATTTGCCTCGAGGAAATTGCATTTGTCCATGAATTGAATTTACCAAACCCAGAACTTGTTTTTTAGTTTTATCAAACTCAGTCCTGTCCTAACATGCAGTGTAGGAGAAAATAAGGAAAACAAAATGCAGTTAGTTTGTAGCAAAAACACTGGTTTTGGGAGGAGTAAGGAGGCATTTGGCATTCTTTTTTTCTACACACTTGATAAGAGCTAAACCCCAACTTTTAGATTAATGCTTTCTGAGACGGATACGCACAACACACTGAGATCTCCAGGAATTATAATAATAATAATAAAACTTGTCACATGTTATAAATGCTATAAATGTGAAAAATATCCCAGCTCTTATAAATAGTAATCAATAACCAGCAATAAAAAAATAATAACAAAACAAACTTATCTTCACTACTGAAATAAAAAAAGATGAATAGACTTATTGTATTTAGAAAAGTGGCTGTTTTAACTCTCAGATTCAAACTATTTTTTTTTTATTTTGCGATGGAAACCTCGCCGATCGTCCTCTTTCGCTTCCCGTAGAAACCCCGGAAGCACCGTACATGACGTCAGCCGGTTAGCCCGTCAGCTAGCCGCCGTGGCCGCACATTGTGATGGAAAAAGGCGCCTTCAGCTGCGAAACTCCGGCTGTTGACGAGCGGCGATGTTTGGGCGATGTGGCTGAATGATGGGCACCGTGTTCGGGAGAAAGAGCCGGCCCTCGCGCGTGACGGAACAAGACCGAGCCGTCTTGGTGAGCCGCTAGCCGCAGGTTAGCCCCGGTGCTAACAGCCGCTCAGATCACCTCCGGAATTAAGTTTAAAAACGTCCCGATGAGCTGAGACTCGGCCTAACGCAGCCCCGATATCAGACCGAATAATGCATATCAACTTATCAGTTTAAAGAGGAGACGCGGCGGGGCTTTTGAACGGCTCGTGATTCTCTTTGTTTGTGTCGCTTCTCAGCAACTAAAACAGCAGCGAGACAAACTGAAGCAGTACCGAAGGAAGATCCAAGTTCAGCTGGAGAAGGAGCGACTGGTGGCGAGGCAGCTGCTCAGAGATGGCAGGAGAGAGTAAGAAGGCGTGTGTGTGTGTGTGTATGCATGCATATGCGTGTGTGTGTGTGTGTGTATGCATGCATGCGTGTGTGTGCAGATGTTGTGCATCTGGATGTCTCTGCCGGTCCTCGGTGTCCGCAGAAGCGTCTGACAGCTCCTGCGGGTCCTGTCTGGTGTCTTGTGAATGCAGGAAGGCGCTGTTGCTGCTCAAGAAAAAGCGCTACCAGGAGCAGCTGCTGGACAAGACCGAGGACCAGATCTCTAATCTAGAGCTCATGGTGGGTTCGGCCTCGTTTCTCGCCGATGTGGACTCGCTTCGGTTCGGTCGGAAGCCCTCGGACGTTGTGAACGCTCGCTCTGGCTGATGTGTCCCGCCAGGTTCAAGACATCGAGTTCATGCAAGTGGAGATGCGAGTCATGGAAGGCCTGAAGGTTGGCAACGACTGTCTGAAGAGCATGCACCAGGTACGCGCTCCCTTCCCGCCGCTTTGTTCTTGGAAACATTCCTGTTTACGTGACAGCGCTCCCTTCGCTCGTGCATCTGTGAGTGCAGTCGTGAGAAATGTGCCCCGATAAGCACAATTTCTTTAATCTAAATCTCCGGGTTGCCGCTGAAGCAGCAGAGCCAGTTTGTGGTTTGTGTTAGCATAGCTGCTGCACATTGTTTGAAGATTAAAGGATTAAGTAGCAAAGCCTTGACTACAGCGGCGTGACTGCTGCTCAGATCCAGCGCCGGAGTCTGGAAATTTACAGGCCAGGCCAAAAAACATAAATACGTCTCTGCGCGCTGACAAACAGCCCTCGCTCAGTTTCCCTCCTGTAACTTTCTTTTTCGCTCGTCAGATCATGTCGGTGGAGGACGTGGAGAGAATCCTGGATGAGACGCAGGAGTCTGTGGAATATCAGAGGGTGCGGTTTGATTACTAAGATCTCCATTTTCACTCTTTAAAGATGTCAAGAACAAACCCCAGAGCTGCGTGTTTGTCTTAGTGGTTCCCCTGTGGAACGTTCCCCAGGTTGATCCGGTCACATCCGGGCTTGGTCGGTCAGCCGTGTTCAAACGGGGTTAACCCAAAAGCTGCTTTTGCTCTTTTTTTCTCTTGGCGGCTGCAGCAAATCGATGAGATGCTGGCCGGAGCCCTGACGCAGGAGGATGAGGACGCCGTTCTAGCAGAGCTGGAAGCGATCACTCAGGTGGGCATCGGTCTGAATCCTTTATTATTTCCTTCCATCACGGCTGCGTAAAGGGCGGACGACCGGAGACGACGGCGCTGCTGCAGAGAAGAGGGAATAACTCCACAGACGCTTTTACCCCGACTCACTAATCCAGGGGTGTCAAACCTCTTCCACAAAGGGCCAGTGTGGCTGCAGGTTTTCGTTCCAACCAGTCCAGCACACCCAGTTTGACCGATCAGCTGTCTGAAGACTCAGATGAGTTGATTAAATAAGTCCAGTCTGGTGTGGTGCTGCTGGGTTGAACCAGAACCTGCAGCCACACGGACGTTTGTGGGAGAGGTTTGACACCCCTGCACTCATCTCACCTGTTTGAAGGATAATTCACGGAATAATTGTGATTAAATTATTAAACAGGGAGATGATGTAGCACTTCCAGAGGTTCCCACCCAGCCGCTCCCAGAGCTCCCCCCAGAGGCTGCAAAAGCAGAGCCGGGTACAGCTGCTCTTCTTTATGACTCATCTAATATATATATTTATGCTCTAACTGCTTTTCTTCCCTTTTCATTGCTTTAGAGCGGAGAGAAGCAAAGAAAAAAGAGGACAGAGAGATGCTGGCAGCTTGAGGGACCAGATTTGGCCTCCGTGACGTCATCGCTTGCCATTTCTGTATTTATATTAATTTATTTTTTCAATTTATTGCGTGCGAAGACCCAAGGGCCTTCACACTTTTACAGTATTAACACTTTGTCTGCCTGAGCCTCACTGCCCCGTATGAAGGAATTAAAACCAGTTGCGTCTGACATTGTTTGTTAGCTGTTTTACACAATCACTTCTGTTTATATTCATAGTAAATTAAACTTGTGGCAACAGACGGCTCTCGTCTTCTGCCTGTGCTTCACACTGTCTCCAGCAGAGGGCGCCATCCACCAGGGTTCCCCCCCACACACACACACACACACCCTCTTTAAAATCCACGTCAACCAAACAGGTGTTTTTACTTGAGTGCGTGCGTGTGCGCGCACTCAAGTAAAAACGGTTCCGTCGCTCATATGTGGGGGATGTTTAGACAAGGCAGCCGCTATCGCGCTTTCCAGGCCGAGGCTGAGTGGGCACCGCGGCTCTAATTAGCGCCTGCGGAACAAACAAACCAACAAATTATCCGCTGCGAGCGAGAGCAGCGAAAAAGCGTCAGGTTGTGACTCACTGGGGGTGTTATCAATGAAGTTACCTGCGCACGACCCCGGGAGGGGCGACATATTATCATAACATGCAGACATAAACAGGCGCACATGGGAAGCGGATGGTTGTGTTTATTATCTCCGCCTCATCATCATCATACTAATTATTATTATAATTGTTATTATTGTTGTTATTATTATTATTATTATTATGGGATGTCTGGGCTGAGCCAGGGGCCCCGCTTGTGTCCTAATGCTGCAGAAGAGCCGTCCTGGTTGTTTTAAGCCCTCGGCGGTGACTAATCGCGGTGTGGCCTGATTAGTCACATAAACGTCTGTCTTCCTGATGGCCGGTGTGACGACAGACACGACGACCGTCTCTGTCACATGGTTCGAGTTAAGAGATTGAAATGACACCGCCTTTAATTCCCTGTTACATTCTTTAATAGCGTTAATTCGTCACAAGGACGGTGTTTTAGTGTGTTTTCTTTGGGGGGGGTGTCCCGAGTTGTTCATTTGATGGCCGACAGGTTTGAGTTGGCTCACCGGCGGTTCCGACGCCCCGGTTAAAGTTTATACGGATAAGTTTCTGATTAATCCAGTTTCGGACTGGTTTCGGCTGATTTTTCTGTGAACGTGCCGGGCGCGTCTGAAGCGGCCGAGAAAACCGAGCCGCGGCGGTGTCCGTGAACGCAGCAGCGCGTTGTCAGCTGTGCGGCCAGAGGAGGTGTGTGTAGTTGAGGGGCGGCTTCAGCAGCGGAGCGCCGCGTCTCCCTCGCACTCGCTCCAAACCTCACCCATTGTCCAGTTCAACTCCTTCTCCCGTCGCGGCGTTTTGTGCCCCCCCCCCCTCCTCCCCGGTCCCTCTGCGCCCCTTTTAACGCGGATACACGCTGGAAAAGGGAACAAAATAACCGCATCGTTTATGGTCTTGGCTGAAGACTTCGCCATGTCTCGCACCGACGAGGTTAACCGATTGACGGAAAATGTCTACAAGGTAAGCCTCAACTAATGGGTAAAGTTTTTTTTTTCAGGCACGCACGATGAAACGTTTGCTTAGCTGAACAGTCGAAGCCAACCGCGATCGGGACTTTAAGGTTTATTCGTCGAGACGCATTTGGAGCTTGGTTCGATTATCCATTTAGGAGACGCAGGCGATGCGTTTGTGACCTGTTTGCGCACATCAAAACGCCGTGTATTGTTGCACATGGTCGAATTTTTCATTCATTGCAGGGTGAGGCGACGAAGCGCCTCGGTTTACACCTGAAAAACACTTGCGCGTCCACGCCGCGCTGGAGGAAGTGTAAAAAAAAGAGCCTCCGCATATGCGCCCATTCCTGCGCCCTGCTCGGTTCTCTCTATCGGGGACATTCCAGAAGTCAGTGTTTGACGGGCTGAGAAGGCTGGGCTTATCTGTTGGAACAAGTAAACATTTGCCCCTCAGGGATTTCGACATGCGAACCTGTTCTGTGGAGGAAAAAGTGAGATATTAACTAAGTCGGAGCTCCCAGGCCGGACCCAAGGTGTCCGTGACGGTCCTGGGTGACATCACATGATTCTTAAATGATCTGCAAACAGCAGACCTGAAACTGTTGCTTAACAAGAACTCTCGCCTGTCATTGGTGATTTATTGCTTGGGCCAGCTGATTTGTCGAAACTGGTTGCTGATTGCATTCCACAGGAGCCAAAAAGAAAAAAACCCAGAAAAAAACAAAAACGTCTGCATCACGCTTCGTCTGTATCGCTGGTTTTGGTCCCCGATACGCGCCTGCTGAAGCCGCAGTTCTCGGAGACCTCTTTGGAGGTCGTTATCTTGCACACCGCAAAAAAAAAAAGAAAGAAAGAAAACCGCCCCAAAAGTTCCCAGCGTCCTCGCCCCGGTTCTCCTCAACGTCCATGAGGAAGGAGGCTCCCTGTCCCCGGAGCAGATGGAGGATCTGAGCCTTCAGGTGCTCCAGGCCTGCGCTGGAGCTTCCTCTGCAGAGACACTGCTGGTGGATGGTGGTGGTGCGGGGGGGGTCTCTGGTGGTGGGGGGGGGCACTCTGACAGACTGATGACAGCCAGCACCACTGATGGGCAGCGGCGTGGAGCGAGGGGTCCCGGGGACCTCCGGGGATGTGACCCCGCGGTCGCGGTGTTGTCTGCCGCCACCGCTCCCTCTTTCCTGCGCGCTCTGGCTGGAGGAGGATCCCGCTCCAGAGCCCTCATTAAAGACGAAAATGATATTTTGTCGTCGCGGGGAGGCTGCAATTTTCCCGGAATCCGCAGCTATTAGTTTAAATCAAAAGCGCCACGTCGGCCGAGCGCCGCCGGCTGTAATTTCATGGTCAGTTTAACCACAGCGAGGCGGCGCCGCGGGGCGCGCTGCGTCACAGGCGGCGTAAACGTGGGGGGGGGGGTCTTTCCACTTTTCTGCAGCGTCACAGAATTTTCTGGGGAGGAAGAAGTTTTTTTCGGGGTTTCGTGAGAGTCCCGGGGAGTCGATCTGACCCCCCCGGGGGTTGGGGGGGGGGTCAGGTTCAAGCGTGCCGTGCGTCCCAGAACACTGAGGAAGCAGGGAGGCTGGAGCAGAGCCTCTGACTCATGGTAGCGTGTGTGTGTGTGTTTAACAGGGTTGGGGCAGTAGGCGTTCGAACCAAGCCTGGAGATCTGTGCTTTGATTTGCTGCTGGGTTTTGTTTTTTTTTTTTTTTTTTTTTTTTTAAAAACCTTTTTGACAAAGCCAGGGCCTCTCCTGACTCTATCACAGAGGAGTCGACCCAGTAATCCCAGCATGACTCACTCTCCCTCCCTTCGCATGAACAACTCCAGACGTGGCCGTTTGCAGCCGTTGGGATGAGACGCTTAAGGACGCCATGTTCCGTGTGTGTGTGTGTGTGTATGTGTGTGTGTACTGGTGACTACCACCTCCCCGGTGGTGGTGGTGGTGGTGGGGGGGGGTGGTTCAAGCCTCTTAACGACAACGGCGGATGAAGTCTGCGCCTCGGCCTGGATTCCACCTGAAGACAACAAACGGATTAATCAAAACAAGGCTGGCGGGGGGGCGGGCAGTCCCCCCCCCCGACCTTGACCCCCCCAACCGGAGCGCGGCGTGGCGCCTCCCGAGCTCACCCTGGCAGGTAGAAGGCCGCAAGGGTGTGTCGCGCCTGTAGTCAGCCCTCGGGAGCAGGCGCTCCTGTTTCCCATGTTGCGCCACTCCCCGAGTGTCAACACGAGCCGCCAAAGGCGGCGAACTCCATTCTCACGAGTGGCGAAGACGGTTGTTGACGGCGGATCCAGCCATCTCGTCACCATCGGTTGCGAGCCCAAAAAAAAAAAAAAAAAAAAAAAAAACCTCTCTCCTCTTCCGTTTGTTACGTAACCAGCTTCCCTTCCGCTAACAAATGTCGCCGCGGCGTCCGGCGATACGGCGGCATCCTGCGAGCGCTGAGGCGGCTTCACCGCAGCCTCATGTGGGAGATCAGAACAGGTGGTCTCTTAGCAACAACGCGCCATTCTTCTTATGTATTTCTGTCATATCGCCGCGCGGGAGAGAAGAAGTTGGTGAGGGGCTGGAGAAGGTGGGCGAGGGGGGGAGGGAAAGGGACGGATGTTGAACCTGTCATGGCGCGGATGAGAAATGCTTCACTTAAGGCCAATAACGGCCTCCGGAGGGAAGCGGCCCCGTCTCTGTGTACACTCAGACGCATTTTTTTTTTTCTTTTTTTTCGGCGAGGACTCGCTCGGATGACGGCGGCCGCCCGCCACTCTGTTTTCCTTTCTTCTTTTTTTTTTTCTCCAGCAGTATATCACATCAGGCGCCACTCCGCTCCTAAAAATGCCGTTTAATGGAGTCTCAAATGACTTCAGCTGCTAAACATCTGCCTCCGGAATATAGTGTTTCAACAAGTTTATGCCTGCTGCGGCTCGGGGGCCTCGAAAAGATCGCATTATGCACTGCAGGAGATATCATAACATTCATTGCCTGTGGAAGAGCAGATTTGTTCCCTGCGCCGAGAGAGAGAGGGAGGGAGAGGGAGAGGACTATTGCTGCACACGCCCACCTTCTCTGCAAGTCTGGGGGCGGATGGTTTAGACAGTCGTTCTTTTCTTTACTCATCACTGCCTTTTTTTTTTTCCCTTCCAAGGATGGAGAGTGGAGATGCTGAATCTAAAGCAGTGCTTTGTGGAAGCGGTGACACAACCAATAAAAAAAAAAAAAAAAGGGGGGGTGGGGTTGATTTGTGAAGTCACCTTGCTGCTGTGGACGGCGTCCAAAACGTTGACCATTGGGAGAGAAGTGGGGGGGCGGGTTAAGCGTGGCTTTTTAAAGCGTGCCGCTGTGGGGGCGGAAGAGGGGAGGGGACGGAGGGAGCGGGGACGCGCGGAGATGCTCGGCATCCTCGCCGAAGTCGGCCCTAATTACTGTGGGGGGGGGGGTTGAAAAGCCGTAATTACGCGCTGGGAGAGGCGCGAAGGACGCCTCGGTTCCTGCGGCGGCGGACGGCGAGCGGAGGCCTACGGGTCAGGAGCTGCCATGGCCACGCTCTTTCACGCTCCCTTTGGTGAGAGGAGCTGGAGCCCCTGAAATGGGACCGTCGGCCAGAGAAGGTGGCCAGGAGGACCCCGGGGTGCCCACCAGGGCCCCTCCCCAGAAACCAGCCCAACCCCTCCCCCAAAGATCCTCGCCCTGCATCCTGACACCTGCATCTGTCCGCCGTTAAAGCGAACGGGTCTTGGTCAAAGGACTACAGCTAGCAAATAAGTCTGGCTCGTGGTTGCCGTGGCAACCAGCGCCGGTGTTGAGTTAGGGTGCGTGTGTGTGTGTGTGTTTTAGGGAGGTCACACTGGCTTTAGATGACAGAAAAGCAAACACATGCGGTAAATAGTTCCCCAGGGAGTAAATTATTAGTTTGAAGGCAGAGGGAGGGGCCTCCAAAATTGGCCATATTTGATTTTCATCATCTCGAATGTCGCGTATCGGCTTCGGAGGACCGTAACATGTCCCCAGACCTGCTGCGCTCACAGCCGGCCCTGTTCCGTCTGTTCATACGAAGCGTCCTTTTCGCTCCCTCAGACGGGAGTTTTGGCCCTGAAGCCTCTCACTTTGAGGCTTCAGGGCCGAGGCCACGGCGTGCGGTCCGCCGCTTCGGTTCTGTGTAAAGCGCCGTCCCGATGCCTCGGGGGTTCCTCGGAGAGTTGTAAAAATCCCAAAAAGTCCAATCAAAAGGTAAATAGAATATCAGTGCAGCAGCCAGGAGAACAAAGAGGCTTTCTCCGTGCTGGCTCCTCCCCCTCCTCCACCTGAACCAATCGCTCATATCGAGCCTGATAACCCCCCCCACCCCCTCGTACACAAGTAGTGATACTTCAACAGTCTTGCCTTTTCTGGCAATGTTACTACATCTAAAACTATTTCTGGGTTTCTGTTGGAAATAGTTCAGAGAGGCGAAGAGCAGTTCCTCGCATGTTTAAAAAAGATTTAAGCTCCCTCCCGTAAGTTTAAACATCTGTTTCATAGGCCTTCCTCTAAGTCAACAGACCTGAGCAGTCACGTCAAGTGTTTACTTTGGCTTCTGCAGCCGCCCGGCCGCATTCGTGAGTCTTCAGGTATGCGGGCAGGAAACTCGCACCTCGGCTGCTGAACCCCCCCCCAAGAGGAGCCTTAATTTCAGCAGAATTCAGATGGATGGGTCGGCCTGCTCCGGGCCCGTCCTGGTGCGGAGGCTGCCTCTGAGCTTGACGCCTAAATCAAATTGGCATTCTTCTGGCCAAATGAGATTTGGGGTGGAATGCAGCTCTTCACAATCGGCTCGTCTGTCTGAAGTCCGGCGGCGTGTCAGGCTAACCAGTCAGGAAGGGGGAGGGCGGCGGCAGCCGTTGGGCTGATTCATCGATTCCATCGAAGATCCGCTTGTTTTCGCTCTTAATTTATCGGCTGCGGCTAATTCACCCCTGAAACCGTTGCTAAGCTAACAGTGAAGCTTCGGTAAACAGTAGAGCTGCAGTAAACGATTGGAGCCTTTCCGAAATGTTGGGTTAGATGTGAGACTCCTCACTCCGTGGGGTCAAAGGTCGCCTCGCGCATGTCCCTGCTCCTCTCATTGCGGGTCCTGGAGCCTCTGGCCCACGCCTGCTTTTGTTGACGACGTCATCGACCCCTCAGACCCCCCACGTCTGATTGGGTGGGATCTCCTCGTGGTTCTAACCAACAGCTCAATCATCCCATTTTCCCCCCACCGCAACTGTGGTGCGAGCGCCGGGTGGTCCAGCCCCGAGCTCGGAACGGAGGGCCGTCTCTCAGAATCGGAATCAAATTCCCCTCCCCGCCCTACCCGGCTGCCCCGGCGGCTGTCGGACAGTTTGCCCTCCTCTAATTGGCTGCTTTCATTTCGGCCCCCGGCTGCAGATAAGGAGTTTATGCAGCCCACGTCCATCTCGCCGGGCCTCAGCTCTGAGCTTATCTCCTTTCATTAACCCCGTAATTGAAAACGTTTAATGTCACCGTTCCTCCTTCACTCTCGCGCGCTTCAGCCCCTACCTGTGACCTCCTGAAAGCCATTCCTTTAGCCTTGACGTTGGCCGAAGCGAAAGAGAATGCAAAGGAAACTGTTCGTTGTTCGAGCCGAAGATATCTAACTGTTAACAAGGTTTTGTGCCTCAGGATGTCGCATATTAAAAGTCCATTAAAACTGCTAAAAACCTCCATTAGTCACGATATTGAACAGAAGTGGAGATAAACTGTGAGGTGACGCGAAGGAAGAATAGTTAAAACTGTGCAATTATAATTTATTTAGCATATTAGTTTTTAGTTTTGTTATTAAAATTAATAGTTATATTAATTGCTATAATATAATTATATTAAAATTGCTCTTTCCCTGACAGACACACACACAGTACACAGGTGAGCAAAAATCTTAACACTTAATTGAACTGTTACATAAAAGGCATGGATTTCCTGACATGAGCTGAGGAGAAAATGGCAATTAAGGCAAAAAAAAAAAGAATAAAACAAAAAAGAATGATAGTCATAGAGGAGGGTTCTTTCTTCATCTCCTCACACTGAAGCTAAATTTGTCATCCCAGTTCTCTTGTACTACATTGTTACCCTAATTGTGGCAGCTAATTGGGAAACAGGGCCAGGAGGCAAGTTGTGTGACGTGTGGTGTGCGTGTGCATGCGTGTGTGTGTGTCTGCGTGCATGCACGTGTGCAGCGTGTAAGAAAAGCATGCAGGCCCAAGTCAGCCGCCTTTGGCCTCTTCAGTGGGAGAGCGTGCAGCAACGGTGTCTTATGCAATCCTCCCACCAGCTCGCGAACATTATCCATCGGCTTATTTATTTATTTATTTATTTATTTGTTTGTTAAAAAGGCCTCGCGCTAATGCAGACGTGCAGGAGCAATCTGCTCCGTGCCCAGGTGTCATCCGCTGGAGGGAGGGAGGGAGGGCCGGGCGAACAGTGTAAAGGAATCAACATTTCCTGAAGGACTTGTTAGTCTTTCATCTGGGCGGAGACACGCTGAGTGGGGACCTGTGGTGTGTGTGTGTGTGTGTGTGTGTGTGTGTGTGCTGTGTGTGTCTGTGTGTGTGTGTGTGTGTGTGTGTGTGTGTGTGTGTGTGTGTGTGTGTGTGTGTGTGTGTGTGTGTGTGTGTTAGAGAAAGAGAGAGAGAGGGGGGATTGTCCCCCAATTACTCCTCCATCCCTCCTGGACCTCGTAGGATGGAGGCGGAGAGCAAAGGGAGCTGATTTCAGCTGCTAATGCTGGAATAATTTATAACGCTGGGCTCCGAACTCGCTCCCGCCGCGGGTTCAGCCCGTGTAATTTCATAAGGAACTACTTGTGTAGGCGCGATGATATCGCCGTCTTGCGCCGAATTGGATACTTTTAATGGGGGATTATTCCGTTTCACGGCCCTGCGCTCTCCTGAAAAGCTTCAGGATTGTGACAGAGTTGCGACTTTATCTCTGACTCACTGTTTCCGCCGCAGCCTCTGCTGGAGCTGACACACACTGCCATACCCAAACGTTGGATCTCATTAAAATAAATGCCAGGCGGGGTGATGAAAAAAAAAAAAAACAGATGCTGGAGGATGATTTCCAGGAGCTACCCGGGTTGTCTCGGGCGGGAAGCCTGCCGCACCGTCCCGCCTGGGCATAGATCCGGCCTGGAAGTGGGTCATTAAGCGCTCTCCCGCAGCATCGGCGAATGCTGCCTGCGACCGCCACTGCAGAGGTGTTGTGGTTGTCTCTCCTGTCCCCCCGGCTCTTCCTAACTAGCTGACTGGGGACCTGTTAATTGGAGGAAGCCCTGAAGAAAGTGGAGTGTGTGTGTGTGTGTGTGTGTCTGTGTGTGTGGTGGGGGGGTATCGAGCTGAGGAAGCGTTTGAGGGAGGTGTGGATCGCGGTGCATTGTCTGCGCTCACACCGACTCTGCAGCATCATCCTCGAGCCCCCGTGTGTGGGCCCCGCTCCTCCAGAAGTTATAATGAGGCCTCACGTCCATCAGCCGGAGACGCCGAGACTTCACGGCTGTTCCTCCGGTCGCCCCCCCCCCCCCCCGAGCCTCCACCAGAGGCGCCGCGAGTGCGAGGGTGGCGAAAGGGGAGGCGGAGGCCCGTCCGTTCCGCCCTTGACCCCCGCTCCGGCGTTCAAAGAAATCACCTCCTTTCATCTGTTCTTCCCTTTCAGACCATCATGGAGCAGTTCAACCCCTGCTTACGGAACTTTGTTGCCATGGGGAAGAACTATGAGAAGGCCCTTGCCAGTAAGTCTTTTTTTTTTTTCCTTTTTTTCCGATTTATTTTCCCTGAGCCTTTCTCTGCAGGTTCAGGCACTCGGCCAAGGACTCTCTCTCTCTCTCTCTCTTTCTCTCTCTCTCTCTCTCTCTCTCCAGAGCTAGCTACCTGTGGGCCATTTTGTTTCAGAGAAATAATGATATTTATCCTCTCACCCAAGAGTTGGGTCTTATCGAGCGGCGCGCAGCCCCCACATGCACCCTCCACTTTAGGGGATGTTTATTCAAAGGCTGATCTGACGAGGCAGAGGACGGTAAAGGTGTAAAGCGCGCAGCCGGAGCCGTACATCCGGCTTGTTTGTGGGCCGCGGAGGCGTGATGCTGGGTAGCGCTGGGCAGCCAACCTGCACGCCGCCGGGAATTCTCCCCACGATCTGAATTATTCACGCCGCCGTCGCCTCTCGCGCCGATAAAGTGTCACTGTCGGCGCTAGAGCGATCCACCTCGGAGTCGTACCCCCGCCGATTCTGAAAGACGTGTTATTAAAGGGGTGGGTAAATCCCCCCTCCCCCCAGTTGGACCCCCACGTAGATTCACTCCAACGCACGCTCAGTTATTCGCCGCTTCTGGTTCAGGAATACGTGCAGATGCCCGACTAATTCCAGAGAGCCTCCGACGGTCCTGCTAGTTAGCTCGCAGGAAGGCAGAAAATATTCAGCAAAAGAGGATTAGGGATTTTTTAATTTCATAATCAGGGTCATAGCGAGCTAACTCTCAAAGTTTTTGGAGGGACTTGGAGCTTTTAAAAGGATTATTGTTTTTGGCGTAAGTCACTTCCTGCTGTCGCTACGCTACCAAACCCCCTCTCCCTCCATCTTGACAGATGCGTGTTGCAGCCTGAAAGCTTTTTGTGTCTTTAAACTTTCACCCAAAAACGCCTCTCAACCTCCAAACAAGGCAAAAGCCCTCCAGCCCAGCTAATCCAGGAATAAGTCAGGGAGGGGGGGGGGGGTCGTTCCCTCCTTCCTGATGCTTACAGTAAGTAATCCTGGCCATGGCGGAGGTAGCAAACAGACTGGTTGGGGCTCATCCAGCTATTAAAGACCCACTTTGCACAATTGGCTCCATCCATGGGGGCTAAGAGGCTCTGAAGTTGGGGGGGGGGCTCTACCGACTAGCACCCATATGGTGCAAGCACTGGAATGATTCACCACCAGGATGCTGGATCCGGTTCTGGATTTCCACGCCATCAGACATCACGGCGTTCGCTGGCTGTCAAGACACACGGACGCAATAAATGGAGCGGTACGGTTGGGGTGGGGGGTTGGGCCGGAGTGTAGGTGAAGGAGATGATTAAACCGCCCCCCCCCTCCTTCGACAAATTGCCTGGCTTGCAATCAGAGATGTGGTAATCCCCGCCGTCTGTCTGCGAGCCCCTCACCGCACATTTCATTAGACGGAAGCGACGGATCCGTACAGACCGGCTTACCTCCTCAGCCTCCTCGGCCGCAAAAAAAAGCGTGTCCCCCCCCGGTTATGCAACCAGGGGTGTTGCTCTCGTTCCTCTGTCCCTCAGACAGACAGACAGGAGGAAGCGCGTGTCTCCGCTAACTGACTCAGCAGTAATTGGAATCAGAATTAGCGAGTGTTCCCCCGCACTCTCGATTTGCTGGGCCGCCGTATCCCTCGGCTGGAATCGCCCCCCCCGGCTCGGCTGTTGTTCCGGACGTGTCTGCGGGAACAGGGGGCTCGTCCGTCCGTCGAGGCAGCGGCAATTACCCGGTGGAGACGGGCGGCGGGGCGGAGGCCGCCGGGAGCCTGGCGTGACCTCTTGCTTCCGGACGTGCGGCGAGAGGGGAAATAATTGGGAGGATTGGGAAGGTGGATGACGCTCCGACCAAGCAGGAGCCGCTTTGAAGTGATTTAACAGGTCACAGATGATTCAAATCAGAAAAACATAGGTGGTGTCCAGCTCTCATCTGGATTCAACCCCCCCCCCGAACCCTTGGGGGGGGTTTGTGGATCTGCTGTCTCTGACGCTCCCTGCTGCGGTAATGAACCTTGAAACATGACGGGAATCATTTTGGGCTCGTGTCGACTTCCTCATCAGGCAGAAATTATCCGTCGGAAAATTAATTTTCCTCTTTGCAATCAGGCTCCGCCGACAGCAGCCGACGTTTCCGATGGCGAGGAGCCGTTTGGGGGAATTGGCAGACGGATTTGTTTAAAAGACGCTGAGCTGTAATCGCTTTGTCTTTGCTAAATCTACTCGTGCACGCACGCATGCTGCTTTTAACCGTAAACTCACCCCCCCTTCTTTTTCTCTCCAGATGTGACGTTCGCAGCCAAAGGATATTTCGACGCTTTGGTCAGAATGGGCGAGCTGGCCAGCGAGAGTCAAGGCTCCAAAGATTTAGGTGAGTGTTGCGCAACCATGCCGTGACCTCCGACCCGTGAAGAAGCGGGGGGGGGGTCATGCTGCACCCAGCCGGGAGGGACCTCGCCCGGAACGATGAGGAATATCTGATTAGTGGGGTTTTTTTGTTTAGTTTTTTTCTCCGTTATTTGAATTTCCACTCGATCGCCTCGGTCCTGGAGCTGATTGTTGTTGGTTTGTGTCCCAGAGGAAATAACTTTTTTCAATTTCTGGGCCTGCGATGTTGGCGGAGGTGGGAGCTGATGACATTAATGGCGGCGGCGGAGGGAGCTGGAGGCAGGGTGGGCGGATCATCATTTATTTACAGCGCCGGCGATGATTTTCTAGCGCGTCGCCAATCTGCTGCGTCTCTTCGTCCCGGCTGAAGACCGGGAAGCTCCGGGAAAGCCAGACGGACGCGTTTCTACGCCGCTATCGATCGGACGCGGCGCGCTGGGGAGCCGCCGCCCGACATCCCTTCGGAGCGACGCGTTTTCCGCAGCGATCGGCATCTGTATGTGCTGGCGGCGGGCAGCCCCGGGGGGGAATCAGCTCCTGTTTGAAGAGGCTCCCCTCCGCTCCATCCGCCTGTTGTGTCCCAGTCTGCAGCTGGGCCCCAGTTCCAGTTTGGAGTTTGTCCAGTCTGGCCCGCGGGGACGCACATGAAAGCCATACTGGGATCTTTTATTCAGCCTCCGCCTCTCTGTCACGCGGCCTCGACGCTTTCTCTCCCCGAGGTTTTACAAGCCGGTTTCGGGGCTCTTCCGAATCCAGACGTCCCCGGCTGAACTTCGGCCGCAAGACCCGCCCGTAGCCCGCAGAAAGTAGTTCCCAAACCGGTAGCTCTAATGGAATTTTAGCTTTGATGGAACCAGCTGGACCTCTAAAAGCCCTGTTTTGATTTAGCTTCAGACCCCGCCACCAGCTCCGCCCACCCCTCCCCGGCATGCCAGTGTGCTTCCCAGGGGAAATTCCTGCTTTGTTTTTCCAGCCACCTGTTTCTGACTTTTCAGTGTCCACGCCCATGAGGTTTATCTGCTGGCGGAAGCGGCCGGGCGCTGCAGGAAAATGAAGTTGCAGATGTTCCACAGAGCAGCTGGGCTTAATTGGGCCGTCCTTCAGTAGTGTAAATAAGCGGCATTCCGATATCCGCTTTCGGGGAGTCCTGAGGGGCGGGTTATGAACTGACGCTCCGTCGTGATTCGCTTTCGTGACCGTTTCTGACTCTTCAGCGCTACCGGGAGCGGCTAATTTGAGCAGTGGAGGAAAGGAATTGCTTTTAAAAGAGAAGCTGCCGCGGCCGTAAATCAGAGCCTCTCTAATTGCGGGAACGTCGCGTATCGAGCGACTCCGAATAACCTCATTACAAGTCGGCGCGTAAAAGGGCTGCTCCGATTCTTCCGTTTTAACACATCTCATTAAACCCGCAGTCATCGTTTGTGCCCTTCTGCCTGCTGGAGGGGGCTAGTAATTACAGATGTGCTCCTTTTTCCTCCGTCTGTAGACCTGTGGGGGAGGGGGGGGGGGTGGTGGGGGGGGCTTCACGTGCACGTCCTCGTTGCGCTAGTCAGTGGAGCATGCCACCTACACACCTACGAGTCAGCAGCTGCTCTCCATCTTTCCCTCACCCCCCACATCTTCCGCACGCATAAACACTGGGGACCGGGTGGCCTCCGGGTCAGCGTTCCCGCCTGCCGGTGCGGCGGGCGTGCGGATGCAGGGGCTAGTTCCATTCGAACTTCCGCGTTTGTGTGCGTTTTCCATACGCGCGGCTCTCGTCATTCCTCTGTATTTATACAACGGGAGTGCTCTTTTAATCCACTCGTGTGTTTCTCCGCCTGAAGAGATCTGACTTTAGGTCTCTCTTCCTCTCTCTCGCTTGCCGGCCCTTCTACTCCCACACGCTCCCTCCCACATATCCTCCTCTGGTTGCCCTAATCATCGGCTGTCACTTTGCCACCCACACACACACACACACACACACACACACACCTGCTTTCCCTTCTTCCCTCTCTATTCTCTCCCTCTTTGTCCGCCACCCGTCTCTTCTCTCGCCCTCCTTTTTGATGTGACATTCATGACTTTCCAGCCCTTCTAGGGAAATGTGGGAAAAGGCATTGTGGGAACAAGATGTTTACGACAGGCTTAACCAATCGCCTTCTGTTCCTCTGAATAACCTCTTAGCTCCGCCTGCAAAGCGCCTCCAAACTAGCAAGTGCCACCTCAAAATTCCCGGTTTTAACTGAATTTCAGATCCCTCGCCTCTCCCAAATCGTCGCGTTCCGTCCTGAGACCACCGACACGTCCCGTCGCTCCCTGGCTGCAGATCGTATCAACACTCGCGTACGCAGTTCGGGCTTCACCCGGGCCTTGGATCAGCCAAGCGGGGCCTCGCCGTTGGTCGGTGGACTTTGGAAAAAGCAGCATGAATGTGACGTGACTGGCAGACAGCGCGGGCAACAGCCCCCTGTGTGCTGTAATTTAGGAGCCCCGCCCGTCTGACTCAGCGGTGTATTTTTGTGCATTTGAACAGATGATTACCATAAGCACCGAAGGCGAGGCCCAGCAGTCCCGCGGTTTCATTATCTCCTGCGTAGCGGGCGCCCCGGAGCTTCCCGACAGACGCGGCGGTCACGCGCACGCCGCCGTGGACCCAGAGAAAAGCGCTTCCAAGTCACAACTCCAGTCCGACGGCTCTCCGCTCCGCTCTCTCATGTTTGCACTGATGCGAGCCTCAACTACAAACCGAATGCTGCATATTTGATCCCCCCCCCACACACACACACACACACACACCACCACCTTCATTCTATCCTCTGGCTGGCGATCGAGCATCTCTTGAGCTGCTCCGCTTTAATGATTACAACCAACCTGAACAGGAATGTGAAGTGTTTACAGTTCGACATCCCTCGCTGGAGGAAAATCAAACACCCCCCCCCCCCACCCCCACCCATCGACTCTGGCAACCTTGCTAGTTAATAACACAAACGTATGATTCAGCACAAAGACGTGTCTTTTGGGAAATTACATGCATGAGAGGAAGAAAAAAAAAAAATGGGGGCCATGTTGCGTAACTGTATCCAGCCAGTGTTAGTTAGTCTGCTGCGGAGGGGAAAGACACACTCCTCCAAGTAATTACCTGATGGGGGTTAAAAAAAAAAAGCCTTCGTGGGGGAGCCGAGTCTTTTTTAGGTTAATGGATCGGGCCCATAAGGGTTCATTTAAAGATGGTGATCGGGCTCTGCCAATAAGAGTAGAGGGTTGCGTTAAGTGAGGGATCATCCAGCGATGAAACGGCTGCACGCGAGGACCCTGAACGCCTCGTTTCCCCCCTCCCGCTGCTCTGTGGTGACTCTGGCCCACCTCCACCAGCACCTGGCCCTGTTTAAATGAGAGCGAGCCGAGGAGCTCTTTTCTTAGCTCCCTGCCACCATCCCAGGGGTCCCTGCCTTCTCCTGCTCTATTTCTGAGGCACGCGCTGCATGATGGGAAGCTAATGCCCCCCCCACCCCCCCCCACCCCCTATTCCACACACTGTCAAATTGCCCTCTGTGCGATGGTGGCGGCTGCAGAGGTGAGCTCAGGTGCAGCTGGTCAGGAGGCTGCGCGGGGCGGGGGGCCGGGGGGGGGCGCGCGCTCCGAGGCCAGGCCCGAGCAGCCACGCGTGAGGAAGCGGCGGGGGTCTGGTGGGGCCCGGGCGCTCCGGATCTATGGTCTTCTTACATCAGCCTTTTCTCCGCTTGCATTTCAAATGCCGCGATTACGCAAGAGCCGCTGCTCTATTTAAAAAGCAGTGGACCTAAAGTCGGCCTGAACTCCAGAGCTAAACCGCGGCGTCAGCAGCGCCTTTTCCGTCTTCCCCTTATCTCTCGGATGTCTGCTGAGCGCGCTCGGCTGCGTTTTTTTTTTATGCCGTCCTCGCCGATTTCTGTGCCAATCGCAGAATATTTATTGTTTCAAAGCAGTTAAAAGATAATTGAAGCGGCCCATTCATTTACCGACTGTCTTAGGGCGACCCAGATGTTCTTCAACAGACACATGTTCTAAATCGGAGCGCCCGTGCGCGGCTCCAGTACGCGGCGGCGTCACTTCAAGTCCCGAGAAAACGGGCGTGGGTGTCTCAGGCTAGATTAGAAATGAAATGTTCAGGCCACGGAGTCCCATAAAAGAGCCAAAACGGCCGCTGCAGGCTTTTCTGATCTGGGCTGTTTTGGCCCGGGTGGGTTTGATTCATGCGGCAGCGTCGTGTTTAAGGTCTCCCGCCGACCTTCACGCCAGCAAACACCGTTCACTTCGCTTTCCGGCCCAGCTCTGAGCCTCCGTCTCTCGGCTGGAAGCTGCATGACTTTGCATTCCCCTGAACTCGCCGTCTCCGGTCAGAGGCGCGAGCGTCTGCGCAGCTTCGAGGACCGCCGGGTTGACTCGCTGTTACGCCGAGCTCTCACCTGTTGGCGCGTCCCCCCCCAGAGGGGAGCCCCTCTTGGTTTCTCCGTCTGCCCAAAATGCCCTCAAACAGCAACCATTCCTCTCTCATCTTGCTCTTTTTTTTTTTTTTAGCGTAGCTCTTCATCTTTTTCTTTGCTGCAGTGAGCTCACAGAGAAACCCACTCCAGAACTTTCAAGGATTCCATGACTGCGTGTAACCTGACCTCTCAGAACCCCCCCCCCATGGAGGGGCCTTAGCTTTTGATGAGTGTAGCTTTCATCATGATGTGTTTTTAATCATCCGATGACGACTCTTGAATTCCTGCGCTCGCTGCTTCCGCCTGAGGCGAACGTGCGAGGTGGTTTTGATTCCAGGAGCACATCTCGGACGCCCGGGAAGCCGCCGAATCCGAGCGGTACGGCGTCCAGCTGTCGGACCGGGCCCGACCTGCTGTTGCACCGCCCCGCCGCAATAAGCGCGGCTGAAACCCGGAGGGCCGGCTGTATGTATCGGCGAGCGTGAATCAGGTTTCCGTTTGGTGGAGGTCAGTGGAGCAGGGGCTCGTTAAAGAGGCCAGGCTTCCACTGGCTGAGACCAGATGGCCTGGATTTGCTGCAGGCGGCGCGATCCAGCCGCCGTCGCGTTCGAGGCCGCGCGAGACCCGCGAAGAAACCGCCGCGAGCTCGCGCCCCCCCTCCGGGGCTCCGGTTCCCCGTCGAACGCGGAAATCGAGAGAATAACCCCCGCCGTCAGGAGAACAATCCAGCCTGATGAGGTCCCCGCCACCGGTGGGACTCCCTCCTCTTCTCCTCCCCACCCCCCGACCCCCCCCCTCCCCGACCCCCGGGCCGGGCGGCGCCGATGCTGATGCGGCCGACTGCCCCGGTTCGCAAGCCGCCGTCCCTCATCTCACAACTTCTCCCATGGAAACAACCCTAGCATTATCCCGCTTCCATGGCAACCCGTAGTGAATCCAGTTTGACCTTCAGCGGTGATTCACAGTCTCTCCGTCCACCCCCACCCCTCCCTCCATCGCCGTCTCTGCTGTTCGCTCTGAATGTTCCAAACTTCCCTTTTTTTATATATATATATAAATACATATTTCATTTCTGCTCCATAGCCCACATTCTGTGTTTTTTTGGTTGTTTTTTTTCCCTCTCCACCTGTGTGGGCGCTGTCGCTGCCTCTGTTACACAAGCGGTCGATCCAGCTCCACCGGCTGATGTCATCCTTCAGCGGGACAGTCTGTCCGCGTGTCCCGCGGCCGTGCGCGTTTCTCTGACTCAGTGGTTTAAGCTATAGCGGGCGTGTGGATGCCTGTTGCGGAGCTGCAGGTGCAGATCAAACTCAGCGCGCCGAACCACAAAGGCGCCCATTGTTTTCCCCTCGGCCGGCGATGCAGGCGGGGTCGAGGCGAGCCTGGAAGTCTCGAGTCAATAATGACGAGCCCATCGGGGTTTATTTACAGTTTCTGTGTCTGTTTTTTTTTTTGTTTTTTTTTTCTGTGTGTGTGTGTGTCAGTTTGTGTTTGTGAGTGTGGTCTGGCAGCGCTCTTCCCCAGCTCCCTCTGCAGCTCTGCGGGCTTGCGTCGCCGCTGCCGACGGTCGCCGGTGCCGACCACGTCGCACAAAGCACTTCTGCCCCGCTACTCGAGCCTCCTTATCGACTCCCGATTGGATTTTTCCTCCGTTAGCTGGCCAGAAAGGTCCTCCGTTGCTGTTGTCGTTGCGTGTTGCGTGATGTGATATCGGAGTTGCCATGGCAACTATTTGCATCTCCAAAGTGTGATTTTTATTTATTTATTTACCCCCCCCTTCCAATCCTTTGGCTTCAGCCGTTGTGCAGTAGGGAAATTACAGACGAGAAGATGGAGCTTCATTCATGCTCTACCTTTCTGCCATGCGTGTGTGTATGCGTGTGTGTATGCGTGTGTGTATGCGTGTGTGTATGCGTGTGTGTATGCGTGTGTGCGTTGCTGTACTGATCATTTGTTAATTGAGCCAGCTACTGCAGTTTAGGCCGGTGACAGAATGCCGGAGCCTCTAAGCCGCGAAGGGCTGTGAGCGGGGATGAGTGTCTTTAAGCTTCTTACTTTGCCTGCTGGGAACTGACAGGATGCCTCTCCAGAGGGATCCAGCACGGCTGGTAGGCTGCTCCGAGGGCGATCAGATACAGGATCCTCTGGTTCACGCTGAACGGTCGTGAATAATAGATAAAATATTCATAGGTGTTTATCTGTAGCGTAATTGCGGCACACTGTGGCATTCCGTGTCCGATTCCTTCACACGTGCTGTGATCTTCGGCCAATCAGATGGAGCCTCTTGGAGGTGCCTCATGATGTCAGTCTTGGAAGTGAAGGATGTGTTAGTTTGGTGTGTTTCTGGGTTACGCAGCTCTGAAGTGGAAAGGGCTGTAAATCAAAGCATGAATTAGATAAGTTTTAGTCGCCCTGTGCCAGTTTTGGTAAAAATGTGTTGCCTAAAAATGAGTTGAACATTTAAGAGCGAAGCGCCACGTTTACTTGCCCAAACTGAACAGCTCCTGTAAAAACACGCCTCCAATTCAGCCGCGTCTTAATTGACGCGCGTTAAATCATTTCCATTAGCGGACCTTCTGTTTGACAGCGAATGAAATGAAAGAGCGTTTTAATGTTTTAAGACGGTAATGGGTTTTGGGACTTGTGAGGGGAAAATGTGCGTCTCTCATTCGTCTTCCGAACACGCAGATGCCACGTTGTGTGTGTACCCGTCCTCCGCTCAATGTCGCTTCTTTTGTGTTCCTTTCCTTGACAATGCTCTGCATATTCAGAAGAGGCAACCTGTAGGTACATGGAGCTGAAGCACTCTTCCTAGCTGCATGGGCCTGCTTCTATCTCTCCTCTCTTTCTTCTGTTTCTGTCCTTTTTGTGTGGGAACATTGTTTTTTTTTTGTTTGTTTTTTTTTAAAGCTTTTGTTTGCCTGGTGTTAATCAAAGACAAGTCCGGACTTACTGGCTTAAATAACAGAGTTTAGTGTAAAGCCTTTTTTTTTTAAGTTTCGGCTTATATTCATTATTATTGTCTTGTGCCGCCATCCTCCGCCATCACCCGTCGCCGTGGTTACGACTTGTGCTGTATTTTTGTGCCTGCACGAGCCCTGCACGTTGGGGGACTTTTCCATTCTTTCCCGTTCCCCTGTCCGGTTTCCCCCCCCCCCGACTCTTCACCTGTGTTCTCCTCTCGGTCTGTGTGCAGGGGACGTTCTGTTCCAGATGGCCGAGGTCCACCGACAGATCCAGGTGCAGCTGGAGGAGATGGTTGGTATTCCGAGCAACCGAGGCTTGGTTTGTTGCCGTGCCGACTCGGCTCTGGCCCGAACGCTCGAGCAGCAGCTTCGGCTCGCTCCGGCGACGGTGCGTTTAATTGCGGCGACGCGGCCCCCGCCTCCTGCCTCGCGTGGCGCTGACCCGGGTCGTCCCCGTGGGCTGCGCAGGGAACACTCGCATGATTAAGTCAACACAAACTCGTATTAGAAGAACCAACACATCGAGTTAATGTAAATCTGAGAACACAGAAGGCGTGCCCGCGTGGCTGGTTATTGCCTGGTTAATTAATGCACAGGCTGATGTTCTCATCACGCGGATGCCCCCGGAGATCCAGTTACACGAGACAATCATGGAGCCTCAGTTTTTGCTTGTCTAAGCCTTTAATTGATCCAACCTCGCAAACGTGTAAAGTTCACTCCCAGCCAGTCAGCCTGAAAACGTCAGCACGCCACAAAAAAGAGATCAACATCAAAAAAAAAAGAGTATTGAAGCGCTGGCTGATGTTTAAAGCGGCTGCCTTCATCTTTATGTTTGCGGACACTGAGGAGGGTTAACGACCCGCGAAGTGTCGGAATATCAGCCCCCGATCCGCCAGGACTGCTGTGAATACCGAGGGAATGAAGAAGTTCCGCAGTGCTAATGAAAAGTCTCTTCCCGGGCTTAACCCTTGACCTCTGCTCCTCTCTCCCCAGCTGAAGTCCTTCCACAACGAGCTCCTCTCCGAGCTGGAGAAGAAAGTGGAGCTGGACGCCCGTTACCTGACGGTGGGTGTCTGATCCTCCCCCTGCTCCCCCGGTTTACAGCGCGCCGCCTCACATCTGCAGAGGCCTAATTTGACTGAGGCGGTAACAGGCGGAGGGGACGCCGCCCCCCATCAGCGTTTGCCTCTGAGACAATTAGAGGACGCGTTTGTGAGAAGCAGCATTTGATGTCTGCTCACCTGTGAAGTGTAGACTCATTATATAAAAACCTCTCTTGTGTGTTTGTGTGGGTGTGTGTGTGCGTGCATGTGTGTGTGTGTGTGTGTGCCTGCCTATAGAGCTGCTCTGCATTTGTTATCTTTAGAATGAGTGGGTTGCAGCCTCGGCATCGCTATGCGTCGCTTTGGGGGATGGGATATCCTTTCCAATATTATATTTGATTGTTGAAAGGAAACACACACACACACACACACAGGCGCTGTATGCGATGTCAGATCACACCAAAACGGGGCTTGTTTATGAGTCTTGATCTGAAAATCAGTCCTCCCTCCCTAAAGCTTTGCCTGCGTGTTTTGCTGTCTGTAGTGATTGCGGAAGAAGCTACAAATGCCTCCCGTCTCCTTCCATTTGCCTCATCTCAGCCTTTTCCCCCTCCATCCCTGCACGTCCCAGAGGTTTCACCATCCATTACTTTTAATGAATTTGCCACAGATCTGCCGCAGTGATGATAGCAGTCATTTTGTCTCCGTCTTTGTGAATTAATGATCCAAAATTGCGGCGGAGTTGAGAGAGACTGTGAGGGAGGCTTGCCTGTTTTCCGAGGGAGAGCGTGATGTTCCCAGCAGCGCTTCCCGCTCGCTCTCTCTTTTGTTTTAAACCACCTTATCAGCCATTACACGGAGGTTACCAATCTGTACAGCAGGTGGAGGCGCAGAACTCCGTTCTGTATGTACTTTCTAATCAGATGAATTATTAATTAATCTCAGATGAATTATTAATTAATCTCACGGATTAGCGCGTTTCCCCGTAGTTCCATTGAAATAACCAAACTTGAGGCCCCAGTCCTGCCTGCACGCCTCTCTCTTGTCAAGTCTGGGTTGTCTCAATCTGGTTCCGATGCTAATGTGGGTGCAGAACCCTCTCTTCCAGAAACCACACGAGCCTTTCCACACCAGGCACTGTTTCTACAGCAACGGCGCCGATGCAGCCTGGAAAACAAAGTTGTTGGGTTTTTTTTTTTTTTTTTTTCTCTTTCTGTAAAATAAATAATTAAATGGGAAAATTAAATCGATTCAATAAACAAGCTCTTGGCTGCGAGCGGGGGGACAAAAACGATTTGTGGAACAAATCGCATTCATTTTTTTCCTTAATGGTTTGCAAATTTGTAAGTTTGACAATGCAAAACGAACATCTCAGAGTTGGGAGAGTATCAGAATCAGCTGGTTTGTTTAGCAAAAGCCGTTTAACTCGTAACTCATCTTTTTTTTTTTTACGTTGATCGCGCCCTCTCTCTTTCGCCCCCTACAGGCTGCCCTGAAGAAATACCAGGTGGAACACAAGAGCAAAGGCGAGAGTCTGGAGAAGTGTCAGGCTGAGCTGAAGAAGCTGCGCAGGAAGAGCCAGGGCAGCAAGAACCCGTCCAAGTACGGAGAGAAGGAGATGCAGGTGAGACCTTCCACACACGGATTACTGCGGATTGTCAGGGGCGGCGTGCATGCACCAAATAGGGCTGTTTTAGCAGAATTTCTGTGGGTTGAAGCTTCATTAAAAAGAGAGAGAGAGAGAGAACTTTCTTCTTCATGAAGTAAACCACTAAAATGTAATGCAAGTGTGGGTGTGAAGGCAGTGGCGACAAGTGCCCTGAGTGGGAAGGAAAATGGTGGAGGTTTGATTATGAGTTGTACACCCTTGCAAATCATTTCCACACTCGCAGCAGGCTGTGTGTTCCAGCTTTGATCAGGATGTAAAATGCCCAATAAGAACCTGAATGTAATGCGCATACTTATGTTTTATTGTTTAATAACATTAACATAATAATAATCCCTGTGCTGCAGTGAATTAGCAGAACAATATTTGTATGAATGTTGACAGCGGGTCCCCCTCCATGCCGCTAGCATGTAGCATGTTTACAGACTTGAGCGGACTGTTCATGACTTGGCTATAACCTATCGATAATTGTAATGCACTTTATTTGTGTAGCACATTTTTAAAAGCACAAGGGAACACATATGAAAGCTAAATTTGGAAATGAATCATTTGTCCCTCGAAGGACAAAGGAAGGTGTTTCAGTTCCCATTCTATCACCAGAGGGGTCATTCCTGGGATTTTCTGCACAATAAACTCTCAACCAGTAAAGATCCTGGCAATAGACCGCAAAGCTACTCCAGATGTTCTGACGGTCGATGTTTCTGAGAGAAGATGTTGAACGATGAGTTGGATGTCGGAAGCCAGTGAGGGAAAAAGTTAAAGCTGCAGAAGTGAACCCCCCCCCCACACACACCACCACCCCCCTCCCCCACCACCATTATATCACATCTGTGTGACTGGAGCACTTCTCATTTTTATCTTTTCATTAAAAAGTGAAATGCTTTTGATGGCACAGACGGGGGCCGTACCTCACTGACCGTTGTCTCATTCTCCCCCCGTCACTCATTGATGCTTCTGCCCCCCCCCCCCCCCCCTGCCCTCAGAAACCCTCGCAGCTCCGTCTCATTAATGGCTAAAAAGCCATGAAATGCTAATCAGCCGCATTAGAAAATCCGACAGAAAGTTTTTATCTTGATACTCCTTTTGTGCCGTGCACGCATCCGAGAGGGATGAAAGCTGCGTTTCAGAATCCTCCTTTTGTTTGATCAGACTTGGGAAGGAGATCGAAGTCTTTCATGAAAGCGCCATCCTTTCTCGCTCCCCGAGTCACGGTCGCCACGGCGATGGCCGAGCATGGCCTGAATCCAGCTCTGAGTGGAATAAAGTCACGATTAATATCATATTAATGCCGCATCCCTAAACTATTGTACTGTTACAAAGTCTCTCCCATCCCTGGAATCTTTCCATACGGTGAGAGAATCGAGCTTGTGGCCGGAAGGTTGCTGGTTCACATCCCCAGACTGGCAGGTGGCTTGGGCGTGCACCACAGAAGAGCCTTGATTGAGACCCTCACCCCTTATGAATGGCTTTAATACAGCTGGAAGAAAAGTTTCCTGCACTCTCCTCTTCTGATTGCTCAAACACGGCTATCTCATCAATAACTAATAATCATCCCAAACTCCTGATACCAGAGTGGATATTTTTGTTAGTTTGGTTTTACTTTAAATGGATTTTCTTCCATTTTTAACATTGAGGGCTTGTGAAAAGTTCCTGATCTAGGGAGGATGTTAAAAGAACACTTTTTTTCTGTGTAAAAGCAGTGGGAGCTCATTTTAATAACTCTTTAATAACTTATTGATAACATATAACTAAATACTCATTTATTGATGACCAGGGTTTCAATATTTAATGAGAACTTGCCAGTAGCATTAAAGCCAGTGTGTACTGAAGTTGAAGTTTCATATTCTGTCTGAAAGTGTCACCTCAGCTCAAATTTGGACAGTAAATTCAGCGTCAGGTGTTGGAGAAACAAATAGATTTAAAACTGCGGCAGCATCTGGAGCGCTGCAGGATACGCTGTGCTTTTATTGCTTTCATATTGTGTTTTTTTTTTTTATTAGAAGCTTCGTCCTGAATGTGTCAGTTAAAGTTTGAATAGGAAAGCAACTCCGACTGTAACAGGCTTCTTTTTTTTTTTTTTTCTTCAATCCGTCGCCTTTGCAAAACAAGTCATACCAGTTGTGATGTAACCCGAGTTTGTGCGGATATAATAGCGGGAAGCTTTTCCCACCGCGCTGGGTGTCTCGTGTTCTTCGGGCTGAACCTCTGAATTGTGGGAGAACTGGGTCGTGTGGATATCACCGGAGGAGCCGAGAGGGTGTGTCGCCTTTGCGCGGCCGCCCTCGACCTTCTAGCCCGACGCTGTCGGAGGCTGAAGCAGCTCTGCTTCGCAACGAAGTCGGGTTTCTGGCTTTTTAGCGTAGTGGCTTCACCCCGCTGACGGAACACTGCGGGTCTGAGCGCCCCCTGTGGGTGGCAGCGGCATGAACAACACGTCTGGGTGACGCAAAGGCACACGTGTGTGTGTGTGTGTGTGTGTGTGTGTGTGTGTAGTTAATAAACTCCACTTGTGTTGGACTCCACTTGTATTATCTGAGTTGAGATTCATCGTCTGGCTGTGTATGCACTTTCCGATTGTTTATGCAAACCTTTGTGTGCACGTCGAGACGATTGAATTTGCATTCCCGATTGGAACGCTCCAAACCACACGCCGGTCCTGGAACCCCAACGCGGAAGTCGTTCTCATTTGACTGAAGCACTTCCGGTTTCACGTTGGGCGGCACACCAGCGCGAAGGGCGGATCAGTCGGTTGCCTGTACATCACTACACCGCCCTCACGGAACGCCGGGGCCTCGCCCCCGAGGGAGTCTCCACGGCGACGCCTTGACGCCAAGCGAAGGAGTCCAATGAATCCTCCTGTCGAATTTCCATACTGTCGCCCCCCGAGGGCCGACTTAACCCTTTAAAAACATCTTGTTTGTTAACGAAGCTAAGCAGTGGTGGTTAGTGGGTCAGACTCCCGTTGGTAAATATATCCCTGGTTTGTAGGTCAGGATCTGTCAGCAGATGTCAGCGCTGCCCGCCCACAAAATGGACACGCTCAGCCTACTTAGAGAACCGAGAACGCTGCCGGTGGTAACGTGCGCGTCCTGACGCGCGCTCGCGGGGCCCCCTTAAATGCCACGTCGTCCCCGCGGCTTCCCGCCAGTGTCGCTGACAGTCCTCCCTGACAGGGCCCATTTATAGAGACGCCCAATCGCAAGCAACAAGTCTGACCCCATTCATTCACATCACACACACACACACACGAACACGCGCGCGAGCGCCTGCATCTGTCCTTGTTGGACATGTTTCTTCGTGTTTTAATGGACTCCCTTTTGTTTTGCTCTTCCCGTCCAGTTTGTGGAGACCATCAGCAGCAAGCAGACCGAGCTGGACACCTTCATCGCCGAGGGCTACAAGACGGCCCTGTCCGAGGAGCGCCGCCGGTACTGCTTCCTGGTGGACCGCCAGTGCGCCGTGGCCAAGAACAGCAGCGCCTACCACGGCAAGGTGAGTCTGGGCCGCGCCTCCGGGGGTGGGGGTGGGGGGTAAGGGCACGGGGCCGCACGGTCGGAGGAGGCACCTCTGGCCGCGGCCTGCGCGCGGGAGCTGGGCGTCCCCTCCGTGCCGCAGTGTTGACTCCCTCCAGCTCCGCTCCCCCTCCCCGTGCGCCTTCACACACACACCGTTCGGGCAAAAGCGCCGAGTCGGAGATGTATAATTCAAAGTCCCGTTAGCTTTGACCACTCACAGGGGCCTTTTCCTTTCGGAAATTCATTCTGACTGTCGACGCTCCCCAGCTGACAGGCATATCTGAGGCGGCGATCCATCACCGCGCTGTTGGATGGGAATCAAAGCACTCGTTTCTCTTCCGATTTGCTTCCAACTCGGAATTTTATGGTCAATATTTGTCATTCCTATTGACAAAAATTATCCACCGCGCGCGCGTGTGTGTGTGTGTGTGTGTGTGTGGTGGGAGGGGTTGTGTGAGGTGAAGGTCTGCAAATGTATGCCTGTTCATTACGCAAGAATATCACATTTTTGCGTACATCGCTGCACTGGGATTGGCGTTGCGTGTTCGCGCGCACGTGCACGTGCACAGTCTGTGCTGCTCTTTTCACTGTAGTCATTAATCAGGATGGGGGTGTGCGTGGGTGAATTCGCCTCCAGCAAACTGAAGAACCCTCTCCCAGAGGGTTTGGTGTGTGTGCGTGCGTGTGTGCGTGTGTGCGTATCCTTGTCTGTGTGCATATCCTTGTCTGTGTGCGTGTGCTCATGCGTGTGTGTGTGTGTGCATGCGTGTGAGTTTGAAACAATAACATGCACCGAACTCTGTTTAAAAACTGCATTCTCCCCCCGCGTTCCCGGCGCCCTCCCGCACACATCGAGGCGTTTCTTGCCGGTCCATTTAACCGCACACGCGCGCGTTTAGGAAGAACGCTCGTGTCCACGGGCGCTGGGATGCCGGAGTGGGCAGCTTGGTTGCACGCTGCTCCGTCCTACATCCCACCCACGCGGCACATTAGCATAGCTGCGGCAAAGGGCAGCGGTCAAGGATGCAGAGGGAAGGAAAGCCTTCAAGAAGCGAGCGGCTTCCACAGAAGCCTTCGTCCCCGGCGGCCTAAACCAACACGAGGACCCGCTTCTTTAACCGGGTTTCGAGGTCTGAAAGCCCCCCAGGACCCAGACTAAATGTTGCAAAGACCGCGGCGTGGAAGGTTCGAAAAGCGGAGGGCGTGGCTGTCGCGAACACCTCTGACCCCGGCCTCCTCCGTCCAGGGCAAAGACCTTCTGACCCAGAAGATCCCGGTGTGGCAGCAGGCCTGCTCAGACCCCAACAAGCTCCCCGAGAGGGCCATGCTCCTGGCCCAGCAGATGGGCTCTGCCGCCATCGCGGGCACCAGCCCGCTGCACACTTCCAAATCGAACCTGGTCATCTCCGACCCTATTCCCGGGGCCACGCCTCTTCCTGTCCCCCCGGAGCTGGCTGTCTTCATGGGCAGCGGCCTGGGTCACCCGTCGGTGAGTCGGGGGGGGACGACCGTTGGTTTATTTTTTCTATCTGTCTGGTAACGCCTTCTCCAACCCACGGATGTGCGTGTTCTCCCCAGAGGCTGATGGGCCCCGATGGCATGTCCATGGTCAACGGGACGACCGGAGTCCACGGGGAGGAGTACTGGACGGACGGAGGGACCATGTCCCAGGTCAGGCCTTCCTCGCCCCAGACCCAGGGCCAGGCTCAGGCTCAGCCCCAGAAGCAAGTCAGCGACGTCTACTCCAACACCCTCCCCGTCCGCAGGCCCGCTCCCGCCAAGAACAAGAACCCCGTGGGTAAGACGGAGGGGGCGGGGCAGCCACCGGGGGGAAAAGCGGAGGAATTCGGAACGCGGTGTCCGGGGGACTTGAAAACGCGTCTGTCTGGACAGGAGAGACCAGGACCCTGCCCCGATCCAGCTCCATGGCTGCGGGCCTGGAGAAGAACGGGCGCTCCCGCGTCCAGGCCATCTTCTCCCACGCCGCGGGCGACAACGGGACGCTGCTGAGCTTCTCTGAGGGAGACGTCATCACCCTGCTCGTGCCCGAAGCCCGCGACGGCTGGCACTACGGCGAGAACGAAAAGAACAAGATGTAAGACACCCCCCCCCGACCTGCAGCAGCGTCGGATGGGTGTCCCTCAGAAACGCTGAGCTTTGTATTCCGCAGGCGCGGCTGGTTCCCATTCTCCTACACGCGCGTTCTGCCCGAGAGCGACAGCGAGAAGCTCAAAGTGAAGTATGCGGCGTTTTCCTCACCCTCCTGGGACCCCGAGCGTGGACCTCATGTCTGAAACCTCTGCCCCCCCCTCTCTCTCCCCTCCACCCTTTGGTCTCGCAGCCTGCATCACGGCAAAAGCAGCAGCACGGGGAACCTGCTGGAGAACGACGGATCGCTGCCCACGCCCGACTACGGCCTGACCGCCCGGCTCCTGGCGCAAAGTCTGGCGCAGACCCGCCCACGGCCCTACAGCATGGCAGGCTTTGGTACACAGGTAGGTCAGGGAGGGTGCACAAGCCTGCTCACCTGTCTAATCCTGCACGTTTCCTCTCACGTCCTGTGCCCTGCTGCCGCCCTGTGGCTGAGCGCATGTACTGCAGCCGCAGCGCCTTCGAGAGCTTTAAAACCTTTTCTTTCGTTTTCAGAATGCTATTGAGGATTATGATGGCCGCTTTGCCACAAGGTAAGCTGTCTTCTTCATGTCTCGCCCCCCCCTCCTGAGTTATGGCTGATATGATTACGACTGATGGCATAAATGTTTTTAAGTTGTCTAATTTTGGAAGCAGTGTCCAGGCAGACGTAGATATAACATAAGTAGGTAAATAAAAATCTTGAAGGCAACCGCGAGCCCAATAAATTAATTAATTAAATGTATTGGTAAAAATCACTAAGTAACCCTTTAATTGTCCGTATCTATATTTCTTTTTTTTTCTTCTTTTTTTTAATGTTGATTGCGTTTTTCTTCGTTTTAAATAACTATCAGGTCAGGGGTGAGCGTTGAGTGCCTGGTTGAAGCTGATTCACCAGCGAGGTGTGAGGTTCAGATTAGGATTAACGCCGTGCCTGTTCCGTCCAGTCAGAGAGTGCATCTTTTTATCTGTATATACATGTTTGTGTGGGACTCGAGAGCGAGCGTGAGAATGAAAGGTTGGCGTGAGAGAAGCCCCTTACACACAGGCTCGAAGATGAAGGGGCGTGGTTGGTTGGTGGGTGGGTTTTGGGGTGGGGGGGACGGTCCAGGCTGAAAAGCCTGTTTCTGTGTCGGGAGTGTGCAGGACGACGTGGAGACGCGGTGACGTTTCGTAGGGAGCGTCTGACAATTTGCCAGATGTCAACCTAAAGCCTGTAGCCGCTAGCAGCTACCCGCTGACTTCCGTCACCACGGAGCCCCCCACCCCCCCCCCAGTAGACCCACGTATGCTCACTCTTTCGCTCGGCGCTGACACCGGGGGCATCCCAACGCCGTTCCTCCGCCGCGGCCTTCCTCTGCGCGCGAGAGGCTGAGCGAGTGCGCGCGCGGGTTCCGACATCAGGCCTCACGCTGGCGTCCCCTCGGCCTCCTCGCTTCCCGTCAGTCTGGGACTTTGGGCCCCGTTTTGCTCGTCCGCTCTGACCCTGTGTGCTCCGCTATCGGTTTTCGGAGACCGTTCTGCCCCCCCCCCGGCAGACTGATCTCGCATCCCTCCTGGAGATGGCCCCGTTCTCTCATCAACCGTGCCCCCCCCCTCCCTCCCTCTCTCTCCCTCTCTCCCTCCCTCTCTCGCCCCGGCGGAGCTTTCAGCAAACCTTCGCACAAGCTGGTTGATGTGAGCAACGGAGGCCGTATCTTCTGATCACGGCGGGTGTGTTTGGGGGGGTCCTAGGTGTGGCGGTGCCCTTAACCCCCCCCACCACCACCACCACCACCACCACCACCACCTACGCTCCTCCTAAACGCCACCGTGCCTCTTTGTGCCTGTCTTGTCTCTCTCCATTTCTCTCTGAGTGTGTCCGACCTGGCAAGCTTCCTTCTCTCTTTGTTCCACAGTGACAGTCCTGAGGGCAAATTGATTTCGACTGTGTGAGAACAGACAGACAGACAGACAGACAGCTCCGGATAGCACAGGCCTCTTCCTCCCTTCCCCTCCGTCTTTCCCCTCCTTTTAGCCTGTCCACATGTCTCCTCCTCCTCCTCCTCCTCTGCCTCCACACACACCCCTTCTCCAAGTGGAAGAGGCCAGTTTCATCCCTCCTTTCTGTCCTCTCTTCCTCCCCGGGTCCTTCCTTTTGCCCTCCTTCCCGTCCATCCTGGGTGCTGCTGCTGCTGCTGCTGCTGCTGCTGCTGCTGCTGGCGCCGGTGTGGACAGTAGCGGTTGGTGGTTGGAGGATTGCGTTGAGCGAGAGAGCCCGAGCGGGGCCTACCTGCTCGGCATGCAGCGATACGGACTCTGAATATGTCTGATCTCAGTCCTCGATCGCGGACTGTCCCCTCAAGAGACTGCCTTTGCTACTGCTCGTCTTTTCATGCATGTACATGGTTGTGTCGTTGTGTCCGACTGAAGGACATGTTCATGTACTGTACAAGTGCCCACAGACTCCGACGTCGTTGTACTCAAGCCACATGGCTGAATGGCCTTTAAAGCACACGTGGGCGCAGTATTATCCAGTTCCCACTCGACGCACACGGACACGCACGCACGCACGCGCGCTCGCTCGCGCGCGCACGCACACACACACACACACACACACTTCTAGCTTCGTCCAGGCTGTGCAGCAGATTACTGTCCAGGAAACCCTGTAGGTGGCGCTGTGCTCCCTCGTGTCCGTGCAAGATTTCAGTTGTTTTCCCGTCCAGAGCCAGAGTTTGTCATATTTGCCTTACTTTGCTTCTTTTTATTTCTATTAAACTCGATTTTTGTGCAGCGGCTGCGCTTCGGGACGATACGGTATATATATATATATCTATACATACATATATATGACTTGTTTCTGTCAGCCCAGCAAAATATGTTATGGTCACTGCAAAAACAGTATTGTTTTGGGGTTTTTCTTTTTTTTTTTCCTTTTTTTCCCCGGAACTGTCAAAAGAAACTGCCTTGCTGCGATGTAACCGTCAGCTTATCCTTTCAGAGGGAGCTCCACGACGGCTGTGACTTCCTTTTCTTCTAAATGCCAATCGTTTCAGTGTTATTTATGATTGTATTCCCAAAGTGGCTATGTAGTTTTGTTTTTTTTGGTTTTTTTTTTCCCCCCCTTTGATTTGGGGGGGGGGGGGGGGCAGGTGGGGCGTCTTTTCTTTTAAAAAAAAAAAAAAAAAAAAATGTCCTTTGTGAGAAAAAGATCCGGAACGATGAGAACCTGCTCGTTCGTTCAAGTGTTTATCTTATGCATGCTGTGGAGGGAAAACGCAGAAAAATGTGATACTGGAAAATAGACCTTGAATGTATGGTGACTTTTTACAAAGGTATTCTAAATAAAACATATCTCTATATATTAATAAACAGCCTGGTCTGATGAGAAATCTGTTCCTTCCTCCCGATTTCTTGCTTAAATCCGCTTTTGTGTTAAACCACCGTGTCGAGCCTCCCCGGTAATGCCGTTTGCAGCCCTGAGTGTATGTGTGTGTGTGTGTGTGGTTGCGAGTATCTTGTGTATCTCTAATTTCAGTGGGTAAATGAATTAAAGTTTGACTGTGATGCTGGTGCATCAACCAGCTTAGGTTCCGATGACACGACGCATGTCAGCATGACGTGTGCACGTCTGTTTCGCATCCATCAGTTCTTAAATCAGTACGACGTGCTCATTGTGTACCAGACTAACCAGCTGTGTTTTTATTTCAAAAAAAAAAAAAAAAAAATGTGATCCATGCATGATGTAAGAGGTGAACCATTTCAAACCCAAAGGTTCTCTTTACCTTCCAGTTTGGGTCCAGAATTGTCCCGGTTCTGAGGGAACAGGACCTCCGTAAGTCACTAGTCTCCATCATCTTTCAGCCAGCCAATCACTTTGTTTCCTTACTCGCTTGGCTCTCTGTGCTCCCATCGGCTGTCCGGCCCCAGTCGGACGCTACGCGCCGCTCTTTTCTCTCCTTTGGCTCCCGCGGATGTGGCAGAAGCTGATTCTGTCAGTCCAGCAGGCCTTGGGTGGTAAAAGAACAACTTCATTTCTTCTTCCTTCACTAACCTTGCATGCCCGCCTGTTAAAAAGACACTCTTGCCATCTTTTTGGAGTAGATTTTCCTCACTGACTGCTTGCTACCTGAGCTCAGCTGATAGTGTGGAGCGAGCCCCGCGTAGGACGCCCGCTCTCGGCGGGTGGCGGTTGCGTATTTTGACGTGTGTCTGTCGACGTTGTCATGTGTCCCACCTAACTGTGGCTGTCCCCTTTTTCTCACCCCTCTTCTCACCGCAGTGACCGTTCCTTGGAGGTGTACCTCCGCCCCACCTTCATCGACGACCGATCCGCGCCCATCTTCTACTAGCGGAAAGAAACCGGATAGCGTTAGTGTTGCTTTGTGGCATACGCTGTTGTCGGGCGGGGGGGGTTAACGCTAAAACTCACAGACTGTGTTACATAAATAAGAAATCACTTTATTTCTGTAGAAACTCGATGTCTTTTCATTTTGTTTTGTTTTTTTTTAACTGCACTTGTGTGCTACTGTGGGGGATTCCAAGACTATACATCATGTATTTAATTTTCTTTATTCACGCCAATAAGCATACACACTCGTTAGGGTTAAAAGAGGCTGGAGGTGGTCGGCAGCAGATTTTAGTGCATTGCTGAAATAGGACAATAAATCAATTGGTTACTTACTACTGATTTAAATAAGTAATAAGTTTGCTTTTAAGTTGTAGAGTGTGATTTAGTTACCTGCTAAAACAGTGGACCCATGTGTTCTGTGTGGGGTCTGTGCCTTGTACACTACTTTTCAAAGATGAGCTTCGCGCAGCATGGAGCCAATCCTTCTCTAAACTGGGTCGGGGGTGTAGGCATCACAGTGTAACTAGTATTTTTTGATATTTTTTCCTCAGAGAGCTCTGTTTCAAGGCATTGGACACCCCTTCAGAGCTTTTCACCTTGCTAATCTTTGTTTCTCTTTAGATTTTGGTCATATCTGAGCTGCCAGTTAGGAGCAAATGCAATAATCTCTTTTTTTTTTTTTTTTTTTTAAAATTAGCTTTGGGAGCGGTAGTTTATGAGATAAGGTCCAGTATTATAGCTTGTGATCATTCATTCTCAGTATTACACACTCATCTGGAGGAGCAGCAGAGGCGTATCTGAGTGAGTCTGCGTGACAGAAGAGGCCAATAATGTGTCTGTTTTTAAGGTGCGAGTGAGCTAAAACGCCTCCAAGTGCAATAAATCAACACGTGAAGAGCACATTTTCCATGGATGAGTCTTTCACACTGAGCGACATGATCTGGCTTTTATTACACAGCTTTTTTTGGGTGGAGACTTCAAAATTTTTTTTTTTTTTTAACTTTTATATAGCATTCGTTGTCCATTTCTCACCTTTGTCTTTGTATTATATCTGTACTGTACAGAAAGTGCATATAAATTATCAAAAATAAATGCGCAAATGTCATTTTTTTCCCCCCACTTGTTCACCTCTCTTGTAGAAAATTGCACCGCGGGAAAAGACACATCAAGGCTTGAACTGGGGAAAGTACTTGGATTTATTTGATTTTTGAGAGTACAGTAGCAGTGAGTGAGGGCCAGAGGTGGAAACGGCTCTACGATTACTGCTGGTGCACGGAACAGCCCGCCTCCTCCTCCCCCACCATCGGGCTGTATGGTATCTCTTTGGCGGATTCAAGAGACTGTCATCTCGGACTCTTCCTTTGTACAAAAATACGTCACGTTTTTACCTAAAAGGCAAGGTTGGATGAGGCAGATTTGGCACTTTGAGCTACAGGAGGATGGAGAGGGGGCTGTCCACTCAGCAGCAGTAACCCCAGATCACCACACAGCATGGGAGACGTGTCCTCTCAGGCCTGGACACAAATATAGTCAAATGCATTACGCACAGGAACGTGGATGAGACATTTAAAGAAAATAGATGATGGTGACGTCCAACATAGGTGACCCCATGCTGCTGAATCGTGTTGGAACGTCTCTCTGAAACTTTGGCTTTCTGTCATTCGGTTCGCTCAGTAAATATTAACAGAGCTAAAAGAAAATGAAGTGGTTCTGTAGCGAGCGCTGGGTGCAGAACAGATGTGGAGGAACACAGCCATCACGTCTACAAACCAAGACCTGGTTAAGATCTACAAAGTGCTTCAGACAGTCATGGAAAATATAATTCACGTCAGCTATGGTGGTGATATCTGAGGAACGGCCAGGAACACCTTGATTCCCCCCCCTCCAGTTCCACTTTGGACTAAATTCCAGCACCTCCATCGCTTGTGGCTAAGACTTCAAAAATCTGGGATCCAACCACAGTGGAGATAAGAATGCTGACGACCCCCCCCCTCCCCCCATTATGCTTTATAACCCTCAAAGTCAACTACAATCTTCATAGTTTATTGAACAAATAATTTACTTTTCATATACTTCTTTATTTCCTACTTGTATACTTTATACAGCAGCCGTTGTTCCTGAACTCACAAACCTCTAAAAAAAAAAAAAAAAGTGCTAAAACATGAGGCACTGTCTCGTAACTGGTCACCAGGGTCACATGCCCCAATCACTGACAGACATAAAACTGGAGAACATCTAACACTGGATCTATTTTCTGTGTAGAGGAGGACCCGGACTCTTCCTCCTCCCGTCAGGACCCCGGGGCAGTCAGGCTTATGGACCGTTTCCACTGTTGCCTGTAGGGGGAAATGAAGATGGTTTTTACATGAATACTGACGCGGGTCCCCCTTCTTGATTGCTCAAGTGCGGTATGTTCCCACTCCAGCAGTAAGTTGAAATGGAATTTAAAACGAGTCACGCAATTGTTGCAATTCACGCTATTACAACTAGATGGCGCCCGGCGGCCTAAATCTTACACGCCGAGGCTGTTGCTGCATTTCTAACCTTTAAATGTCATAACGTATCCAAATAAGCATCCCTTGGCCAACATTGGAATTGCGATTAAAGGTCTGCCCTGTCTTGTTGTATTAGCATATTGCCTGTGTATGAACTATTTTACTACAAACCTGTTGCTAAGTCCCTGTGGGGGTCAGAGACATGAGTGATGGAGAATCGTGAAACCATAAAACGGTTAAGAGACACAGCTGCAGGTTCTGGATTCTCCAGGGTGTTGGAGGTGGGTGTGGGAGAGGTCTGGCACTCAGTGATGGCGTCTGGTGAGGATGGCTGGGGCTCGGGTGTGAGGTCGCAACACCCACTCGAACCTAAGTAGATAGAGCATAAAGTCACGCTCTGCTCAGATTCGTGCTCCTGCGTCAGATCTCTGCTACAGCTCCAAGCACTAAAACCTCAAACTTCATTGCTACTAAATATATTTTCACTAAACTTACTACAAACTTACCTTCTCCTTGATTTTGGTCCTGGGCTTCATCAGGACCACAGAGGGTTTCACAGGATTGTGCATCAACATCAGCTTGAGGGTCCAGCTGGGGGGTTTTCCCGTCCGATTCGGATTCTTGTTCGTTGGAATCGGGCGTTATGGAGAAGCTGTAGTCAACCAGCTCTCCTGTCGGGCTTTCCTGGTAGCAAAACCATTTGGGGGTTATGCCAAAACAATATTGCCAGAGGGTTTTATTGCACACCTTGAACACATCCTACCTGGTCAAAAAGAAAGACGGTGACGTCATCGAAAAACGACACGGCTTTTTTCTTCCGATCAAGTTCGTCACACAAGGATTGGGTCAGCAGGGTCGGCATCTTCAGGAGACTGCGGAGGTGTCTCGCCCTGCTACAGTCGCTTATCACCACCGGCACCACAGTGAGATCTTCCTCACTCTCCTCGCTGTCTTCATCTTGGATATTGTAGGTCCTCAACTCCTCGTCTGATTCACTGTCCTCCGAGTCATACTCATCTTCTGCTTCCTCCAGCGGAGCTCTCACTTGTTCCCCGCACAGCTCCAAAAATGACGAGGAGGACGACAAGTCGAGGGGGCCGTTGGGTTCTTCACACAAACTGTCCTGGGAGTTACATTCCTCAGCGTCAATGTCCTCAAAATCCTCCTCATTTATTCTCACAGCCTCTCTTCCATTGTCCCCCTCTTCGTTGACATAATGGAAGTCTGGTAGTTCTTCGTCCTCTTTGGTTCCGTCGCTATTTTCACTTTCTTTGGAGGCTTCGTCTGCAAATGTATTCATGGTTGAGTCCAAATGAAAAGATTGGACATGGGAGCAGTCTTCTGGTCCCCCATTGCCCTCCTCATGGCCTCCTGGGGCCTCTTGGACAGAGGAAGATGATTCAGAACCAATAGAGAGTTCCGAAGAAGAAGGCTCTTCTACTGACTGCTCCGTGTCCAGGCCAAGATTCTCATTGGCAGGGCCGGACTCTTTGGTCAGGCAGCCTCCCATTTGTGGGGGGAAAGGTGACAGCATTGTCAACCCAGGGGGAGGGGGGGGATCGGACGAAATGGTGTCAGGCTCTGAGATATCTACCAAAACACAAGGTTTGGGCTGGCTCAGGTTTGGTAAATGAGCTCCACGGTTTAGCAGCTTGTTGACATTTCTGGAGTGGCCATTATTTGAACCCGTGCAGAAGATGCTCCCATCTTCTTGAGGGCTCCTCTCATATTCAGCATCGTAGTCAGAGAAATAGTCCGAGTCCCTGTACAGAGTCTCGTCGGCCAAGCTCTTTATCTGTGGCTCGGAAGTGCTTGTGGAAGTGCAAAGGGCCTGGCCCAGTCCCACCTGCAGAACCAGTCCCAGCTCTCCACCCATCCTTGGGCTCCTCTCACCTCCTCGGGGATCGGCGAGCTCTTTAAAAATAAATTCTGGAGATTCATTGTTCTCTGTGTCATACCCGCTGTCGAGGGACTTTGGAAGGACAGCGTTGTTGTAGGGATCGGGGCTGAAGGCTTGATCAGACGGATCAGAGGTGCTTGGAATCGACGAGGAAAGGTTAAGGGCCTCCACCGAATCCAGAGTCCTTTCTGGATTCCTCACTGGGCTGAGTTCTTCCTCCTCAATCTCTGCGTAATCCAAGTTGAAGTCTGTAAAAATCCCTGACGTGATATCGGTGATGTCATCCTCGTCCTCGCTGTAGTCGCCGAGCTCAACCAAGTTAAAGCTGGAGTTGCCCGTTCCAGCTCCAGCGGCCAGAGCCCGGCTGTTTTCTGAAGCCTCGGGATAGCTGAGCCTATTGCTCCCCAGACCGACAGAGATTCCCGTTGACACTCCGTCCCAGATGCTACCTCTCTGCTTAACGGTCAGGGCTGCCGTTTGTCCAGGCTGACACTGCTTCAAACAGGAAGGAGACTTCAGGCAGTTTACTTCGGGAAGGCTCTTGAGCTCAGAGTATGTATCGTTATCACATTCTTCCTCTATTTTTCCACCCTCTTTCCCACTGACAGGAAAACTAGAGCTGGCAAGAGGATCAACACTGCTCTGTTTCACTTGAGGAATACAGTCCTCTCCTTTGTCATATAAGTGAATGCATGTGCCTAATTCACTGGGCCTGCTCGGATCCATATGCTCAGGGTCTCCTGAGGTGCCATTAGATTTGGAACTTTGGAATGTTCTGGTGGTGGCCTTTGTTAAAGACCAGGTTTCTGTTGTGTTATCGTGATTAGAATATTGAAGGTCTGCGCAGCTGCTCTTCTGTCTGCCGTCAAATACCAGGCTATTATTGTTTGCCGAGTGGTTCGAAGTCCAATTAGAGGATTCGTTTTCAAAGAAAAAGTCACTATCGCTGTCTTCGTCTCTTTGCTGGCCCACCAGCAGGCCGCTGTCTCTCTCTACATCAATGCTAATGTGGTTGACAATGGCTAGTGTCTCTTTATTGGGGCCCACCGTATTAACGCTTTCACTAGCCGAGCTCACTTCAAGGTAGGGGTCACAGAACCCTAAGCTGGGGCTGCTAATTGCCTTTGACTGATGCCGTGAAATGTCCAAAAAGCCTCCTAGACGGTTGGATCTGGACTCCGGAGACGTTTCCAGCGCCTGTGACTTTTGCACTGATGTCTGTTCGCTGATGATTTCATCCTGGCTCGATGAGCAGTTGTGGGTCTGGCCTAATGCTACTGGGCTGGGGTCAGATGCCTGTTTTAGAAAAGGCTCAATTGTTACTTGGACAGTGGGGCTTGTATCTGAGTCATAGGCAGAAGGCTGGGCGTTATCTGCAGTTGTCCAATATGAATTGTGTTGTGTTGTGGATAACTGAGACTCAGAAGACAACCGACAGCTTTTAGCTTCCAGTCCTGGGCTGTAGTCCACTACGCTATCATCCAAACTGTTCATATTACGCTCTACTTGTTCTTCTATGCGAATGTAGTACTCACTGCTGACAGAAGGACTGTGGGCACTAAGTACAGGGACCACACCTGGCTGCTCAGGTTCATAATAGGATGGGGAAACGTCTGCAGTAAGGCTGTCAGACCTGCAGCCATCTGAAGTGTTTGCTTTACTTGAATAGTAGATATCTTGATAATGTGGGTTTCCCTGGCCCAGCGGCCCAAAGGTGGAAGATGAGCAGTATGGCTGCTCGGCCCGGGCTTGCTCCCACTTGTATTCGAAGTTTAGACCGTGGCTGGTCTCGGTGACAGTGAGAAGGTCATCGCCCGTGTCAGAGTGGAAGCTGTCGGAAAAATGCTCCAGTAGAGGGAAGGAGGACGAGGCAGAGGAGGCCAGCTCTACCGCCTGAGGTTGCTCCGCACCAGGGTTGCTGACTGATGCGAGTGTGGGGGTCAGGACTAGGGCTGCGGGTATCGCCGCATGGGAGTTGCTACCGAGCAGGTTAGGCTTCAAGGCGTTCCAACGCTGTTCAAAGTCTTCCTCTGCCTCACTGGATCCTTTGGCGCACAGGTATGTGACTAGAAGGTGCACCTCCTCACTGCAGGGTCTCAGATCTGGCTGCAGCCAGCAGAACTGCATCACCTCATACCTTCACACGCAGGGAAGACACGATCAGAGGCAAAGCAGTGGGCAAGTAACATTGATAAAGGAAAAAATGAATAGAATTTATATATATATTTGAAATTATGAGTGAACATTTAGGTTTGAGGGTGCACTATAAATTGGGATTAGGTTACAAATTATTATAGTTAATGTGGTCAAACTGTGCAAACAGTTTGGAGCCCGCGGGTTGTGCTTTAATACAGTGCAAATCAATTTAAAAAATGAAATAAATACAGTACAAACATTGTTTGGCTGGCTTCCATGGGTTTAGATGGACGAGGGGGAGTGAAAGTGCCAAAGACTTTCCCGTGAGATTGTAAAATGCAGCGAAAAAAACAAACATCTGTTCTTGCTAGGAACGACAAATATTCCTAAAGTGAACCGGTGCAATGTCATAAGGGGAAAGTGATTTTCTAATCTACATAAATGTGCCCGCCCTGTACGTCAGATGCAGGCGTGTTCTATCCCACCGAGTTAGTGTCTCGCGATGCCTCACCAGCGTTCGTCCATGGAGAAATGGAGCTGTGGTTTTGGCAGTTTGAGCTGCTGTTCCTTCACTGCGTATGTCAAGACCTGTCTGTCAGAGTAGTGCCTGTACGGCTGCTCTCCCAGCTCCAGCAGCTCCCACAGAGTCACCCCTAGAGACCTGGAGCAGGCAAAGAAATCCCCGTTCATTTCATTTCATTCCATTCCCATCCTTCTACCCTTTGATTTAGAAAAGTACAATAGACATGAGTTAATATTGAATCCTCCGTCATGCTAAAGCTAAGACTTGGAAATGCCGCCAGATCTCTAATTCCTCACCATATGTTGCTGGTTTTAGTTTGGTCAACAACTAGCAGGTTTCCGTGGACTTCGTCTATGAGCTCGGGTGCGATCCAGCGCAGAGGCACCCAAATCTGGTCTTGTGTTACATAATAGTCGTCCTGTACAACACCAAAAACAGTGAGAACAGCGTCTGAGCGCTGATTCTGGCATACCGTGGAAAAAACAATTGACTTTATCCCAAGTATGACCTTGAATCGGCTGTGAGAGAGGCCATAGTCTCCGATCTTTACCGACATATCTGAGGTTAACAGACAGTTCCGCAATGCCAGGTCGCTGTCAAAAAAACAAAAACAGCTATTTAATAGAACCAAGTGTATAAGAGCCTTTTTTTTTTTTTCATTTTCAAAGAAGGCGACAAAGCTGCTGTGTTGAAACGTGTCAATCTTTTAAAAAAGTTTTACCTCACAATAAAGTCTTTCACCTGGAAGCCACCACATAGACGTGAAAGGAGTTTGCCCCCCGCAACAAAATCACTGATGCTGGAGTTTGTGAAAGTGACTCAGGCAGCACCAGGATGTTGTTGCAGGGAGAATCCAGCAGGGGGAGCACTGAAAGTTTTGATGGATTTTTCTTCTCCTTTCTGGAGAACGGGTGAAGGCAACTAGCGAGGGACTCAGTGGCGGACCTCACCTGTGAACAAAGCTGCTTTTGTGGAGGTGTAGGAGCCCCGAGGCGATGTCACACGCCATTCGCTGCAGGAGCAACGGGTCGGGAGTCTGGGAGTCGGCCTGTCGGCAGCTGTGCAGGTAGCTCTTTACATCACCCTGAGACGGGAAGGGACAGGTTGTTCTGGCTGGTTCTGAGTCAACAAACGCAAAACAAAAGAGGGAGGAAAGAATACGGCCGAACCAGAGGGCAAAACTCCATGACCAGTAGATACGGAGTGACCTCCGAGCACTGCGCCAAGCACTGCAGAAGCGCAGGGTGCTGGAGGGTTCTGGAAGCGGAAACAGAATACGGATGAATGTCACATTTCAGTATTCTTGCTTTCCAGTGACTTATAAAAGTTGTCAGAGCTGTGTGGCCTTTGGGGGGAACTAACCGGTATGGTTGCACCTCCTCCATGAACTGCATCTGATCCTGGATGCTGGCACTAGCCTTAAGCTCTTTCACCACCACCTGGGTGGTGCTGAGACCAGCGCTGACCTCGCCCAGCAGAACCTACACCATGATAGGAGAACGGAAAAAGATGGGAAAATGCACGTGCCAACGCTGGAAAACGAGTTTCGCACAGTAAAACTGCGTTAAAAACCAAAAAGTGTCTGCTACCTTTCCAAACCATCCATGTCCGATCTCCTTCAGATACAGCAGACTATGGCGGCCAAGGTCTGACGATTTCAGCAGCTGAACTGGAATGGAGCAGCGAGACAGACATACAACACTTAGAAGAGAGAGGGGTATGTTGAAGACGGTTTCAAAATGACATTTTTCCACGCGATGAGCCAAAGTAAAGGCGGATGGGGAGCTTAAATGGGAAAAACTTGCTTTACAGGAGAAACAAACACGGGTAGACCCACAAAAAGACACAGAATCATCAGTTGCGCGACTCTCAGTACCTCCATGGATCCTCATATTCTACGTCGATGGTGAGGCTTCTAAAGGTTCCGTGGAGCGGCCAGCCACTCGGAGCTCCGGGAGGGAGACTGAGATCGCGTCCCAGCGCGGGTTGAAATACCGGTTCCGAGTGTGAGAACCAAGTGCCCGTGGTCCCAGCCCTAACCCCAGGCGTCTTAGCCTCATTGTGTGCGTGTGAGAAAGAGCCCACGGTCGCAGCGTGTGTGTGCGTGCGTGCGTGCGAGAGCCCCGGCAGGATTTAACCCTCCGAGCCCTCGCGCAGCTGAACAAGCTCACCACGCTGCCTCTGACCGTCTCCGCCGAGCTCATCCCCCAACTGGGACGCACGCGGACCCACATGCTGTCCTCGGCTTGAGCTCTCCAGCTGTCGAGCGCTCGGAAAAATCCTCGACTCCTAGCCTTTTAAAGCTGCTGCGAGCGGAGAAACGCTCTTTTAAGCGTACGGGGCGGGTTGCGGAGCTCTCCTGCCCATCCGTCATGCGCGTTGGTAGCGTGCCGTTTGACGCCTCAGCGCTGCGTGCGGCTTCAAGACACCCGGTCGTGACATAAGGGCTGCACAATGCCCCCCTGTCACCCAGGACAGCAGCATTCCTCAGTCAGACCGGACACAAACACGGTTCTGTCACACACAGAAAAAGACCTCTGTCATATACTTGAACCGCCCTTATCTCAAGCCTCCCCCTCCCCACTCTTGGGCCTTGGTGCATGCCACCACCCTTCCCCTGTCTCTCCTCATTCTGTCACAGACCCTTCACTGTATTCGGCCCATAATACCAGTCCTCCACTGATGCGTTCCACGGACGTTTTACCCCGGCCTTATGCTCACCCACTCCCCGGCTAAATTGGGGCCATTGTCTGACTGGCTGATACGCTGAGGCTGCATCCCCTGGTACCCGGTTCGCCAAACACACAAGGCCCATTCTCCCCGCTGGAACGCGGGGCAAAGGTTGCCGCGCCGATAGCGGGCTCGAGCGCTCTCGGGCCACGCCCCTCCGCGTCTCCGGCACAATTCGGATTTCATCCACGTTAACATAATTTTATTCCAGCTCCAGAACGCTCGAGCGTGAGTGTGCATTCCTGAGAGGCACACGCGGACACTCGCCTTGACCTCTCGGCCCGATGAATAAAAAAAAAATCGAGCTGAAACTGGAAAGCAGGGGTGGGTGGGGGGGGTCGCGAGCAGACACCGCATTGTGCCAGTGAAAGTGGGCGGCTTGCGGGCGTCGGCCTCAGATATCTGATGAGATTAACGTGGGCTTTGTGCGCGCTCGCGATTAGGAAACGTTCATATTTTCGTTCCGCCGGGTCGGTGGAGGCCCAGCACCCTCTCCCGCTCCGTCTCTCTCCGTCTCTCTCTTCCTCGCCCTGCAACACCTGAGCCAATCACACAGCCGCAGCCACAGGAGCACGGCAGGGAAGCCACCGATTGGCTGCGCGCGCCAGGCCGGGCCGTCCAATCACCGGTCGGAAGCTGACGTCCTGGGGAGCCGAGCCCCGTCTCGCCCCCCTTCTGCTGAGGCAGAGCGCGGCGCTGACAGCCATTGACTCATGCGGGGAGGCATTTTTGTGCAACCGGGACGGTTTGAAGGGAGACGCAGATTGGAGCTGGCTGGATGTCAGACCTGCTGCGCTCCTGCTCGGGACGAACCGACGCGAACGTGCTCGGAGAGGAGGCGAAGTGATGACAGGAACAAAAGGTTTATGTCGGCGTAAGACGAACTGGGAGGGGTGAACGGGGACGCGGGCGCGTTTCGTGTAATTGCGGGTGTGAAGTTGTGCAGCGGGGAAAGGGGGCGGCGGGTAAGACACAAAAGAGGCGGAGCTTGTGGTTTCTTACTGGATCGGCCTGGTTGTTTGGAGACGGGCAGCGAGACCTCTGTGAGGGGGAGGACGTAGACCTCGGGGCCGTTCTGGGAGGCAGGAGAGGCCAGGACGGACAGATCGGCCTGGTACTCTTCGCCCTCGGCGTTGTCGAACTCCTGCCGCGAGAGACGCGCACGGGGATTAGTTGCGGCGGCAACGGCGGCGGCGGCATTCGAGCCCGCCGCGGCGCGCCCACTCAGCCGCGCGCAGGCCGCTATCCGCCAGCCGCCGAATGGTGTGAGTCACTGAAGTTTCTCAGCGGGGGGGCGACACAATTATGTGTACGTCCACGCTGCCACAAAGCCTTTGATTCTTCCCCATGAAAAACCCAAAGAAGTCGAGGTTTTCAATCTACGCGCTTCCCACACAGTTTTCATGAGGGAAAAAAAAAAAAGTTCTGAAAGTCGCCAAAACATGGACAGAACGCAAACTGCAAATGTATCGGCCTCTTCGGTTAAAGGAAATCCCTTGTGCAGCAGGTTCGTTCGGTCCTGCCCACCAAAGCAGACCAGGGGGTGGGGGTTGTCGACCCTACGTCACCTTAAATGCCGTCTCCTCTTCGAGCTTGGTTCTGTCCTATAATGCTGGAGCGGCCCGCTCCACCGCAGTGTCCTAGCGCTCCCCTGATTGTTTCACAGGGATGTGTGTCACTGTCACATCCCAGGTACACACACAGCGTGTAACTGGCCCTCACATCAAACGCTACGGCCCCAGTTTTAACGTTTAAAGACAGAAAAGAAAGAACAGCTGAACCGCTGGCTCACGCTGGCTAAGGTTATTACTATGGAGCGCAGCTAGTTATGACTAAATCCAGAGGACACGGGGTCCTGGGGCATTACCAACCTTCAGGTAGTTCAGATGGGGTCACCTTGGGCCTAATGGTTGGCGAGAGATGCGCGTGTGTGTGTGTGTGTGTGTAGCGCCGGCTTCTAACACAAATGTGCGGGGAAAGCAAAACAGCAGAGAGCGGGTTCGTCTAAAAAATCGAAACCGGAAAATAAAGGAGGGCGTCCTTCTCGCCCAGGAGGACCATCTGCCGCTCTCCCTCAGAGCGTGAAGGCGAACGCCCGGCTGTGACTCACTGTTGCAAAGCCCCCCCCCCCCCCCCCCCCAGAGTCCTCCGCTCAGAAAGCACCTACAGTAGCTTCACGCTACACGCTCCAATAAGAGCGCAAGAATGGAGAGAAATAATGAGGCCTTTATTTATTTATTTCCCCTCTTGGCCGAGGCGGCGGCGCAGCATTCCGCCACACACACACACACACACACACCCTCGCAAGAGGCGACAGGGTGGAGGCCTTCCGATCCCAATCGCCCACGTTCACCTTCGCGTATTTATCGGCGAAAACGCTGCAGCAAAGGTCGGAACTCCGGTCGGGCACAGACCGACACCCGAGCGGCTGATGGGCGCGACAGAAATGGAAGGCGGGGTCGTTGCCAGCAGACCGGCGAGGAGCGCAAGCGCCCTCCTCCCGGTCCCTTCTGTTGGCCTGTCGTCCGACGCCGAGACAATGTGTCTTTGCGACGTTTCATGGCACATTTCCCTCCTCTCTCCATTTAGTTAATATGTGAAAATGTGCTGTTGCGCCACGGATTATTTAAAACACGAAGTCTTGCCCGGCGATTTTTAGTCCGATTGGACTGAATTTGAGTCGAACGAGCAAAACGAGTCCATTTATGTTTTGAAAAAGGTCAGAAGGATTCCAGTCGCCACGGCGCGGACCTTCGGAGCGCGCTCTTCCCGTCACTTCCAGCAGGAGGGAGCAGAGAGCTCACCTTGAAGCCGATGTCGCCCTTCTTGCAGCAGAGGCAGGCCAGCATGAGGAAGATGAAGGTGAAGAGGCCCGAAAAGGAGACGGCCACCACTGCCAGGGAGGAAGGCCATGACAGCTCGCTCAGCGGGGCCCCATCTGCAACGCCAGAGCACGTTTGCGTTACGAAGACAGAGATCAGGTGGCAGAACTGCAGAGTCATGCAGGAAATGAAGACAACATGGAGATGAAGAGAGGTTTTACACACATGGCTGGTCAAAAAAAACAAAACAAAAAAAAACAAACTCCTCATTAGTCTTCCACCTATTCATCCCCATATAATCAGCATCAGGAAGTGGACCGCTGTGGATTTAATGATAGATCTGTGTACCGAGCCCCAAAACAACGGAAATAATGACTCTCTTACCAAACTGCCAGCGTCATCACCACAGCAACATCCATGTAAAGCACCCCCCATGTTTCAATCATGTAACTGTGGAGCCAACTGTCTGTCTGTCTGTCTGTCTGTCTGTCTGTCCGTCTGTCCGTCCGTCCGTCTGGAGTTCATCCCTTCAAGTCTGGCGGTTTTTAACATTTATAGCTCTCAGTATTTAACCACCACACAGCGGGTCAGTGGTTCGACCTCAATCAATGAGCACTTAATGGTCATTTAGCTCCATCACTTATCCAGAAGCTCCGAACGAACAGCTCACGTCTCTCCTTTCGCCATATCTCATAGTCAGAATGCATTAATGGACTATTGATTTCTGGCGATTTTCCTTTTTTTTTTTTTGGTCTCATTCTGATGGTCCCTTATAATTAGTCATTTTTATTGCTGCTCATTAAAATTTTGAGGGTTTTTGCCCCCATTCAAAAGTCATTGTAGGGATCATTCAATGTAAATATTTAAACATTAAGGACATGCAATCTGTTCTTTTTCTTATTCAATAACTAATAAATTCCAGCAAGTTGGAATGCCGATTCGATCCTCTTGCACAGTTAAATGTCTGTATTTCTTTTCTTTGTTGGTAGAGATGTCCAATATTGTCGACCTACTGATATCATCGGCCGATACAGGCATTAAAATAGAATATTGGAAATTACTGGTATCGGTTTTTACTTTACTAAATGACAAAACTTTTACACCACATGCACATATTGTATACTTTTTGGCTACTTCTCCTCTCATCATAATATAAAATTAAGAGAGATGTGATGTTAGTTACCTGATTAGGTGTTAAATGATTTTAAGGGGGGGCATTTATCATATTTATAGTATAAAATGATCTTGTATCAGAAATGAAGAGTGGACAGTATCTAGTAACAGACCAATATCAAAGATGCCTAAGAGCTGGTTTTACACACAGACTTTCTCAGAGTTCTCACAGTAATATTTGGATCATGTATCTCAGCTCTGGGTGTGGGGATCCTGCTGCAGCTCCTGAAAGAAAGCGTGCTTTTCAAATATTTATGCAGGACCCCGGGCCGTGGAGCCCTCTCTTCCTGACCAATCTAAGTTTCAGGGGGTGGGGGTGGGGGGTGTGTTGCCAGATTTGGCTGTGAAGGGGCCGACGGTCGCAGAGAAAGGACACCACAGATGCATCGGCAGTTCCAAAGGGTGTGAATTACTGTAAACAGGGAGCTAAAGTGCCGAGCAGAGGGGTATCCGACATTATGACGGAGTGCTAAAAATAAGCAGAAACGCACACGTTGTGCTGGATTCGGGGACAGCATGACAGGATTAATGGCAGGGTTAGGTGTCCTCCCACGTTTACATCCTCTCGGCTGAGTGACTGCAGATGGTGCAGGGATGTTCTGGCCCTCAGAGCCCGCCGTGATTACTGTCATTAACTGGGAGTGACAGGCCAAGAGGACCACCACGAATCAGCAGTACAGCCCCCCCACACACACACACACACACCGGCAGGCAGGAAAGGGGAATGGTCCAAACATCAGCATGATGACTGCGAGAACATGCCATTCATTTCTCATCTTTCATTCAGAAGTCCACCTAAGGGGGCTCCGGCAGGGCCTGTCAAATCTATTGGAGTGGGAACCTTCACCGCGGACAGAAAGACCCTTCCTGGATCATTACAGTGGTTCTGGGTTCGATCTCAGAGATAGCTGTACATCAAAAATGCTATGTTTAGTGAGCGCTGGCTGAATGGCGCAACAAAGAGCCGTCATCCACGATGCCCCAGACTCGTCTCTGCATTCATACAAAATGGGGAATAGAACTGATGACTGAAGAGGGACGTGATTCTGTCATACGGCGGCTAATGACCAACATATATAGGAGTGAGAACATGTTGAACCAGCGGAACCTTCAGCTTTCAGGTGAAGGTCATCACCTGATTTGCCTCTCGTCCACACTGAGACGCGAACACATCGGGCCCCAGACTGATTGGGACCTCGTGTGTTGACGTCTCTGGATGATGGGCACTAATGAGATGCATGTGCAGAACGTATCCAGACAGAGCTATGCGCTCACGATGGCAATTTTGGACAAGCCTCATGATGCAGACAAAGACGGTATGTGTGCGTGTGAGTTTGAGTGTGTGTGTGTGTGTGTGTGTGTGTGTGTGTGTTCTTGTACTTGCCAACAGGACCAAAATCTTCATTCTACTATCAAAGTGAGGCCATTTTGGTTGGTCCTCACAACGTCAAAAGGCTATTTGAGGGTCAAGACCTGGTTGGGATAGTTGGGATGTGTACGAGGATGTGTGTGTGTGTGTGTGTGTTGGTGCTTCGGTGTGTTGGTGCTCCTGCATGCGTGTAGTAGAATGGATGCAAACTGAGCACGCGCTCAGCTTCCGCCTGGTCGGGACGACGAGCTCATGTGGATGTGCTCTCCCTTCCTTTCAGCCACCGCCACGTTGCGTCATAGCGAGCACGCCCGTGCACCTTCACCCACGTCAGGTGTCGCTAAGTGGCTTCAACAATGAAATCCAAGTTATCTTTGGAGGTCATTTAAATACTGCATGTGAGGCTTTTTAAGCTATTTAATCTCTCCCCCTCTCTCTCTCTCCCTCTCTCTCTCTCCCTCTCTCTCTCTCTCTCTCTCTCTCTCTCTCGCACACACACATGCTTTCAAGAAAACCCACGTCAACCCCCGTGGAGCTCACAGAGCAGACATGGATGGTTCCCCCTGACTGCTCAAATCCACTTCATTCTCGTTCCCCAGAGGAAGCCTTATGTAACTAAAGTGCTTTGTGTTCCACGTGCAGGGATGAATAATGAAATAGTCCACCGTAGATGACTAGTCCCGACCCGGGTTGGTGGGCGGGGCTCCGTCAGATTCAACATGGCATTTTGACTCTCGCCTGCGCCCGCATTCCACGTGGCCGCGGCGGCACGTGGGTCCTGTCTCCGATTGCCTGGCCCCCTTCGCATCTGCATTGGAGGAGACTGCTGAGGGACAAGCCTCCCTCTGAGCCGCGCGCTGTGGGGACGGATGACGTCCGGGTCGCCCCCCGGGTCACCACCCCCCGAGCCTGTTGGGACAGGAGAACTCTCCTCGGTGCTGAAGCAGCGGTCGGCCAGGTGAAGGCTGCAGCTGTCATTGGTGCTGCACACGCTTTGGGGGGGGTGGATACCGCAAGCCCACACTCGGGCCTCCTGATGAGGGCCGAGGCGCAAGTCAGGAATCCCCCAGCCCGTCGAAGGTGCACCCGTGGTCGCTTCCTCTGCATGAGACCGTGAGACGTGAGCCCCACCCCCGCGGACGCTCTAGGAACGGGGGCGAGTGTGACTCTAAGCGAAGTGACTCCAGGATTGCTCTGTGTTAAGTGATCGGCCTCTTCTCACCCCCCCTCCATCACCTAGACAACATTGATCCTCAGCACAATTACTCAGAAAAGCATCGCGGACGAGGTGATGCTGGAAGGCCAACTCTAGATCATTCTGACAGCCCCCCCCCCCCCCCCCACCCCCTCCAGCTGCGTGGTACCTAGCTTTCCAATCCCCACGCACCCAAAGACAGGAAACATCAAGTTTACACGGCTTCTCTTCTATTACCTCAAATTCAAGGCCTCGGTCTGGCTGTTCAGTTTCCTGATTCCTGTCCATGATTTTCTACCTGGAACTGCCCCCGATCAACAAACCACCCCCGTGTGTCCGCTGTGTTGCTTCAGGGCCAAAACTGCACATTCCGAAATTCACCCCAATTGAAACGAGCCTTTGAGAGGGTCTAAGGAAAGGTGGGCATGGCGTGGAGAAGGTGAACATGGAGGGGAGCAATAGTCCGTGTGCAGCTTGTGGAGGAGCCGGAAGCGAGGTCCAGGTCATTTGTATGCTCGGCCGCCAGCTCGCTGCCGTCGCGGCGTCTTTGCAGCGGTTCTCTTCATCGCGCAGGCCTGCGAGGACCCCTCGAGGGGTCCGCATCCGCGGCATGAGGCCAGCACCTCCTTCGCTCTGACGGCGGACGCGCAAACGCACCGCTGCAGCGAGGAGCCCCCCACATCACCCCCCGCAGCGTCCGTGAAGCCGAGCCGCTGATGCTGATGATGGTGAACGGGCCTGAAGAGAATGTTTACACAGCAAAACGACACGGACTGGGGTGACGTCAACAAGCCTTACCTGTGTCAAAATGGGAGCTGAAGGCAAAACTGGGGTTGAAAAACGCTGAAGACATGACGATGACGTGCAGGTCAAAGCGCATCCTCCTCGCGGCGCTGCTGGAGACAATAAAAGGTCAAGCAAAAATTCCGACTCAGGTGCGATCCGACTTCAGATGAGCTGCAGCGCAGGCAGAGTTGCGCAGCATCTTATTCCATCGCACTTGAGCCCCCCCTGCAAATCCCGCACCACCTTCGACTCGAGGGATGCTGACATTTCAGCACGTTTGTCACTTTGATGCATTGAGGACACACACACACACACACACAAAAAAAAAAAAAAAAAAAAAAGAATCTGCGCAGGGCGTCATCAAATGTCGCGTATGAATGTGGAACGTCGACGGCTACGGCGTCTGATGATCTCCCATTTGCGGGTCCGTCACGACGGCTCTGCGGTTGCCGAGTGTCCCATGGTGCATCCGGGACGCCTCCTCTCCGGGGGCGGTGTGTGTGTGTGGGGGGGGGCACGGTCCGAGTCACGGAGCTGCGTCGGGGTGCGGTGCGCAGTCGGGGATCGGCTCCAGCGCCACCAGAAGGGGCAACATTTCTGCAGCAGAGCCAGGCGACATAAATTACAACAGCACTTCCGTTTCGAGATTTCAGAATAAAAAGAAAAGGCTCAGGACTGAGAATCTTTATTTTATGCTGAAGACAAAAAACAAAAAAGAAAAAGTTGCCTTTGGAATGCCGAATTCTTTTTTTTTTTTTTTTTTTTTTTGCATCCTGTGGCAGTCACACGCGCAATCGTGTAAATGCTGCATACTCTGTTACTATAGCAACAGTATTGAGGAGGATGGAGAAATACGTGGAAGGATGTAATAAATTACACTGAGACGATTTCACCGATAGATATTTAGGTATGTAGCTATATGCAGGCATACATGTGATCAGAGTGGTGTCTCAGTATTATATACAATTGCCCTGGCCATTAATATTAATTCTGTTCTAATCGTGATTTAAAACACATCTGTTTATATATATTGATAAGCCGTGGATGTAAAATCATTGCTATTATGTCGTCACCCTTGGCAGGAAGAAAATTATGCCTTTAAAGTTGGAAAAGACATGAAGGTCCAGATGCAGAGAAGGACGTTTAGCGACATCTAGTGAAGAAAAAAAGAATGGCAACGAGGGTGTTTGAGAAAATCCATTTTATGTTTGAGACTGTTATATATATGTCGTGTGTGTGTGTGTGTGTGTGTGTGTGCGTATATATATATATATATATATATATATATATATATATATATATATATATATATATTTAAAAATAGTATATTTAAAATCTCTTCCTCGCCCTCCTGGGCGGTGCCTCCTTCCTTCAGACTTGGGTCCTCTACCAGAGGCCTGGAAGTCTGAGGGTCCTGAGCAGGATCTTAGCTGTTCCTAGGACTGCGCTCTTCTGGACAGAGATCTCTAATGTGGGGCTGTGATCTCAGCTTGGGTGTTACTGCCCCTAGTCTTCTGTTACGTGTCAGGGGATTTGTTTGTGTTTCTTTTTGTGTTCTTTGTTTCCGGTGACCTCCCAGTTTGGCCCCATCTAGAGGCCGAGAGAACTGGTGGAACACAGACAGGCAGGCAGTGCTGGTGATGAGGAAGATTGACACCACCTGTGGACTCCCGGGGGATCTCAGGATTGGCTCCCCTGTGTCTATCTGACCAATCACCAGCGGCGTCCCGCTTTTAAGGCTCTCCTCCCTTGTTTCATGGTGGTCTTTCTCGTTAACTTTTGGACAGGAAGTGTTTGTGGAGGGCAGGTGTGACTAGGTAAGGACGGGGCACCCCATACATTGCCGCATGTAGACTTTCTGTTTGTTATTTACACTAGGTTATGGGCTGTGGCCACCGTTGTGTTTTTGATGATTTAAGATGCCTTGTTTTTGGCTTTTGTTTTGGCACAAACCCGTTTGTTCCACCTCTCCCTCCACCCCTGATATACGTGTGTTTACTGTTAAGCAATAAAGCACTGTCTTAACAAGCTGTCTGAGTCTTTCCATGGTGGTCTGTTAGCCTTTACGTTAACCCCCCCCAATTGGGTGATCATCTGGGATCCAAACTGACAGCCAGTAGGACATTTCTTGTTTCGTTTGTTAAGCCTTGCAAAAATTAGTTTTAACTCTCAAAAGTTTTTGGAGAATCGGTCACTTGAAAATCAAACACAGGCCTCCTCGGAGAGGTCCACTTCTCTTCATGCCCGATCCCACCAACAAGGTTTCGCTGTGAGTAAAAACATCTCCCTGGTGCCAGCGTTCCGCGAGGCTGAAATGGATTCATACTTCAGCGCCTTCGGGCGAATAGCTTCATCACTCAACTGGCCAAGGGACATGTGGCCTGTCCTCCTCCAGTGTAAGCTGGTGGGAAAAGCACAGGAGGCTGTGTCTGCTCTTTCGTTGGAGGATAGCCTACAATACGATGTTGTGAAGGAAGCAATTTTTCGTGCCTATGAGCTTGTTCCTGAGGCCTACGAACAAATTTAGGAGCCAGAGAAAGTCGGGGGGGGGGTGAGAACCTGAGTTTGCACGTGAAAAGGGCAATCTCTTCCATAAATGGCGTGCAGCTAATGGGGTCAGGAATGACTGAGTTGCTTCGCCAGCTTGTTTTTTTAGAGCACTTTGAAGGTTCCTTGCCAGAGAAGGTGGTAATGTTTTTGAATGAACACAAGGGGTCTACGTTGTCCAGGGCTGCTGTCCTTGCAGATGAGTATGTGTTAACCCACGAGAATGTTTTCTCATCTCCCTCCCGCTCTGACAGATCTTCCGCTTCTCGTGCCAGGCCCTCCCCCCTTGAAAAGGCTAAAGGGCCCCCGTTGTCCCAACCAGGGAGTGGTGAGTGTTTTTATTGCCACAAGAGGGGCCACGTCATCGCTGACTGTCGAAACGAAAACGGCAAGCTCCCGCAACTGCTCAGCAAAAGAATGTGTACCTGGTTAAAACGGTTCGTAAACGTGCTACTGAACGAGCACGACATAAGTGATGAACCAAACCCTTGCTTCACCCCTTTTACTTCAAAAGGCTTCGTCTCATTGACTGCTGGGATGACTGACCGTAAGGAAATTGCCCTGCTGAGGGACTCAGCCGGCCCAGTCAATCATCGAGGCTAACACCTTACCGTTGTCATCAGCTACATCCTGCTACTCTAGTGTTAAAATTCGGGGAGTGGGGATGGTTAACATGCTCGTGCCACTGCACAGAACACATCTTTCCTAGATGCAGAAAACATGACCATATACAAGCACCTCATGTAAAGGATGAGATGTACAAGGTCATCGGATAGTGAGCTCATGCAGAACAACAACTGTTGCCAAGTGTGAGAAACATTTTTTGGGCCCAGCTGTTTAAAAGGGAGATGTGCAAAGACTGTCTTCACAACCCTCCTTAAGACCACACTGGGATCTGTATGACCTGTTCCTTTGAAGACTTCAAATAAAACTAACAAAGAGCAGTTCTGTTCCAGTTGATCTTATAGAAGTTCATTATGAAACAACAAAATCCCTAACAACAGAAAGAGTTCTTTAAGAAGCTGATGAATGAGGAAATAGAGACCAAAGAGCAGGAGAGGTGACTGTAATGGATCTGAAGTTTACACATGTAAACATGTGACACATTAAGTGACATGTTTTCCTCAACAGATGTTATTCTGTTCACGTCCACCAGAGAGGAGCACTGCATCATTACAGAAAGAGAGAAAGCAGCTCCTTCAGATGGAACATGACTCAGCTCCTCCATCAGCAGGAAGCAGCTGCAGCTCTGATGGTCTTTATTTAACTTCATGGAAATGAAAAGTTTGTGCTTGAATCTGCTCTGTTACAATGAACACACAGGACAGAAGCTGCAGATTGAAGTGAAGCTCCTCCTCCCGTCAGTCCCTCTCAGTTTCAGTGGTGTATTAAATTGCTCCTCCAGCACCTCCTCTCCTCATCCTCCAAAGCCTGAATCTGTCAGCAGTAAAGTCACTTTCAGGTTGATAGTCAGCACACAGTGACAACATGCTGGAGAGCCTCTGCACTCTCATCACTGCTCTAACATGTGAGGAGGCTGACTTACTGCAGCTCTGAGCTCATGCTGGATTCATCAGTCTGTGTCTTTCTCTTGACTTCATGTCCTCTTGTTGTTTCCAGGTGTGAGTGCTGTGACGGTGCTGACACAGAAGCCGACTGTTGTGTCTCTGACCAAAGGAGAAACAGCCACCATGGACTGTAACCTGGGAACTGTTACTGATCGCAGTGCTCGCTGGTACAAACAGGTTCCAGGAGGAGTTCCTCAGTTTGTACTGTTGTGGTATCACGGCTCGAGTTCAATTCCATATGGTTCTGGTTTCTCGTCTCCAAAATTCACTTCTACTCATCAGTCAAAATCAGATTATCGTTTGATCATCAATAATGTGGAGGAGGGAGACTCAGCAGTCTATTACTGTGAAACATGGGACAACTCTGCTCAAGAGAACGTATCACAGTGATTCAGACTGTGACAAAAACCTCCTCACTCAATACTTCTGCTTTTTAGTGTCTGACACATCAGATAATGTTCAAACTCACCAAGAAATTACACATAAACTCATATTCACACTCAGATTCTATGAAAACAAATCAATGCATTTCAAATATTGTGTTGTTTAAACACTGAATATACAAAAAAAAAACTAACTTCCTAAATCAATCTTCATCCACCTCATCACCACTGAAATCCACCAATGAGCAATAAAAATGACTTCATTTTGATGAATGTTGGTGATGAGGATGATGATGATGATGTTGATGACGATGATAAAGATGTTGGTGATGACGACGATGTTGATGATGGTGGTGATTATGATGATGATGTGATGATGACGATGATGATGATGATGATGTCTTGTTTCAACACTGAAAACACAAAAAATGAAAACACTCCCTCAGTACTGTTTTACGGTTTTCGGGGACGGAGGGACCCAAACGCAGGCACAGGGTAACGTGGGAGGAACTCGGTGTCACTTTATGTGTCACATGTTCACATGTGTAAACTTCTGATCCATTACAGTCACCTCTCCTGCTGTTCAGTCTCTCTTTTTTCCTTCATTCGTCAGCTTTTCTAAAAATTCTTTCTTTCCTCCTGTCTGATGACTCTTTTAACAACTAAAAAAAAATTATAGGTATGTTTGATTTTTCAACTGAAAAATTTTTTTTTTAAAAAGTTAAAATTTAAACTTTTTAAAAATATTAAAAAAAAGAAGGGGGGGGGGGGGGGGGGGGGGGGGGGGAAAGGGAGGGGTTTTTTTTTTTTTTAAAAAAAGAGGGGGAGGGAAAAAAAAAAGGGTAAAAAGGGAGGTCAACACCTGTTGGATATTTTTGGTAGCCAGAGGCCACGAGAGGGGTTGACAAACGACAGGGATCTTACACAGGGGCGCAGGAAAACTCAATAAATCATATTTGATCGTGGATCGATGTTGGAATCTATCATATTAGATCATGATCTGAGCATCGAGAGTGTGGAAATATCATCCAAATACTTAAAGAACAATTTCGAAATGAGAGGCAATTCTCTGTCTTTTTCAGAGTGGACATGTGACCTCCATTTACATGCAGCTATAAATGAGTGAGGAGGCCTGCAGGTGCATCCTGGGAAAGTACCGAGGGGGTCGAAAGGTGACGCTTCACCGTGAACCGTGAAAACTCGTTTCAGTTTATTATATCTGATTTCTAAGTTGTCCAAAGACTCTAAAATCACTGATTTAATTGATGCTGGGCAGATTATTATCTTTGAAAACAACAATTGAAAGAGTCCAAATGAAGAGAAAGAGATTCAGTTTTTATTGAATGATTGTAAAAACAGAGCAGTTTCAAAGCTGGTCCAACACCTCCAGCTCAGCGTGACAACAGTGATTCCAGCATGCAGACTGGTCTCCTCTGACATGTAAAGCTTGTAATGCAGCACAAAGACTAAAGAAGCAGATGTGAAATGGTGGTGGTGCTCCTCCACTATTCTTCACACTCTGACTTGTTGATGCTTTTCTCTGCAGTCTGGGAGCCCACAGACACTTTACATTTGTAAACCTTCTGAGCGTTCCAGTCTGACGTCTGGATGGACAGATGGCTGCTGATTTGGAAAGTCTGGTCTGGTTGTTGGACAGAAGTGCTGGTGGAGATCCCGCTGCTCACTAAACTGTCACCAAGCCACCAGCTCACATCTGCAAAAGGTGTAGAGAGTCTGGACAGACACACCAGAGTGACTTGGTTGGACTGGAGCTCAGCACTGGACGGAGGGAAGACTGTCAGGACAGGAGGAGGGAGGCTGGAGCCTGAGAAACACACATGAGGAAGAAATTCACACACTCACACAAAGTTCAACAGAAACGAATGAATTTAAGAGTTTGGTGGAAAACATCACAAACACACTGAAGAAATAAAACTTTCAAAATTCATCAATAACAATCTCACTAACTCTGATGTTTTACATTGTTTCCGAATCATTTTAAAGATAAATAGTGTTAATTAGATCATTTACCAAGTTTACAAAATTAAATATTGTAACCAAAGTTATGATGATACAAAGTTAAAGATATAAATCTATTTATTTTAAAAGCATTTAAAAATCAATTACTCTGTGTGAATTTTAAGGCTTTTCACTCTCTTTCACTGACAAACAAAAAAACAAATAAATAAGAGCTGTGACTGGGTAGAAATTCTGCTCTTCAAGAATAAAATACTGGGACAGAAATAAAGAAAAATAAACAAAAGCTTTTGTAGAAAATTAAAATGATGACATATTTGTCAGTGTGTTCTTTAGCTGACAGATAAAGTATCAAAGCAGGTAAATTCCAAACAAGAATATTTAAAAAAAATTCCACACTCAACATTTCTCTTGAAAACCTTCTAATATGTGTGAAAATCATCAAATGTTTGTTGTTTCTGCTGAGATGAAAAGTACTTACTGGTGACAATCAGCTTGGTTCCTTGTCCGAATACCACAGTGATTCAGTTTGTACACACAGCTGTACAAAAACCTCCTGAGTGTCACTGATGAGTGGAGAGTGACTGAAACATGACAACAAGCTTCACTGGAAACATCCATCATCATCATCATCCTCATCATCATCATCATCATCATCATCATCATCATCATCATCATCATCATCACATTCGATACTTTGTTCTATCTTTGAGAAATCATCTGCTCTTAATATTCAAAATTAATAGCACTTTTATTGCTCATTGGTGGATTCTAAGGGATGAAGAGAGGATGAAGGTGTATTTCCAGGGTCTGTGCACCTCCTGCCCCATCAGGCGCCAGGCCCTGACATGGACCATCGGAGTCGCGCACTTGAGCTGGTCACCTCCCTCATCGGGCCGGTGGCCGACAGTGGACTCGATCGTGATCTGTACCGTTATGGTTACCGTCATCATCGCCCGGCTGTCTGGTCCATGTCTCGTTGACTCCCGTCCGGAATCCTCCGCCCGTCTGCCCGATCCCCCACTTGTCCGTTCCACGGCATCCCGGTTCGAGGTCGAGTTTTTCCAACTTCAATGAGCAAACTTTTCCCCGTACAAAATGAATAATTTGTGTTGGCCTGGAGAGCCCTTTTTCCGGTCCTGTTGAGGAGCATGTTGTGTTTTTGTCCTGAAAAAACCGGTTCCTCCCACGTTCCCGTGCCTGCGTTGGGTCCCGTCCCCGAAAACCGTAAAGCAGTACTGGAGGGAGTTGATTTCATTTTTTGTGTTTTCAGTATTGAAACAAGACAACATTTGAAACATTGTGAATGGTTGTCATGGAAACTGAGTGTGAATATGAATTTATGTGTAATTTCGTGGTGAGTTTGAACATTATCTGATGTGTCAGACACTAAAAAGCAGAAGTATTGAGTGAGGAGGTTTTTGTCACAGTCTGAATCACTGTGATACCTCCTCTTTAGCAGAGCCGTCCCATGTGTGACAGTAGTAGACTGCTGAGTCTCCCTCCTCCACGTTATTGATGATCAAACGATAATCTGATTTTGACTGATGAGTAGAAGTGAATTTTGGAGACGAGAAACCAGAACCGTAATTAACTGAACTATCGCCGTGATACCAGAAGAGTACAAACTGAGGAACTCCTCCTGGAACCTGTTTGTACCAGCGAGCAGCGCTGTTAGTCACAGTTCCCAGGTTACAGTCCATGGTGGCTGTTTCTCCTTTGGTCAGAGACACAACTGTCGGCTTCTGTGTCAGCACCGTCACAGCACTCACACCTGGAAACAACAAGAGGACATGAAGTCAAGAGAAAGACACAGACTGATGAATCCAGCATGAGCTCAGAGCTGCAGTAAGTCAGCCTCCTCACATGTTAGAGCAGTGATGAGAGTGCAGAGGCTCTCCAGCATGTTGTCACTGTGTGCTGACTATCAACCTGAAAGTGACTTTACTGCTGACAGATTCAGGCTTTGGAGGATGAGGAGAGGAGGTGCTGGAGGAGCAATTTAATACACCACTGAAACTGAGAGGGACTGACGGGAGGAGGAGCTTCACTTCAATCTGCAGCTTCTGTCCTGTGTGTTCATTGTAACAGAGCAGATTCAAGCACAAACTTTTCATTTCCATGAAGTTAAATAAAGACCATCAGAGCTGCAGCTGCTTCCTGCTGATGGAGGAGCTGAGTCATGTTCCATCTGAAGGAGCTGCTTTCTCTCTTTCTGTAATGATGCAGTGCTCCTCTCTGGTGGACGTGAACAGAATAACATCTGTTGAGGAAAACATGTCACTTTATGTGTCACATGTTTACATGTGTAAACTTCTGATCCATTACAGTCACCTCTCCTGCTCTTCAGTCTCTCTTTTTTCTTTCATTCGTCAGCTTTTCAAAAAATTCTTTCTTTCCTCCTGTCTGATGTCCCTTTTAACAACTAAAAAAATATATAGGTATGTTTGATTTTTCAACTGAGGAGAACTTCCCTCCTTTTCAAGTGGACATGTGACCTCCATTTACATGCAGCTATAAATGAGTGAGGAGCCTGCAGGTGCATCCTGGGAAAGAGAGAGGTTTTACTTAGTTCTTGAACAAGATCGGACAGGAAAGGACGTACATCAGAGGCAACACCGTGGAATTTTGAGATTAAGCCAGAGAGGCCACACGAGGGGGTTGGACACAACGCAGGATCTTACACAGGGTGACGCAGAAAAACTCAATAAACAATTATATCGGGATCAATATGTGGAATCATCATATAGACATGATCTGAGCATCGGGTGGGAAATATCATCCAAATACTTAAAGAACAATTTTCCGAAGAGAGGCAATCCGTCTTTTTCCAGAGTGGACATGTGACCTCCATTTACATGCAGCTATAAATGAGTGAGGAGGCCTGCAGGTGCATCCTGGGAAAGTAAAGAGGAGGTGGAAAGGTGACGCTTCACCTGTGAACCGTGAAAACTCCGTTTCAGTTTATTATATATCTGATTTTTAAGTTGTCCAAAGACTCTAAAATCACTGATTTAATTGATGCTGTGGAGATTATTATCTTTGAAAACAACAATTGAAAGAGTCCAAATGAAGAGAAAGAGATTCAGTTTTTATTGAATGATTGTAAAAACAGAGCAGTTTCAAAGCTGGTCCAACACCTCCAGCTCAGCGTGACAACAGTGATTCCAGCATGCAGACTGGTCTCCTCTGACATGTAAAGCTTGTAATGCAGCACAAAGACTAAAGAAGCAGATGTGAAATGGTGGTGGTGCTCCTCCACTATTCTTCACACTCTGACTTGTTGATGCTTTTCTCTGCAGTCTGGGAGCCCACAGACACTTTACATTTGTAAACCTTCTGAGCGTTCCAGTCTGACGTCTGGATGGACAGATGGCTGCTGATTTGGAAAGTCTGGTCTGGTTGTTGGACAGAAGTGCTGGTGGAGATCCCGCTGCTCACTAAACTGTCACCAAGCCACCAGCTCACATCTGCAAAAGGTGTAGAGAGTCTGGACAGACACACCAGAGTGACTTGGTTGGACTGGAGCTCAGCACTGGACGGAGGGAAGACTGTCAGGACAGGAGGAGGGAGGCTGGAGCCTGAGAAACACACATGAGGAAGAAATTCACACACTCACACAAAGTTCAACAGAAACAAATAAATTTAAGAGTTTGGTGGAAAACATCACAAACACACTGAGGAAATAAAACCTTCAAACTTCATCAATAACAATCTCACTAACTCTGATGTTTTACATGGTTTCAGAATCATTTTAAATATAAATAGTGTTAATTAGATCATTGACCAAGTTTACAAAATTAAATTATTGTAACCACAGTTATGATGATAAAAAGTTAAAGATATAAATCTATTTATTTTAAAAGGATTTTAAAATGCAATTACTCTGTGTGAATTTTAAGGCTTTTCACTCTCTTTCACTGACAAAAAAAAAACAAAGTAAATAAGAGCTGTGACTGGGTAGAAATTCTGCTCTTCAAGAATAAAAAACTGAGGCACAGAAATAAAGAAAAATAAACAAAAGCTTTTGTAGAAAACCAGTAAAATGATGACATATTTGTCAATATGTTTTTTAGCTGACAGATAAAGTATCAAAGCAGGTACATTCCTAACAGAAGAATATTTTTAAATAATAGCCACAGTCAACATTTCTCTTGAAAACCTTCTAGTTTGTGTGAAAAGCGTCAAATGTTTTGTTGTTTCTGCTGAGTTGAAAAGTACTTACTGGTGACAATCAGCTTGGTTCCTTGTCCAAATACCACAGTGATTCAGTTTGTACACACAGCTGTACAAAAACCTCCTGAGTGTCACTGATGAGTGGAGAGTGACTGAAACATGACAACAAGCTTCACTGGAAACATCCTCATCATCATCATCATCATCATCATCATCATCATCATCATCATCATCACGATCATCACCATCATCATCACCACCATCATCACATCATCATCATCATCATCATCATCATCATCACCAACTCAATATGCACCATTATCATCATCATCATCTCAATAATCATCATCATCCATAATCACCATCATTATCATTGTTATCATCATCATCATCATCATCTCAATATCACCATCATCATCATCTGTTATCTTCATCATCACCACCATTATCCATCATCATCATCATCATCGTTATCATCATCATCATCACATTTGATCATCTTTTCCAACTTTAATGAGCAAACTTTTCATAATCTTCAAAATGAAGTAATTTTTTTACTCAAATGTGGATTTTAAAGGTGATGAAGAGGAGGATGAAGGATAATGGAGGGAGTTGATTTATTTTTCACATTTTCAGTATTGAAACAACGTTTGAAACTTTGTGAATGGTTGTCATGGAAGCTGAGTGTGAATATGAGTTTATGTGTAATTTCTTGGTGAGTTTGAACATTATCTGATGCGTCAGACACTAAAAAGCAGAAGTATTGAGTGAGGAGGTTTTTGTCACAGTCTGAATCACTGTGATACGTGCTCTTTAACAGAGCCGTCCCATGTTTTACAGTAGTAGACTGCTGAGTCTCCCTCCTCCACATTATTGATGATCAAACGATAATCTGATTTTGACTGATGAGTAGAAGTGAATTTTGGAGACGAGAAACCAGAACCATATGTAACTGAACTACGTGTGATACCAGCTACAGTACAAACTGAGGAACTACTCCTGGAACCTGTTTGTACCAGCGACCAGCGCTGTTAGTAACAGTTCCCAGGTTACAGTCCATGGTGGCTGTTTCTCCTTTGGTCAGAGACACAACAGTCGGCTTCTGTGTCAGCACCGTCACAGCACTCACACCTGGAAACAACAAGAGGACATGAAGTCAAGAGAAAGACACAGACTGATGAATCCAGCATGAGCTCAGAGCTGCAGTAAGTCAGCCTCCTCACATGTTAGAGCAGTGATGAGAGTGCAGAGGCTCTCCAGCATGTTGTCACTGTGTGCTGACTATCAACCTGAAAGTGACTTTACTGCTGACAGATTCAGGCTTTGGAGGATGAGGAGAGGAGGTGCTGGAGGAGCAATTTAATACACCACTGAAACTGAGAGGGACTGACGGGAGGAGGAGCTTCACTTCAATCTGCAGCTTTACTGACTGTGACTCCTCCCACTTTTTTTTTTATCCATTTTACATGATCATTTTCATCATCATCTCTCATTTTACAAAAAACAGTCGATTAAACAAACCTAAAAGCTGACCATTGTTCCTCTACATGTTCTTTTTTGGTGCACTTTAATTACTTCTTCAGCCTTTGTCATCTTTCCACAATCTCATCTTCATTTATTTAAATGATTGAGGTTTTCAGTGTGGTTTTTGACTCTTGGTCAGTCAGACAGTTGATGACAGTCAAGTCCAGGAAGGAAGGAGCAGCAGTTTTAAATACACCAGAACTCTATTAGACACAGGTGAGACACATGAGGGAAATTAGGATGAGGAGAGACACAGACAGGGAGAGCTGGACAAGACAGAGACAAAACTGAAACTACAGTCCTTTTGAACAGACAGACAAGTGAAGCAGCATCACAGAGGAACTGTGTAAAGGTGTGTGGAGCATTAGCAATTAAATCAGATGTTCATTTGGATTACATTTTCTGTCCTACCTCATCCTACAGGCACTTCATCGTTGGTAAAAGTTAGTTGGAAACAACAACCCATCTCATTAAACAGCAGGATGTACCCTCTCTATTCAGGTTATGAAATTAAAACTATTTATTCAATTAAAATCAGAATATTCAACAACCGATTTTATCTACTTGAGCAGGTAGTCGAATCATACAACTAAAACCAAGGGCTGTACCCAGAGTTCTTTATCTCCAAATCAGTTAAATGTCATTCCATTCTGCACAGGCGATCGTCTCTTAGTTCTCTGAATTGTGACTGTTGTCTCTTCCACGTGTTGCCATGATGTCAGACCGTCTGTCGTTTTCAGTCTGTCTTCCTTGGCCTCTCTTACCTAAAATGTTCTACTTGTGTCAATATGGTAGTGTCTGAAGCGCCGACACCAGTTCTCTGTAGGCCTTAACCACTGTACCACTGTCTCCCATTTCCGTAACCACATACAACTCCTTATAAGTACATAATATCCGTTAGCATCTGTTCTCTGTGGCCTTGACCAGTGTAAGGCCTTAGCTTGTCTTTTAGCCATCCTGGTACCATTTCTAACATCTTCCATGCGTGGACCTGATATCAGTGTTCTCTGTGCTCATGATTTAATGCCTTGTTCTTTCCCAAAGGGAAAATCCCATGGAGGAGTGCTCTTTCTCTGTCTTTATAGTTCTCTTATTTATTCTTACCACTCTCTCAGGATCAGATTTGTACCTATGATAAGAGCACCATCCTTTTCCTGGAACCTGTTCTTTATGGATGGGATGACCTTTCCTGCAGCTTTCATTATCTCGTCCTTCAAGTTCACTTTTGTTTCGTATCACTGCGCTTTTGCCGTAGTTCATGTGTGTTTTCATCTAATCTTGCTGGATTACGATGACGGTTCACCCGTGGCATGTGACGATCTTCAGGACGTTCTTCTCCTGAAGGCTCCATTCACTTTGTTGAGCTTAAACCGACATCGACTGGAGGTGATGACTGAACTAAATTTTACATCTTTGTTGATAAAGTTATTATCAGACAAACATTGATCAGCTGTTACACACAGAAACATGTAAAGTTTCAAGGGAAGAGCTTAAAAATTATGTCGCAGAAAACATTTGAAAAAACATTTGTAGAAAGAAAAGAAGTTCATGACTGTTGGCTGACTGTCAGTTTGATGAAGAAAGCAGAAGTATTGAGTGAGGAGGTTTTTGTCACAGTCTGAATCACTGTGATACGTGCTCGTTAGCAGAGCCGTCCCATGTGTGACAGTAGTAGACTGCTGAGTCTCCCTCCTCCACATTATTGATGATCAAACGATAATCTGATTTTGACTGATGAGTAGAAGTGAATTTTGGAGACAAGAAACCAGAACCATATGTAACTGAACTCCAGCCGTGATACCAGCTCAGTACAAACTGAGGAACTCCTCTTGGAACCTGTTTATACCAGCGAGCACTGCTGCCAGTAACAGTTCCCAGGTTACAGTCCATGGTGGCTGTTTCTCCTTTGGTCAGAGACACAACAGTCGGCTTCTGTGTCAGCACCGTCACAGCACTCACACCTGGAAACAACAAGAGGACATGAAGTCAAGAGAAAGACACAGACTGATGAATCCAGCATGAGCTCAGAGCTGCAGTAAGTCAGCCTCCTCACATGTTAGAGCAGTGATGAGAGTGCAGAGGCTCTCCAGCATGTTGTCACTGTGTGCTGACTATCAACCTGAAAGTGACTTTACTGCTGACAGATTCAGGCTTTGGAGGATGAGGAGAGGAGGTGCTGGAGGAGCAATTTAATACACCACTGAAACTGAGAGGGACTGACGGGAGGAGGAGCTTCACTTCAATCTGCAGCTTCTGTCCTGTGTGTTCATTGTAACAGAGCAGATTCAAGCACAAACTTTTCATTTCCATGAAGTTAAATAAAGACCATCAGAGCTGCAGCTGCTTCCTGCTGATGGAGGAGCTGAGTCATGTTCCATCTGAAGGAGCTGCTTTCTCTCTTTCTGTAATGATGCAGTGCTCCTCTCTGGTGGACGTGAACAGAATAACATCTGTTGAGGAAAACATGTCACTTAATGTGTCACGTTTACATGTGAACTTCTGCTCCATTACAATCACGTCTTCTGCTCTTCTGTCTCTATTGATTACTTCAATGGTCAGCTTCTCAAAGAACTCTTTCTGTCCTCCTGTCTGATGTCCCTTTTAACAACTGAAACATTTTTTAATTTAGTTTTGTTTTTTTTTTCTGTGGGGGGGCGGGTCTGTCTTTTTTTTAAGAGTGAACATGTGACCTCCATTCACGTGCAGCTAAAAAAGTGGTGGGGCACACTATAGGACATGTTTGATTTTTCAACTGAGAGAGAACTTCCGATATTTTGAGATTAGCCAGAGAGGCCACACTGAGAGGGGTTGACACAAACTGGGGGATCTTTACACAGGGTGACGCAAAAACTAAAAAAAATGCATATTATTGATCTGTGGATCGATGTGTTGTGAATCCATCATATTAGATCATGATCTTGAGCATCGAGAGTGTGGAAATATCATCCAAATACTTAAAGAACAATTTTCCTGAATGAGACATTCTCTGTCATTTTTCAGAGTGGACATGTGACCTCCATTTACATGCAGCTATAAATGAGTGAGGAGGCCTGCAGGTGCATCCTGGGAAAGTAAAGAGGAGGCAAAGAGTCGAGAGGTGACGCTTCACCGGTGAACCGTGAAAACTCTGTTTCAGTTTATTATATATCGGATTTCTAAGTTGTCCAAAGACTCTAAAATCACATGATTTAATTGATGCTGTGCAGATTATTATCTTTGAAAACAACAATTGAAAGAGTCCAAATGAAGAGAAAGAGATTCAGTTTTTATTGAATGATTGTAAAAACAGAGCAGTTTCAAAGCTGGTCCAACACCTCCAGCTCAGCGTGACAACAGTGATTCCAGCATGCAGACTGGTCTCCTCTGACATGTAAAGCTTGTAATGCAGCACAAAGACTAAAGAAGCAGATGTGAAATGGTGGTGGTGCTCCTCCACTATTCTTCACACTCTGACTTGTTGATGCTTTTCTCTGCAGTCTGGGAGCCCACAGACACTTTACATTTGTAAACCTTCTGAGCGTTCCAGTCTGACGTCTGGATGGACAGATGGCTGCTGATTTGGAAAGTCTGGTCTGGTTGTTGGACAGAAGTGCTGGTGGAGATCCCGCTGCTCACTAAACTGTCACCAAGCCACCAGCTCACATCTGCTAAAGGTGTAGAGAGTCTGGACAGACACGCCAGAGTGACTTGGTTGGACTGGAGCTCAGCACTGGACGGAGGGAAGACTGTCAGGACAGGAGGAGGGAGGCTGGAGCCTGAGAAACACACATGAGGAAGAAATTCACACACTCACACAAAGTTCAACAGAAACGAATGAATTTAAGAGTTTGGTGGAAAACATCACAAACACACTGAGGAAATAAAACCTTCAAACTTCATCAATAACAATCTCACCAACTCTGATGTTTTACATGATTTCAGAATCATTTTAAAGATAAAAAACATTAGTTAGAAGATTGACCAAGTTTTCAAAGTCAATGATTGTAACAACAGTTATGTTAATAAAAAGTTTTAAATCTATATATTTTAAAAGGTTTTTAGCATGTCAATTAGTCTGAGTGAATTTTAAGGCTTTTCACTCACTTTCACTGGCAAAAGAAAATCAGAGTAAATAAGAGCAGTCATTGGGTAGAAAATCAACTCCAAGTATAAAATACTGAGGCAAAAATAAAGAAAATAAACAATATCTTTTGCAGAAAACCAGTAAAATGATGACATATTTGTCAATATGTTTGTTAGCTGACAGATAAAGTATCAAAGCAGGTACATTTCTAACAGAAGAATGTTTTTTAAAAATTCCACACTCAACATTTCTATTGAAAAGCTTTTAGTTTATGACAAAAGCCTCAAATGTTTGTTGATTCTGCTGAGTTGAAAAGTACTTACTGGTGACAATCAGCTTGGTTCCTTGTCCGAATACCACAGTGATTCAGTTTGTACACACAGCTGTACAAAAACCTCCTGAGTGTCACTGATGAGTGGAGAGTGACTGAAACATGACAACAAGCTTCACTGGAAACATCCTCATCATCATCATCATCATCATCATCATCATCACCATCATCATCATCACATCATCACATCATCATCATCATCATCATTATCATCATCATTATCATCATCATCTTCATCATAATCATCACATCATCACATCATCATCTCAATAATCATCATCATCTCAATAATCACCATCATTATTGTTATCATCATCATCATCACCATCTCAATAATCACCATCATCATTATCATTGTTATCATCATCATCATCACATCATCATCATCATTATCATTGTTATCATCATCACCACCATCATTATCATCATCATCATCATCATCATCATCGTTATCATCATCATCATCATCATCATCATCACATTCGATCCTCTTTTCCAACTTTAATGAGCAAACTGTTCATAATCTTCAAAATGAAGTAATTTTTTTGCTCATGTGGATTTTAAAGGTGATGAAGAGGAGGATGAAGGATAATTGAGGGAGTTGATTTATTTTTCATATTTTCAGTATGGAAACAAGATTTAAAACATTGTGAATGGTTGTCATGGAAACTGTGTGTGAATATGAGTTTATGTGTAATTTCTTGGTGAGTTTGAACATTATCTGATGTGTCAGACACTAAAAAGCAGAAGTATTGAATGAGGAGGTTTTTGTCACAGTCTGAATCACTGTGATACGTTCTCTTTAACAGAGTCGTCCCATGTGTGACAGTAGTAGACTGCTGAGTCTCCCTCCTCCACATTATTGATGATCAAACGATAATCTGATTTTGACTGATGAGTAGAAGTGAATTTTGGAGACGAGAAACCACAACCATACTTAACATAACTCCAGTCATAATACCATCTCAGTACAAACTGAGGAACTCCTCCTGGAACCTGTTTATACCAGCGAGCACTGCTGTCAGTAAAAGTTCCCAGGTTACAGTCCATGGTGGCTGTTTCTCCTTTGGTCAGAGACACAACAGTCGGCTTCTGTGTCAGCACCGTCACAGCACTCACACCTGGAAACAACAAGAGGACATGAAGTCAAGAGAAAGACACAGACTGATGAATCCAGCATGAGCTCAGAGCTGCAGTAAGTCAGCCTCCTCACATGTTAGAGCAGTGATGAGAGTGCAGAGGCTCTCCAGCATGTTGTCACTGTGTGCTGACTATCAACCTGAAAGTGACTTTACTGCTGACAGATTCAGGCTTTGGAGGATGAGGAGAGGAGGTGCTGGAGGAGCAATTTAATACACCACTGAAACTGAGAGGGACTGACGGGAGGAGGAGCTTCACTTCAATCTGCAGCATTACTGACTGTGACTCCTCCCACTTTTTTTTTACATTCTACCATTTTCATCATCATCTCTCATTTTACAAAAAACAGTCGATTAAACAAACCTAAAAGCTGACCATTGTTCCTCTACGTGTTCTTTTTTGGTGCACTTTAATTACTTCTTCAGCCTTTGTCATCTTTCCACAATCTCATCTTCATTTATTTAAATGATTGATGTGTTTTCAGTGTGGTTTTTGACTCTTGGTCAGTCAGACAGTTGACGACAGTCAAGTCCAAGATGGAAGGAGCAGCAGTTTTAAATACGCCAGAACTCTATTAGACACAGGTGAGACACATGAGGGAAATTAGGATGAGGACAGACACAGACAGGGAGAGCTGAACAAGACAGAGACAAAACTGAAACTACAGTCCTTTTGAACAGACAGACAAGTGAAGCAGCATCACAGAGGAACTGTGTAAAGGTGTGTGGAGGATTAGCAACTCAATCAGATGTTCATTTGGATTATATTTTCTGTCCTACCTCATCCTACAGGCACTTCATAGTTGGTAAAAGTTAGTTAGAAACAACAGCCCATCTCATTAAACAGCAGGATGTCCCCTCTCTATTCAGGTTATGAAATTAAAACTATTTATTCAATTAAAATCAGAATATTCAACGACCAATTTTATCTACTTAAGCAGGTATTCAAATCATAAAACTAAAACCAAGGGCTGTCCCCAGAGTTCTTTATCTCCAAATCAGTTAAATGTCATTCCATTCTGCACAGGCGATTGTCTCTTTGTTCTCTGAATTGTGACTGTTGTCTCTTCCACGTGTTGCCATGATGTCAGACCGTCTGTCGTTTTCAGTCTCTGTCGTCCTTGGCCTCTCTTACCATTCATTTTACTAGTTGTGTCAATATATTCCACGATCTTGTTCCTTCTCATGTGTCCATAAAATATCCTTTTTGCTTAAAGACACACAATGCTTTTGCTTTGGCACCGCCCCCTCCACCCCTGCAATCTGATTGGTCACCCTTGTGTGTACCCCCAATGGTCGGTGACTCGTGGTAAAGTCAATCATTGTATAAAGCTCTTTTCTGGTGTTGTGTGTTCAAACGGTGTCATTGTGGCCACTCTGATGCTGGTACGGTACAGATAACAAGTTGATTTTAATTGTGATTGTGGTCACGTTGCCAATGTAGCCTAGCGTATGAAATGGAGGCAGAGCCAGATCTCCATTTTGATCATTGAGAAGAACATTAGCAGGGAGAGTTCATGTGACCAGCAGGACCGTGAGAGTCAGAGTCAAGCTGAATGCAGCCATGCAGGGCCCAAGCAGAGCAGCACTCATGGACATCCAGGTAAAAATACAGCTATAAAGGAAAGGCTTCAAAATGTGTGACGTGGTGTTCTACACAATCTTATAGTTATTCAGTGAGTAAGGAAATTAAAATACCTCCTTATAATCACAGTACTGAACTGGCACTGTGAATTAAAGTTGAGTTTTTGATTACACATGTGCAATTGATGCTGTAGTTTTATAAATTAATAGACATGTACACTTTATTCAAAATAAATCAAAGTAAATCATAAATGGCCAATTAAATAAGAATATGTAGCAGGCTGAGCCTTGTGCACTCTGATTGGCTCTGCTTGCTCCGGACGCCCCTGCTGTTTTGCCTCGATTGTTGTTACCGTAAACCCTGTTGTACCCACACCACCCTTCCGGTGGTGCTATACGCATTGCACCCTCGGGAGTGCGGGGAATTATTTTGGGATTTGGGGGCAGATGATAGATTCGTTTTATTTTGATGTTTATTTTCTCTTCTAATTGTACCTGTTCTTTCTTTGGTGTTGGGGTGTCTTATTTAACATGAATAGTGTGAGCTTCTTTGCATTTAACCATTTGTTTCCGTCTGTGTGTTTTGTGTGCTTATTTTGGCTTTAGTTACTGCACGTGCTTGATGTGTAGTTCTTGCATGCTCTGTGCTGAGTGCAGTGTGTTTATTTGCTTTGGTTTGTTTTGCATGTCGTTTGGTGTTTGTTTAATCTGTTTCTGTCCGCCCGTCCAATTGGGTTTATTGTTTTAGTAAGGGTGAATCTTTAGTCGGGTGAGTTACTCTGATTTGTCGTCTGGGAGGTTTGATTTGGGGTTGGTTTACATGTTGGTTTTGGAGTTTTAGCCATCTTAGTGGGAGGGATATTTTAATTAAAGTTGAGCTACGTAGTTTCCATTTTATCGTTGTTACGCCCAAAGAAAGAAACTGTTTTCCTTGTGTGAATAAAGTGCTTTTTTGTGTATACTGGACCCCGTCTCAAGCCTTCATTAGCAACGTACTTGTGCGCTGACTTCTATTAATTCTCCAGGTGGAATTCCTGGGGTGGCGTTGTCGGTACATCCCTACTCCTCCTTAACCCACCAAATTGAGTTCAGAACTTTAGAGCTTTTGTGTTCAATTTGGTACTTTCTTCACCCCCGCCCCCTTTGGCTACCACAAATGAATGGAGTTTTTACCAACCATGTCTTTCACTCCTTTCAGATGTACAAAGGGAGACCACTGGCTCTGGTGATGACCATGAATCACATGACAGCTGCAGCAGCTCCAGCAGAAATGTCCACCTCCCAGTTCATCCTACTTTTGCTCCACTGAAAGGTAGAATATTGATGAAAAAGTGCTTTGAAAGGTTGAATATTGTTGTTCTTCTATTGAACATTCCACAAGGGTTCAGAAAATGTATATTTCATGTGATCTTGATGTACCTTTACCCTCAATAAACCTTCATGGCTCTTTACTCTGTGTTTTAATTCATTTTTATTTTTCTGAGCACAATGACTCTTGAGGATAATGGTGTGAGACTGCTCATGAGTCTGATTGTTGTGAACTTCCCACATTCTATCCTTCCTGGTTCCTGTGGGTGTGGGATGACCACCAACTTGATAAGGTCTTGTGGAAGATTACCGCTGTTCTACGTGATATTTAGAAGAGTGGTTCCTTCCTCTGGTCCACAAACATTAAATAACTCGTATGTTTCCACTGGGATCTTATCTGGTCCACCTGCTTTTCTCTTCTGCATGTCATTGACAGCACGGTCCACTCCTGCTGGTAATATTGGTGGTCCACCGTTACTGTTGTTGCCAAGGAAAGTGGGGTCCTTTTCTAATGATATGAAATGATAAGTGGCGCTCTTTTCGTTTTACCTATGATAAGAGCACCATCCTTTTCATGGAACCTGTTCTTCCTTGGATGGAATGACCTTTCCTGCAGCTTTCATTATCTCGTCCTTCAGGTTTTCCCGTTTTTGTTTCGTATCACTGCACTTTTGCCATAGTTCATGTGTGTTTTCATGTAATCTTGCTGGATTACGATCGGGGTTCACCCGTGGCACGTGAAGATCTTCAGGACGTTCCTTCCCTGAAGGCTCCATTCACTTTGTTGAGCTTAAACCGACATCGACTGCAGGTGATGACTGCACTGAGTAACTTTATCAACAAAGGTTTAAAGTTATCACACATACATAAATCAGCTTTTAGGGAAACATGTAAAGTTTCATGAGAAGAATTTAAAAATAATTATGTTGCAGCAAACATTTAGAAAAATATTTGCAGAAAACAAAGAAGTTCATGACTGTTTGTTGACTATCAGTTTGATGGAGAAAGCAGAAGTATTGAGTGAGGAGGTTTTTGTCACAGTCTGAATCACTGTGATACCTCCTCTTGAGCAGAGCCGTCCCATGTGTGACAGTAGTAGACTGCTGAGTCTCCCTCCTCCACATTATTGATGATCAAACGATAATCTGATTTTGACTGATGAGTAGAAGTGAATTTTGGAGACAAGAAACCAGAACCATATGAAACTGAACTATCGCCGTGATACCATTTCAGTACAAACTGAGGAACTCCTCCTGGAACCTGTTTGTACCAACGAGCACCGCTGACAGTAACAGTTCCCAGGTTACAGTCCATGGTGGCTGTTTCTCCTTTGGTCAGAGACACAACAGTCGGCTTCTGTGTCAGCACCGTCACAGCACTCACACCTGGAAACAACAAGAGGACATGAAGTCAAGAGAAAGACACAGACTGATGAATCCAGCATGAGCTCAGAGCTGCAGTAAGTCAGCCTCCTCACATGTTAGAACAGTGATGAGAGTGCAGAGGCTCTCCAGCATGTTGTCACTGTGTGCTGACTATCAACCTGAAAGTGACTTTACTGCTGACAGATTCAGGCTTTGGAGGATGAGGAGAGGAGGTGCTGGAGGAGCAATTTAATACACCACTGAAACTGAGAGGGACTGACGGGAGGAGGAGCTTCACTTCAATCTGCAGCTTTCCCAACTGTGACTCCTCCCACTTTTTTTTAATATTCTATCATTTTCATCATCTCTCATTTTACAAAAAACAGTCGATTAAACAAACCTAAAAGCTGACCATTGTTCCTCTACATGTTCTTTTTTGGTGCACTTTAATTCCTTCTTCAGCCTTTGTCATCTTTCCACAATCTCATCTTCATTTATTTAAATGATTGATGTGTTTTCAGTGTGGTTTTTGACTCTTGGTCAGTCAGACAGTTGATGACAGTCAAGTCCAGGAGGGAAGGAGCAGCAGTTTTAAATACAGCAGAACTCTATTAGACACAGGTGAGACACATGAGGGAAATTAGGATGAGGACAGACACAGACAGGGAGAGCTGGACAAGACAGAGACAAAACTGAAACTACAGTCCTTTTGAACAGACAGACAAGTGAAGCAGCATCACAGAGGAACTGTGTAAAGGTGTGTGGAGGATTAGCAATTCAATCAGATGTTCATTTGGATTATATTTTCTTTCCTACCTCATCCTACAGGCACTTCATAGTTGGTAAAAGTTAGTTAGAAACAACAACCTATCTCATTAAACAGTAAGATGTCCCCTCTCTATTCAGGTTATGAAATTAAAACTATTTATTCAATTAAAATCAGAATATTCAACGACCGATTTCATCTACTTAAGCAGGTAGTCAAGTCATAAAATTAAAACCAAGGGCTGTACCCAGAGTTCTTTATCTCCAAATCAGTTAAATGTCATTCCATTCTGCACAGGCGATTGTCTCTTAGTTCTCTGAATTGTGACTGTTGTCTCTTCCACGTGTTGCCATGATGTCAGACCGTCTGTCGTTTTCAGTCTCTTTCTTCCTTGGCCTCTCTTACCTAAAATGTTCTACTTGTGTCAATATGGTAGTGTCTGAAGCGCCGACACCAGTTCTCTGTAGGCCTTAACCACTGTACCACTGTCTCCCATTTCCGTAACCACATACAACTCCTTATAAGTACATAATATCCGTTAGCATCTGTTCTCTGTGGCCTTGACCAGTGTAAGGCCTTAGCTTGCCTTTTAGCCATCCTGGTACCATTTCTAACATCTTCCATGCGTGGACCTGATATCAGTGTTCTCTGTGCTCATGATTTAATGCCTTGTTCTTTCCCAAAGGGAAAATCCCATGGAGGAGTGCTCTTTCTCTGTCTTTATAGTTCTCTTATTTATTCTTACCACTCTCTCAGGATCAGATTTGTACCTATGATAAGAGCACCATCCTTTTCCTGGAACCTGTTCTTTATGGATGGGATGACCTTTCCTGCAGCTTTCATTATCTCGTCCTTCAAGTTCACTGTTGTTTCGTATCACTGCGCTTTTGCCGTAGTTCATGTGTGTTTTCATCTAATCTTGCTGGATTACGATGACGGTTCAGCCGTGGCACGTGAAGATCTTCAGGACGTTCTTCTCCTGAAGGCTCCATTCACTTTGTTGAGCTTAAACCAAAATCGACTGGAGGTTATGACTAAACTAAATTTTACATCTTTGTTGATAAAGTTATCAGACAAACATTGATCAGCTTTTACACACAGAAACATGTAAAGTTTCAAGGGAAGAGCTTAAAAATTATGTCGCAGAAAACATTTGAAAAAACATTTGTAGAAAGAAAAGAAGTTCATGACTGTTGGCTGACTGTCAGTTTGATGAAGAAAGCAGAAGTATTGAGTGAGGAGGTTTTTGTCACAGTCTGAATCACTGTGATACGTGCTCGTTAGCAGAGCCGTCCCATGTGTGACAGTAGTAGACTGCAGAGTCTCCCTCCTCCACATTATTGATGATCAAACGATAATCTGATTTTGACTGATGAGTAGAAGTGAATTTTGGAGACGAGAAACCAGAACCATATGTAACTGAACTCCAGCCGTGATACCAGCTCAGTACAAACTGAGGAACTCCTCCTGGAACCTGTTTATACCAGCGAGCACTGCTGTCAGTAACAGTTCCCAGGTTACAGTCCATGGTGGCTGTTTCTCCTTTGGTCAGAGACACAACAGTCGGCTTCTGTGTCAGCACCGTCACAGCACTCACACCTGGAAACAACAAGAGGACATGAAGTCAAGAGAAAGACACAGACTGATGAATCCAGCATGAGCTCAGAGCTGCAGTAAGTCAGCCTCCTCACATGTTAGAGCAGTGATGAGAGTGCAGAGGCTCTCCAGCATGTTGTCACTGTGTGCTGACTATCAACCTGAAAGTGACTTTACTGCTGACAGATTCAGGCTTTGGAGGATGAGGAGAGGAGGTGCTGGAGGAGCAATTTAATACACCACTGAAACTGAGAGGGACTGACGGGAGGAGGAGCTTCACTTCAATCTGCAGCTTCTGTCCTGTGTGTTCATTGTAACAGAGCAGATTCAAGCACAAACTTTTCATTTCCATGAAGTTAAATAAAGACCATCAGAGCTGCAGCTGCTTCCTGCTGATGGAGGAGCTGAGTCATGTTCCATCTGAAGGAGCTGCTTTCTCTCTTTCTGTAATGATGCAGTGCTCCTCTCTGGTGGACGTGAACAGAATAACATCTGTTGAGGAAAACATGTCACTTAATGTGTCACATGTTTACATGTGTAAACTTCCAATCACCTCTTTTGCTCTTCGGTCTCTCTTCATTTCCTCATTGGTCAGCTTCTCAAAGAACTCTTTCTGTCCTCCTGTCCAATGTCCTTGTTAACAACTGAAATATTTTTTTTCACAAATTAGGCATGTTTGATTTTTCTGAACCGTGAGGCAGTTCCCTGTCATTTTTCAGAGTGGACATGTGACCTCCATTTACATGCAGCTATAAATGAGTGAGGAGGCCTGCAGGTGCATCCTAGGAAAGTAAAGAGGGCTCAAGAGGTGACGCTTCACCGGGGAACCGTGAAAACTCAGTTTCAGTCTCTTATATATCTGATTTTTAAGTTGTCCAAAGACTCTAAAAGGGGTTTGTGGTGATAAAGAACTTCAGAAAAAAGACGTGGAACTCCAGATCCTCCTGACAACCCAAACCACAGTAAAGGTTGCTGAACAAGCCACGTGGATTCACATTCGCCACTGCAAAAAGGTCCTCACATGTTTGGAAGGATGACCTGAAGACCAACACCAAACAGAGGTGCAGAAGGAGCCTTCAGAATAAACACGACCAGGTGTACGCCGAACACTGCCTGAAGTCGCACACTGCACACACATCAACTGAGAACACTTACACTGATCAAGGTTGTTACACTGCACAGGGCTGAAGAAAGACGAACCAAAGCTGTGTGATTGGTGAACAGAATCACTCCACCTTGAGTGTGTTTTTATTTGATATTTTCTATTATTATTGTAGTAACCTTCTTCCTTTGGCTCATCCAGCCTTGGGCGTGACCTGACGCTTCATGACAACAGAATCGACAGAGACCTTGAGTTCCGAAATGACGACATGGGCTGGATGACAAAGACCACCATTCTTAAGACCTCCTATAAGGCAAACCCATGGTACAGATATACTAAACATCTAGCCAGAGTCACAAATCAGACCAACTGTTATGTGTGCACCAAGATGCCAATAGCGACTAACAACCCGCACATAATTCCAAAACCCTATGGTAACAACTGTCGCGGCCGCCCCGCCCTTCGGTACCCCTTCGCCCCGCGCACCTGGGGCTGATCAGTGCAATCACGAGGCCCTATTTAGCTTCCAGCCCCAGGCCACTTCTCTGCCAGATTGTCCTCTTTCTCTTCAGTGTTTTCCTGCCTGACTTCCCGAATTCAACCCCGCCTGTCCTTGACCTGCCAGTTGCTTCTGTTTCCTGGTAAAACTGTCTGTGCTTTGTTTTTTAGATTCTGTCGCCTGCCTGCCTTTACCCGACCAAGCCTGTGCCCGACGATTCTACCCCTGCCAGCTACCCGGTAAACTCGACTGCCTTCTGTCTCTGACATGGCCTGCGGACGGACTCCGCCCGGACCCCGCTTCCCGCGGGTTCAGTGCTGTCTCTCTGTACAACCCTGATAATAAAGCGGTGTTAAACTGTATTCGTGTGTCACACTTGGGTTCTCGTCTGGTCCCTGACAAACAACACTGATCTGTTTCCTCTTGTATTCTTTTCAGCCACTTCACCTGCAGTCTTGAATGCCAGTGTTCAACTACATACAGGTAACTCTTTGAGATCAACATCTCATCACTGAACTTTACCAATCTTCTGTCAACAAGTCAGTCCATGTAGTTGGACTCTATGGACCACTCCATGTTCCTAAGGGCGTTAAAATGTACATGTTATGAGAGCAACAATATAACTACTCGGGAATAGGGACTATATATACATGGAGCCCGTTTCTATCAATCATTCTCGAAGCATTGTGACTCTGTATATGACATTCATCAATAACGACACCCTGAACAACACTCGAACTTCATCCAATACCACCTGCATACCTTACCTTGAAGCACCAGATGTGTTGGATCATATCTAGACTAACTTCATGCAGATGTGTGGACCCAGTATCTTGGCCTTCCTCAAGGTTGGAAGGGTCGGTGTGCGCCTATCGTGCCCACTCAGGGCTGAAACATTGAATTACAGATTTGGCTCTTTCCCAAACATAACGATAGCTGCATTAAAAACAAAAATGAGGAGCTCACTGTCCTTAGGATGATGGAGTTGCAGAACAGACTTTTAGAACTGGTTTTAGATCAACTTACAGCTGCTTCTGGAGGAGGGTCACAGGAGGGCACATGCTGTTGCACCTTCATTCCAGTAAACGACGAAGATGGTGGAGCCATTCAGCAGGCAATAGCCAACCTCGCTGCCCTTCGAATGGCAGTGGATAAGGACCACGAGGATAAGGATGATCTGTTTTCCTGGTGAACTCCTGGACAGAGTGTCCTTTCAAAGATATTGATACCAAGAGGGATCCTGCTGGTACTTTTATGCATCTTCACCTATTGCATAATACCCTTAGCCAGAGTCTTGGTACAAAGGATGATACCTGGTTCTATTACACACACACTCTACTCTCTGCAGATGTGACTCTACACCTCCATGACACTGATCTTGACTGCACCATTTCAACCACTTTGTCCTGACTGATGACAGGATGAAGTAGAAAACCAGTCTGAAAAATATTGACCATGGCTACTTCTTTTATGGCATTTCTATAGATCTTTATCTTTTAGTGAAATTGGTAGTTTGTTAGAAGTTTTGTGATAGACTATGTTATATGGCATATTCTCTTTTGTACACAAAGAAATATGAGGGAATCTGTTCCCCACATAATCACCAATTTCCATGGCTACTGATGATGGATGTATTGAAAACCAACTCGAGGAAAATACATCTTGATAAACTGGTCAGTCTACCTATCTTTAATATGTCTTACTAGGTTGATGAAGAATGACCTGAAGCAGGGAAAGGTCGTCGAAAAAAATTCTTCATGTATCTGTTCTGTTCTTGGTCGACCCATTCCAAGATTAGAAGGCAGAATCACCCCCTTTTTGTGGCCTTGACTGGTTTAATAAATCTTTCCTAGATGCAGAAAACATGACCATATACAAGCACCTCATGTAAAGGATGAGATGTACAAGGTCATCAGATGGTGAGCTCATGCAGAACAACCATGCCAAGTGTGAGAAACATTTCTTTGGGCCCAGCTGTTTAAAAGGGAGATGTGCAAAGACTGGGATCTGTATTACTTGTGCCTTTGAAGACTTCAAATAAAACCAACAAAGAGCAGTTCTGTTCCATTTGATCTTATAGAAGTTCATTATGAAACAACAAAATCCATAAAAACAGAAAGAGTTTTTTGAGAAGCTGATGAATGAGGAAATAAAGAGACGAAAGAGCAGGAGAGGTGACTGTAATGGATCTGAAGCTCACACACGTAAACATATGACACATAAAGTGACATGTTTTCCTTAACAGATGTAAATCTTTTTCCGTCCACCAGAAAGGAGCACTCCATCATTGCAGAAAGAGAGAAAGCAGCTCCTACAGATGGAACATGACTCAGCTTCTCCATCAGCAGGAAGCAGCTGCAGCTCTGATGGTCTTTATTTAACTTCATGGAAATGAAAAGTTTGTGCTTGAATCTGCTCTGTTACAATGAACACACAGGACAGAAGCTGCAGATTGAAGTGAAGCTCCTCCTCCCGTCAGTCCCTCTCAGTTTCAGTGGTGTATTAAATTGCTCCTCCAGCACCTCCTCTCCTCATCCTCCAAAGCCTGAATCTGTCAGCAGTAAAGTCACTTTCAGGTTGATAGTCAGCACACACTGACAACATGCTGGAGAGCCTCTGCACTCTCATCACTGCTCTAACATGTGAGGAGGCTGACTTACTGCAGCTCTGAGCTCATGCTGGATTCATCAGTCTGTGTCTTTCTCTTGACTTCATGTCCTCTTGTTGTTTCCAGGTGTGAGTGCTGTGACGGTGCTGACACAGAAGCCGACTGTTGTGTCTCTGACCAAAGGAGAAACAGCCACCATGGACTGTAACCTGGGAACTGTTACTGACAGAAGGGCTCACTGGTACAAACAGGTTCCAGGAGGAGTTCCTCAGTTTGTACTGTTCTGGTATCACGGCGATAGTTCAGTTAATTACGGTTCTGGTTTCTCGTCTCCAAAATTCACTTCTACTCATCAGTCAAAATCAGATTATCGTTTGATCATCAATAATGTGGAGGAGGGAGACTCAGCAGTCTACTACTGTAAAACATGGGACGACTCTGCTCAAGAGTACGTATCACAGTGATTCAGACTGTGACAAAAACCTCCTCACTCAATACTTCTGCTTTTTAGTGTCTGACATATCAGAAAATGTTCAAACTCATCAAGCAATTATACATACACTCATATTCACACTCAGTTTCCATGACAACCGTTCACAATGTTTCAAATGTTTTCTTGTTTCGACACTGAAAATACAAAAAAGGAGAACTCTCCCTCTATCTACCTTCATCATCATCTTCATCACCATTAAAGTCCACCGATGAGCAATAAAAAAGACTTAATTTTGAATATTAAGAGCAGATTATTTCTGAAAGTTAGAACAGAGGATCTAATGTGATGATAATGATGATGATGATGGTGATGATGATGATGGTGATGGTGATGTTGATGATGATGATGATGATGATGATGATGAGGATGATGATTATTATTGAGATGATGATGATGAGGATGATGATGATGAGGATCAGGATGTTTCCAGTGAAGCTTGTTGTCATGTTTCAGTCACTCTCCACTCATCAGTGACACTCAGGAGGTTTTTGTACAGCTGTGTGTACAAACTGAATCACTGTGGTATTGGGACAAGGAACCAAGCTGATTGTCACCAGTAAGTACTTTTCAACTCAGCAGAAACAACAAACATTTGAGGCTTTTCACACAAACTAGAAGGTTTTGAAGAGAAATGTTGAATTTTTTCAAAACATTCTTCTGTTAGAAATGTACCTGCTTTGATACTTTATCTGTCAGCTAACAATCACATTGACAAATATGTCATCATTTTAATTATTTTCTGCAAAATATATTGTTTATTTTTCTTTATTTTTGCCTCAGTATTTTATACTTGGAGTAGATTTTCTACCCAATCACAGCTCTTATTTACTCTGTTTTTCTTTTACCAATTAAAGTGATAGAAAAGCTGTAAAATTCAGTATTCACATGTTTAAATGCTTTTAAGATATATAGATTCATGTCTTTAACTTTTTATCACCATCACTGTGGTTGCAATAATTGACTTTGAAAACTTGGTCAATCATCGACTTAATGCTGTTTATATTTAAAATGATTCTGAAATCGTGTAAAACATCAGAGTTAGTGAGATCTTTCTTGATGAAGTTTGAAGGTTTTATTTCCTCAATGTGTTTGTGATGTTTTCTACCAAACTCTGAAATTCATTTGTTTCTGTTGAACTTTGTGTGAGTGTGTGAATTTCTTCCTCATTTGTGTTTCTCAGGCTCCAGCCTCCCTCCTCCTGTCCTGACAGTCTTCCCTCCGTCCAGTGCTGAGCTCCAGTCCAACCAAGTCACTCTGGTGTGTCTGTCCAGACTCTCTACACCTTTTGCAGATGTGAGCTGGTGGCTTGGTGACAGTTTAGTGAGCAGCGGGATCTCCACCAGCACTTCTGTCCAACAACCAGACCAGACTTTCCAAATCAGCAGCCATCTGTCCATCCAGACGTCAGACTGGAACGCTCAGAAGGTTTACAAATGTAAAGTGTCTGTGGGCTCCCAGACTGCAGAGAAAAGCATCAACAAGTCAGAGTGTGAAGAATAGTGGAGGAGCACCACGAGCATTTCACATCTGCTTCTTTAGTCTTTGTGCTGCATTACAAGCTTTACATGTCAGAGGAGACCAGTCTGCATGCTGGAATCACTGTTGTCACGCTGAGCTGGAGGTGTTGGACCAGCTTTGAAACTGCTCTGTTTTTACAATCATTCAATAAAAACTGAATCTCTTTCTCTTCATTTGGACTCTTTCAATTGTTGTTTTCAAAGATAATAATCTGCACAGCATCAATTAAATCAGTGATTTTAGAGTCTTTGGACAACTTAGAAATCAGATATATAATAAACTGAAACAGAGTTTTCACGGTTCACAGGTGAAGCGTCACCTCTCGACCCCCTCGGTACTTTCCCAGGATGCACCTGCAGGCCTCCTCACTCATTTATAGCTGCATGTAAATGGAGGTCAATTAGACCATTGACCAAGTTTACAAAATGAAATATTGTAACCACAGTTATGTTGATACAAAGTTAAAGATATAAATCTATTTATTTTAAAAGCATTTAAAAATCAATTTGTTTGAGTGAATTTTAAGGCTTTTTACTCTCTTTCACTGGCAAACTAAAAAACAAGTAAATAAGAGCTGTGACTGGGTAGAAATTCTGCTCTTCAAGAATAAAATACTGGGACAGAAATAAAGAAAAATAAACAAAAGCTTTTGTGGAAAATTAAAATGATGACATATTTGTCAGTGTGTTCTTTAGCTGACAGAAAAAGTATCAAAGAAGGTAGATTCCTAACAGGAATATTTAAAAAACAGTCAACATTTCTCTTCAAAACCTTCTAGTTTGTGTGAAAATCATCAAATGTTTGTTGTTTCTGCTGAGTTGAAAAGTACTTACTGGTGACAATCAGCTTGGTTCCTTGTCCGAATACCACAGTGATTCAGTTTGTACACACAGCTGTACAAAAACCTCCTGAGTGTCACTGATGAGTGGAGAGTGACTGAAACATGACAACAAGCTTCACTGGAAACATCATCATCATCATCATCATCATCATCATCATCATCATCATCATCATCCTCATCATCATCATCCTCATCATCATCATCATCATCCTCATCATCATCATCATCACCATCATCATCATCATCTTCATCATCATCATCATCATCATCATCCTCATCCTCATCATCATCATCACATCATCATCATCATCATCATCATCATCACATCATCATCATCATCCTCATCCTCATCATCATCATCATCACATCATCATCATCATCATCTTCATCATTATCATCATCATCATCATCATCACATCATCATCATCATCATCATCATCATCATATTCGATACTTTGTTCCAACTTTGAGAAATAATCTACTCTCAATATTCAAAGTTAAGTATTTTTTATTGCTCATTGGTGGATTCTAATGGGGATGAAGAGGAGGATGAAGGTGTATTTCTCAGGGTCTGGTGCACCTCCTGCCCCATCGGGGGACCCAGGCCCTGACATGGGACCAGCGGGAGGTCACGCACCTGAGCTGCATCCCGCGATCACCTCCCCTTCATCGGGCCCGTAGCCGACAGTGGGAGCTGTCGGATCGTGATCTGTACCGTTATGGTTACCGTCGTCTTCGCCCGGCTGTCTGGTGTCTCTGGTCCATGTCTCGTTGGACTCCCGTCCGGAATCCTCCGCCCGTCTGCCCGGATCCCCCCACTTGTCCGTTCCACGGACATCCCGGTTCGCGGGGAGGTCGAGTTTTTGTTCTTCTGACTTTTCCCCGTACGGGTGATTTTGTGTTGACCCGAGAGCCCTTGTTCCCTCCTGTTGAGGAGCATGTTGTGTTTTTGTCCCTGGAAATAAACCTGAGTTCCTCCCACGTTACCCTGTGCCTGCGTTTGGGTCCCTCCGTCCCCGAAAACCGTAAAACAGTACTGAGGGAGTGTTTTCATTTTTTGTGTTTTCAGTGTTGAAACAAGACAACATTTGAAACATTGTGAATGGTTGTCATGGAAACTGAGTGTGAATATGAATTTATGTGTAATTTCTTGGTGAGTTTGAACATTATCTGATGTGTCAGACACTAAAAAGCAGAAGTATTGAGTGAGGAGGTTTTTGTCACAGTCTGAATCACTGTGATACCTCCTCTTTAGCAGAGCCGTCCCATGTTTTACAGTAGTAGACTGCTGAGTCTCCCTCCTCCACGTTATTGATGATCAAACGATAATCTGATTTTGACTGATGAGTAGAAGTTAATTTTGGAGACGAGAAACCAGAACCATATGTAACTGAACTCCAGTCATGCCTCCATCTCAGTACAAACTGAGGAACTCCTCCTGGAACCTGTTTATACCATTCAGCATCATCGTTGTTAACAGTTCCCAGGTTACAGTCCATGGTGGCTGTTTCTCCTTTGGTCAGAGACACAACAGTCGGCTTCTGTGTCAGCACCGTCACAGCACTCACACCTGGAAACAACAAGAGGACATGAAGTCAAGACAAAGACACAGACTGATGAATCCAGCATGAGCTCAGAGCTGCAGTAAGTCAGCCTCCTCACATGTTAGAGCAGTGATGAGAGTGCAGAGGCTCTCCAGCATGTTGTCACTGTGTGCTGACTATCAACCTGAAAGTGACTTTACTGCTGACAGATTCAGGCTTTGGAGGATGAGGAGAGGAGGTGCTGGAGGAGCAATTTAATACACCACTGAAACTGAGAGGGACTGACGGGAGGAGGAGCTTCACTTCAATCTGCAGCTTCTGTCCTGTGTGTTCATTGTAACAGAGCAGATTCAAGCACAAACTTTTCATTTCCATGAAGTTAAATAAAGACCATCAGAGCTGCAGCTGCTTCCTGCTGATGGAGGAGCTGAGTCATGTTCCATCTGAAGGAGCTGCTTTCTCTCTTTCTGTAATGATGCAGTGCTCCTCTCTGGTGGACGTGAACAGAATAACATCTGTTGAGGAAAACATGTCACTTAATGTGTCACGTGTGAACTTCCAATCACCTCTTTGCTCTTCGGTCTCTCTTGAATTCTTCATTGGTCAGCTTCTCAAAGAACTCTTTCTGTCTTCCTGTCTGATGTCCCTTTTAACAACTGAAACATTGTTTGCACAATTTAGACTTGTTTGATTTTTCCATGGTGAGGCACGTCTGTCTCTTTTTTCAGAGTGGACATGTGACCTACATTTACATGCAGCTATAAATGAGTGAGGAGGCCTGCTGTCAGGTTCCCTGCGTCTGGGAGCGCAGTTGCGGGGCTTTTCCTGCAGGGGGCGTGGCGGAGCCATTCCCCCAGCCGCAGCTGGCACCAGGGGCGGGCGCACCTGCAGGCCATCTGCAATTAGGCCGCCTGTGTATGGCCCGCCCTCCTGGTTGCCAGCGTTGGCAGGTTTTGTCCAGGCCGGAGCCTCGTCAGCCCTAACCTGGAATTTCCCTTGACTCTGGTCCCTGTTGGATTCTCGTTTTTGGGCTTTTTCGTGAACTGTTTTTGGCCCCGCTTGGGAGGATCTTTTTGTTGTAAGTACTCTGTCTTGGATTCCTGTTTAGGACCTTTTGTTTTTCTTACTGTTTTTTGCCCCGTTCAGGAGGCTCTTTTTGTTAGCACCTTTTCGTGCAAACCGCGTGAATAGTCACACCCCCCACGCCCTGAACTTGTGCTTCCCGTGGAGCCTGAATAAAGTCTGCTTCAGAGACAACCCTCACACTGTGTCCTGTCTGCTCTCGGGTCCCGACCAACCACCGAACCCTAACACCTGCAGGTGCATCCTGGGAAAGAGAGAGGTTTTACTTTGGTTCTTGAACAAGATCTGGACAGGAAAGAGAACGAGTACATCAGAGGGTCAACACCTGTTGGATATTTTTGAGATTAAGCCAGAGAGGCCACACTGAGAGGGGTTGGACACAAACTGACGAGGATCTTTACACAGGGTGACTGCAGTGAAAAACTCAATAAAATGCATATTATTGATCTGTGGATCGATGTGTTGTGAATCTATCATATTAGATCATGATCTTGAGCATCGAGAGTGTGGAAATATCATCCAAATACTTAAAGAACAATTTTCCTGAATTGAGAGGCAATTCTTTGTCATTTTTCAGAGTGGACATGTGACCTCCATTTACATGCAGCTATAAATGAGTGAGGAGGCCTGCAGGTGCATCCTGGGAAAGTACCGAGGGGGTCGAGAGGTGACGCTTCACCGGTGAACCGTGAAAACTCTGTTTCAGCTTATTATATATCGGATTTCTAAGTTGTCCAAAGACTCTAAAATCACTGATTTAATTGATGCTGTGCAGATTATTATCTTTGAAAACAACAATTGAAAGAGTCCAAATGAAGAGAAAGAGATTCAGTTTTTATTGAATGATTGTAAAAACAGCAGTTTCAAAGCTGGTCCAACACCTCCAGCTCAGCGTGACAACAGTGATTCCAGCATGCAGACTGGTCTCCTCTGACATGTAAAGCTTGTAATGCAGCACAAAGACTAAAGAAGCAGATGTGAAATGCTCGTGGTGCTCCTCCACTATTCTTCACACTCTGACTTGTTGATGCTTTTCTCTGCAGTCTGGGAGCCCACAGACACTTTACATTTGTAAACCTTCTGAGCGTTCCAGTCTGACGTCTGGATGGACAGATGGCTGCTGATTTGGAAAGTCTGGTCTGGTTGTTGGACAGAAGTGCTGGTGGAGATCCCACTGCTCACTAAACTGTCACCAAGCCACCAGCTCACATCTGCTAAAGGTGTAGAGAGTCTGGACAGACACACCAGAGTGACTTGGTTGGACTGGAGCTCAGCACTGGACGGAGGGAAGACTGTCAGGACAGGAGGAGGGAGGCTGGAGTCTGAGAAACACACATGAGGAAGAAATTCACACACTCACACAAAGTTCAACAGAAACAAATGAATTTAAGAGTTTGGTGGAAAACATCACAAACACACTGAAGAAATAAAACCTTCAAACTTCATCAATAACAATCTCGCTGATGTTTTACATGATTTCAGAATCATTTGAAATATAAAAAACATCAGTTAGATGATTGACCAAGTTTTCAAAGTCAATGATTGTAACAACATTTATGTTCACAAAAAGTTTTAAATCTATATGTTTTAAAAGGTTTTTAGCATGTCAATTAGTCTGAGTGAATTTTAAGACTTTTCACTCACTTTCACTGGCAAAACAAAATCAGAGTAAATAAGAGCAGTCATTGGGTAGAAAATCTACTCCAAGTATAAAATACTGAGGCAAAATTAAAAATAAACAATATATTTTGCAGAAAACCAGTAAAATGATGACATATTTGTCAATATGTTTGTTCTTTACCTGACAGATAAAGTATCAAAGCAGGTACATTTCTAACAGAAGAATGTTTTTTAAAAATTCCACACTCAACATTTCTATTGAAAAGCTTTTAGTTTATGACAAAAGCCTCAAATGTTTGTTGTTTCTGCTGAGTTGAAAAGTACTTACTGGTGACAATCAGCTTGGTTCCTTGTCCCAATACCACAGTGATTCAGTTTGTACACACAGCTGTACAAAAACCTCCTGAGTGTCACTGATGAGTGGAGAGTGACTGAAACATGACAACAAGCTTCACTGGAAACATCCTCATCATCATCATCATCATCATCATCTCAATATACACCATTATCATCATCATCATCTCAATAATCATCATCATCGTCATCATTATCATCATCATCATCACCATCGCCATCATCATCATCGTTATCATCGTTATCATCATCAGCCATGCAGGGCCCAAGCAGAGCAGCACTCATGGACATCCAGGTAAAAATACAGCTATAAAGGAAAGGCTTCAAAATGTGTGATGTGGTGTTCTACACAATCTTATAGTTATTCAGTGAGTAAGGAAATTAAAATACCTCCTTATAATCACAGTACTGAACTGACACTGTGAATTAAAGTTGAGTTTTTGATTACACATGTGCAATTGATGCTGTAACTTTATAAATTAATATACATGTACACTTTATTCAAAATAAATCAAAGTAAATCATAAATGGCCAATTAAATAAGAATAGGTAGCAGGCTGAGCCTTGTGCACTCTGATTGGCTCTGCTTGCTCCGGACGCCCCTGCTGTTTTGCCTCGATTGTTGTTACCGTAAACCCTGTTGTACCCACACCACCCTTCCGGTGGTGCTATACGCATTGCACCCTCGGGAGTGCGGGGAATTATTTTGGGATTTGGGGGCAGATGATAGATTCGTTTTATTTTGATGTTTATTTTCTCTTCTAATTGTGCCTGTTCTTTCTTTGGTGTTGGGGTGTGTTATTTAACATGAATAGTGTGAGCTTTTTTGAATTTAACCATTTGTTTCCGTCTGTGTGTTTTGTGTGCTTATTTTGGCTTTAGTTACTGCACGTGCTTGATGTGTAGTTCTTGTATGCTCTGTGCTGAGTGCAGTGTGTTTATTTGCTTTGGTTTGTTTTGCATGTCGTTTGGTGTTTGTTTAATCTGTTTCTGTCCGCCCGTCCAATTGGGTTTATTGTTTTAGTAAGGGTGAATCTTTAGTCGGGTGGGTTACTCTGATTTGTTGTCTGGGAGGTTTGATTTGGGGTTGGTTTACATGTTGGTTTTGGAGTTTTAGCCATCTTAGTGGGAGAGATATTTTAATTAAAGTTGAGCTACGTAGTTTCCATTTTATCGTTGTTACGCCAAAAGAAAGAAACTGTTTTCCTTGTGTGAATAAAGTGTTTTTTTGTGTATACTGGACCCCGTCTCAAGCCTTCATTAACGACGTACTTGTGCGCTGACTTCTATTAATTCTCCAGGTGGAATTCCTGGGGTGGCGTTGTCGGTACATCCCTACTCCTCCTCAACCCACCAAATTGAGTTCAGAACTTTAGAGCTTTTGTGTTCAATTTGGTACTTTCTTCACCCCCGCCCCCTTTGGCTGCCACAAATGAATGGAGTTTTTACCAACCATGTCTTTCACTACTTTCAGATGTACAAAGGGAGACCACTGGCTCTGGTGATGACCATGAATCACATGACAGCTGCAGCAGCTCCAGCAGCAATGTCCACCTCCCAGTTCATCCTACTTTTGTTCCACTGAAAGGTAGAATATTGATGAAAAAGTGCTTTGAAAGGTTGAATATTGTTGTACTTCCATTGAACATTCCACAAGGGTTCTTAAAATGTATATTTCATGTGACCTTGATGTACCTTTACCCTCAATAAACCTTCATGGCTCTTTACTCTGTGTTTTAATTCATTTTTATTTTTCTGAGCACGATGACTCTTGAGGATAATGGTGTGAGACTGCTCATGAGTCTGATTGTTGTGAACTTCCCACATTCTCTCCTTCCTGGTTCCTGTGGGTGTGGCATGACCACCAACTTGACCCTTTCCTGCAGCTTTCATTATCTCGTCCTTCAAGGTTTCCCATTGTTGTTTCGTATCACTGCACTTTTGCCATAGTTCATTTGTGTTTTCATCTAATCTTGCTGGATTACGATCGGGGTTCACCCGTGGCACGTGAAGATCTTCAGGACGTTCTTCCCCTGAAGGCTCCATTCACTTTGTTGAGCTTAAACCGACATCGACTGCAGGTGATGACTGCACTGAGTAACTTTATCAACAAAGGTTTAAAGTTATCACACATACATAAATCAGCTTTGACGGAAACATGTAAAGTTTCATGAGAAGAATTTAAAAATAATTATGTTGCAGCAAACATTTAGAAAAATATTTGCAGAAAACAAAGAAGTTCATGACTGTTTGTTGACTATCAGTTTGATGAAGAAAGCAGAAGTATTGAGTGAGGAGGTTTATGTCACAGTCTGAATCACTGTGATACCTCCTCTTTAGCAGAGTCGTCCCATGTGTGACAGTAGTAGACTGCTGAGTCTCCCTCCTCCACATTATTGATGATCAAACGATAATCTGATTTTGACTGATGAGTAGAAGTGAATTTTGGAGACGAGAAACCAGAACCATATGTAACTGAACTGAACCAGCCGTGATACCAGGTCAGTACAAACTGAGGAACTCCTCCTGGAACCTGTTTATACCAGCGAGCACTGTTGTCAGTAACAGTTCCCAGGTTACAGTCCATGGTGGCTGTTTCTCCTTTGGTCAGAGACACAACAGTCGGCTTCTGTGTCAGCACCGTCACAGCACTCACACCTGGAAACAACAAGAGGACATGAAGTCAAGAGAAAGACACAGACTGATGAATCCAGCATGAGCTCAGAGCTGCAGTAAGTCAGCCTCCTCACATGTTAGAGCAGTGATGAGAGTGCAGAGGCTCTCCAGCATGTTGTCACTGTGTGCTGACTATCAACCTGAAAGTGACTTTACTGCTGACAGATTCAGGCTTTGGAGGATGAGGAGAGGAGGTGCTGGAGGAGCAATTTAATACACCACTGAAACTGAGAGGGACTGACGGGAGGAGGAGCTTCACTTCAATCTGCAGCTTCTGTCCTGTGTGTTCATTGTAACAGAGCAGATTCAAGCACAAACTTTTCATTTCCATGAAGTTAAATAAAGACCATCAGAGCTGCAGCTGCTTCCTGCTGATGGAGGAGCTGAGTCATGTTCCATCTGAAGGAGCTGCTTTCTCTCTGTCTGTAATGATGCAGTGCTCCTCTCTGGTGGACGTGAACAGAATAACATCTGTTGAGGAAAACATGTCACTTAATGTGTCACGTGTGAACTTCCAATCACCTCTTTGCTCTTCGGTCTCTCTTGAATTCTTCATTGGTCAGCTTCTCGAAGAACTCTTTCGGGCTTCCTGTCTGATGTCCCTTTTAACAACTTAAACATTGTTTGCACAATTTAGACTTGTTTGATTTTTCCATGGTGAGGCACGTCTGTCTCTTTTTTCAGAGTGGACATGTGACCTCCATTCACGTGCAGCTATAAATGAGTGAGGAGGCCTGCAGGTGCATCCTGGGAAAGAGAGAGTTTTTACTTTGGTTCTTGAGCAAGATCTGGACAGGAAAGAGAATGAGTACATCAGAAGGTCAACACCTGTTGGATATTTTTGAGATTAAGCCAGAGAGGCCAGACTGAGAGGGGTTGGACACAAACTGACGAGGGATCTTTACACAGGGTGACTGCAGTGAAAAACTCAATAAAATGCATATTATTGATCTGTGGATCAATATGTTGTGAATCTATCATATTAGATCATGATCTTGAGCATCGAGAGTGTGGAAATATCATCCAAATACTTAAAGAACAATTTTCCTGAAATGAGAGGCAATTCTCTGTCATTGTTCAGAGTGGACATTTGACCTCCATTTACATGCAGCTATAAATGAGTGAGGAGGCCTGCAGGTGCATCCTGGGAAAGTACCGAGGGGGTCGAGAGGTGACGCTTCACCAGTGAACCGTGAAAACTCTGTTTCAGTTTATTATAAATCTGATTTCTAAGTTGTCCAAAGACTCTAAAATCACTGATTTAATTGATGCTGTGCAGATTATTATCTTTGAAAACAACAATTGAAAGAGTCCAAATGAAGAGAAAGAGATTCAGTTTTTATTGAATGATTGTAAAAACAGAGCAGTTTCAAAGCTGGTCCAACACCTCCAGCTCAGCGTGACAACAGTGATTCCAGCATGCAGACTGGTCTCCTCTGACATGTAAAGCTTGTAATGCAGCACAAAGACTAAAGAAGCAGATGTGAAATGGTGGTGGTGCTCCTCCACTATTCTTCACACTCTGACTTGTTGATGCTTTTCTCTGCAGTCTGGGAGCCCACAGACACTTTACATTTGTAAACCTTCTGAGCGTTCCAGTCTGACGTCTGGATGGACAGATGGCTGCTGATTTGGAAAGTCTGGTCTGGTTGTTGGACAGAAGTGCTGGGGGAGATCCCGCTGCTCACTAAACTGTCACCAAGCCACCAGCTCACATCTGCTAAAGGTGTAGAGAGTCTGGACAGACACACCAGAGTGACTTGGTTGGACTGGAGCTCAGCACTGGACGGAGGGAAGACTGTCAGGACGGGAGGAGGGAGGCTGGAGCCTGAGAAACACACATGAGGAAGAAATTCACACACTCACACAAAGTTCAACAGAAACAAATAAATTTAAGAGTTTGGTGGAAAACCTCACAAACACACTGAAGAAATAAAACCTTCAAACTTCATCAATAACAATCTCACCAACTCTGATGTTTTACATTGTTTCCGAATCATTTTAAAGATAAATAGTGTTAATTAGATCATTGACCAAGTTTACAAAATGAAATATTGTAACCACAGTTATGTTGATACAAAGTTAAAGATATAAATCTATTTATTTTAAAAGCATTTAAAAATCAATTAGTCTGAGTGAATTTTAAGGCTGTTTACTTTCTTTTCACTGGCAAACAAAAAACAAGTAAATAAGAGCTGTGACTGGGTAGAAATTCTGCTCTTCAAGAATAAAATACTGGGACAGAAATAAAGAAAAATAAACAAAAGGTTTTGTAGAAAATTAAAATGATGACATATTTGTCAGTGTGTTCTTTAGCTGACAGATAAAGTATCAAAGCAGGTAAATTCCTAACAAGAATATTGAAAATAATAGCCACAGTCAACATTTCTCTTCAAAACCTTCTACTTTTTGTGAAAATCATCAAATGTTTGTTGTTTCTGCTGAGTTGAAAAGTACTTACTGGTGACAATCAACTTGGTTCCTTGTCCGAATACCACAGTGATTCAGTTTGTACACACAGCTGTACAAAAACCTCCTGAGTGTCCCTGATGAGTGGAGAGTGACTGAAACATGACAACAAGCTTCACTGGAAACATCCTCATCATCATCATCATCATCATCATCATCATCATCATCATCACCATCTCTCAATATACACCATTATCATCATCATCATCTCAATAATCATCATCATCATCATCGTCGTTGTTATCATCATCATCATCACCATCGCCATCATCATCATCGTTATCATCATCATCATCACCATCGCCATCATCATCATCATCGTTATCATCATCATCATCACATTTGATCATCTTTTCCAACTTTAATGAGCAAACTTTTCATAATCTTCAAAATGAAGTATTTTTTTTGCTCATTTGTGGATTTTAAAGGTGATGAAGAGGAGGATGAAGGATTATTGAGGGAGTTGATTATTTTTCATATTTTCAGTATTGAAACAACGTTTGAAACATTGTGAATGGTTGTCATGGAAACTGAGTGTGAATATGAGTTTATGTGTAATTTCTTGGTGAGTTTGAACATTATCTGATGTGTCAGACACTAAAAAGCAGAAGTATTGAGTGAGGAGGTTTTTGTCACAGTCTGAATCACTGTGATACGTACTCTTTAGCAGAGCTGTCCCATGTTTGACAGTAGTAGACTGCTGAGTCTCCCTCCTCCACATTATTGATGATCAAACGATAATCTGATTTTGACTGATGAGTAGAAGTGAATTTTGGAGACGAGAAATCAGAACCATATGTAACTGAACTATCGCCGTGATACCAGTACAGTACAAACTGAGGAACTCCTCCTGGAACCTGTTTGTACCAGCGACCAGCGCTGTTAGTCAGAGTTCCCAGGTTACAGTCCATGGTGGCTGTTTCTCCTTTGGTCAGAGACACAACAGTCGGCTTCTGTGTCAGCACCGTCACAGCACTCACACCTGGAAACAACAAGAGGACATGAAGTCAAGAGAAAGACACAGACTGATGAATCCAGCATGAGCTCAGAGCTGCAGTAAGTCAGCCTCCTCACATGTTAGAGCAGTGATGAGAGTGCAGAGGCTCTCCAGCATGTTGTCACTGTGTGCTGACTATCAACCTGAAAGTGACTTTACTGCTGACAGATTCAGGCTTTGGAGGATGAGGAGAGGAGGTGCTGGAGGAGCAATTTAATACACCACTGAAACTGAGAGGGACTGACGGGAGGAGGAGCTTCACTTCAATCTGCAGCTTCTGTCCTGTGTGTTCATTGTAACAGAGCAGATTCAAGCACAAACTTTTCATTTCCATGAAGTTAAATAAAGACCATCAGAGCTGCAGCTGCTTCCTGCTGATGGAGGAGCTGAGTCATGTTCCATCTGAAGGAGCTGCTTTCTCTCTTTCTGTAATGATGCAGTGCTCCTCTCTGGTGGACGTGAACAGAATAACATCTGTTGAGGAAAACATGTCACTTAATGTGTCACATGTTTACATGTGTAAACTTCTGCTCCATTTCAGTCAGGTCTTCTGCTCTTCAGTCTCTATGGATTTCCTCGATAATCAGTTTCTAGAAGAACTCTTTCTATCCTCCTGTCCGATTTCCCTTTTAACAACTGAAAAAAAAAAGTCACAATATAGGCATGTTTGATTTTTCAACTGAGGAGAACTTCCCTCTTTTTTCAGAGTGGACATTTGACCTCCATTTACATGCAGCTGTAAATGAGTGAGGAGGCCTGCAGGTGCATCCTGGGAAAGTACCGAGGGGGTTGAGAGGTGACGCTTCACCAGTGAACCGTGAAAACTCTGTTCCAGTTTATTATAAATCTGATTTCTAAGTTGTCCAAAGACTCTAAAATCACTGATTTAATAGATGCTGTGCAGATTATTATCTTTGAAAACAACAATTGAAAGAGTCCAAATGAAGAGAAAGAGATTCAGTTTTTATTGAATGATTGTAAAAACAGAGCAGTTTCAAAGCTGGTCCAACACCTCCAGCTCAGCGTGACAACAGTGATTCCAGCATGCAGACTGGTCTCCTCTGACATGTAAAGCTTGTAATGCAGCACAAAGACTAAAGAAGCAGATGTGAAATGCTCGTGGTGCTCCTCCACTATTCTTTACACTCTGACTTGTTGATGCTTTTCTCTGCAGTCTGGGAGCCCACAGACACTTTACATTTGTAAACCTTCTGAGCGTTCCAGTCTGACGTCTGGATGGACAGATGGCTGCTGATTTGGAAAGTCTGGTCTGGTTGTTGGACAGAAGTGCTGGTGGAGATCCCGCTGCTCACTAAACTGTCACCAAGCCACCAGCTCACATCTGCAAAAGGTGTAGAGAGTCTGGACAGACACACCAGAGTGACTTGGTTGGACTGGAGCTCAGCACTGGACGGAGGGAAGACTGTCAGGACAGGGAGGAGGGAGGCTGGAGCCTGAGAAACACACATGAGGAAGAAATTCACACGCTCACACAAAGTTCAACAGAAATGAATGAATATAAGAGTTTGGTGGAAAACATCACAAACACACTGAAGAAATAAAACCTTCAAACTTCATCAATAACAATCTCACTAACTCTGATGTTTTACATTGTTTCCGAATCATTTTAAAGATAAATAGTGTTAATTAGATCATTGAGCAAGTTTACAAAATTAAATATTGTAACCACAGTTATGATGATACAAAGTTAAAGATATAAATCTATTTATTTTAAAAGCATTTAAAAATCAATTAGTCTGAGTGAATTTTAAGGCTTTTTACTATCTTTCACTGACAATCAAAAAACAAGTAAATAAGAGCTGTGGCTGGGTAGAAATTCTGCTCTTCAAGAATAAAATACTGGGACAGAAATAAAGAAAAATAAACAAAAGCTTTTGTAGAAAATTAAAATAATGACATATTTGTCAGTGTGTTCTTTAGCTGACAGATAAAGTATCAAAGCAGGTAAATTCCTTCCAAGAATATTTAAAAAAAATTCCACAGTCAACATTTCTTGATAAAACCTTCTAGTTTGTGTGAAAAGCCTCAAATGTTTGTTGTTTCTGCTGAGTTGAAAAGTACTTACTGGTGACAATCAGCTTGGTTCCTTGTCCCAATACCACAGTGATTCAGTTTGTACACACAGCTGTACAAAAACCTCCTGAGTGTCACTGATGAGTGGAGAGTGACTGAAACATGACAACAAGCTTCACTGGAAACATCCTCATCATCATCATCATCATCATCATCATCACCATCATCATCCCATCATCATCATCATCATCATCATCATCACATTCAATACTTTGTTCTAACTTTGAGAAATAATCTGCTCTTAATATTCAAAGTTAAGTATTTTTTATTGCTCATTGGTGGATTCTAATGGGGATGAAGAGGAGGATGAAGGTGTATTTCTCAGGCTCTGGTGCACCTCCTGCCCCATCAGGCCCTGACATGGGACCAGCGGGAGGTCACGCACCTGAGCTGCATCCCGCGATCACCTCCCCTTCATCGGGCCTGTGGCCGACAGTGGGAGCTGTCGGATCGTGATCTGTACCGTTATGGTTACCGTCGTCTTCGCCCGGCTGTCTGGTGTCTCTGGTCCATGTCTCGTTGGACTCCCGTCCGGAATCCTCCGCCCGTCTGCCCGGATCCCCCACTTGTCCGTTCCACGGACATCCCGGTTCGCGGGGAGGTCGAGTTTTTGTTCTTCTGACTTTTCCGCGTACGGGTGATTTTGTGTTGGCCCGAGAGCCCTTGTTCCCTCCTGTTGAGGAGCATGTTGTGTTTTTGTCCCTGGAAATAAACCTGAGTTCCTCCCACGTTACCCTGTGCCTGCGTTTGGGTCCCTCCGTCCCCGAAAACCGTAAAACAGTACTGAGGGAGTATTTTCATTTTTTGTGTTTTCAGTGTTGAAACAAGACAACATTTGAAACATTGTGAATGGTTGTCATGGAAACTGAGTGTGAATATGAATTTATGTGTAATTTCTTGGTGAGTTTGAACATTATCTGATGTGTCAGACACTAAAAAGCAGAAGTATTGAGTGAGGAGGTTTTTGTCACAGTCTGAATCACTGTGATACGTACTCTTTAACAGAGCCGTCCCATGTGTGACAGTAGTAGACTGCTGAGTCTCCCTCCTCCACATTATTGATGATCAAACGATAATCTGATTTTGACTGATGAGTAGAAGTGAATTTTGGAGACGAGAAACCACAACCATACTCAACATAACTCCAGTCATGCTTCCATCTCAGTACAAACTGAGGAACTCCTCCTGGAACCTGTTTATACCAGCGAGCACTGCTGTCAGTAACAGTTCCCAGGTTACAGTCCATGGTGGCTGTTTCTCCTTTGGTCAGAGACACAACAGTCGGCTTCTGTGTCAGCACCGTCACAGCACTCACACCTGGAAACAACAAGAGGACATGAAGTCAAGAGAAAGACACAGACTGATGAATCCAGCATGAGCTCAGAGCTGCAGTAAGTCAGCCTCCTCACATGTTAGAGCAGTGATGAGAGTGCAGAGGCTCTCCAGCATGTTGTCACTGTGTGCTGACTATCAACCTGAAAGTGACTTTACTGCTGACAGATTCAGGCTTTGGAGGATGAGGAGAGGAGGTGCTGGAGGAGCAATTTAATACACCACTGAAACTGAGAGGGACTGACGGGAGGAGGAGCTTCACTTCAATCTGCAGCTTTCCCAACTGTGACTCCTCCCACTTTTTTTTTTACGTTCTCATTTTACATGATCATTTTCATCATCATCTCTCATTTTACAAAAAACAGTCGATTAAACATACCTAAAAGCTGACCATTGTTCCTCTACATGTTCTTTTTTCGTGCACTTTAATTACTTCTTCAGTCTTTGTCATCTTTCCACAATCTCATCTTCATTTATTTAAATGATTGATGTGTTTTCAGTGTGGTTTTTGACTCTCGGTCAGTCAGACAGTTGATGACAGTCAAGTCCAGGAGGGAAGGAGCAGCAGTTTTAAATACACCAGAACTCTATTAGACACAGGTGAGGCACATGAGGGAAATTAGGATGAGGACAGACACAGACAGGGAGAGTTGGACAAGACAGAGACAAATCTGAAACTACAGTCCTTTTGAACAGACAGACAAGTGAAGCAGCATCACAGAGGAACTGTGTAAAGGTGTGTGGAGCATTAGCAATTCAATCAGATGTTCATTTGGATTATATTTTCTTTCCTACCTCATCCTACAGGCACTTCATAGTTGGTAAAAGTTAGTTAGAAACAACAACCTATCTCATTAAACAGCAGGATGTACCCTCTCTATTCAGGTTATGAAATTAAAACTATTTATTCAATTAAAATCAGAATATTCAACGACCGATTTCATCTACTTAAGCAGGTAGTCAAATCATAAAACTAAAACCAAGGGCTGTACCCAGAGTTCTTTATCTCCAAATCAGTTAAATGTCATTCCATTCTGCACAGGCGATTGTCTCTTTGTTCTCTGAATTGTGACTGTTGTCTCTTCCACGTGTTACCATGATGTCAGACCGTCTGTCGTTTTCAGTCTCTGTCTTCCTTGGCCTCTCTTACCATTCATTTTACTAGTTGTGTCAATATATTCCACGATCTTGTTCCTTCTCATGTGTCCATAAAATATCCTTTTTGCTTAAAGACACACAATGCTTTTGCTTTGGCACCGCCCCCTCCACCCCTGCAATCTGATTGGTCACCCTTGTGTGTACCCCCAATGGTCGTTGACTCGTGGTAAAGTCAATCATCGTATAAAGCTCTTTTCTGGTGTTGTGTGTTCAAACGGTGTCATTGTGGCCACTCTGATGCTGGTACGGTACAGATAACATGTTGATTTTAATTGTGATTGTGGTCACGTTGTCAATGTAGCCTAGCGTATGAAATGGAGGCAGAGCCAGATCTCCAATTTGATCATTGAGAAGAACATTAGCAGGGGGAGTTCATGTGACCAGCAGGACCGTGAGAGTCAGAGTCAAGCTGAATGCAGCCATGCAGGGCCCAAGCAGAGCAGCACTCATGGACATCCAGGTAAAAATACAGCTATAAAGGAAAGGCTTCAAAATGTGTGACGTGGTGTTCTACACAATCTTATAACTATTCTGTCCTGTGTGTTCATTGTAACAGAGCAGATTCAAGCACAAACTTTTCATTTCCATGAAGTTAAATAAAGACCATCAGAGCTGCAGCTGCTTCCTGCTGATGGAGGAGCTGAGTCATGTTCCATCTGAAGGAGCTGCTTTCTCTCTTTCTGTAATGATGCAGTGCTCCTCTCTGGTGGACGTGAACAGAATAACATCTGTTGAGGAAAACATGTCACTTAATGTGTCACATGTTTACATGTGTAAACTTCTGCTCCATTTCAGTCAGGTCTTCTGCTCTTCAGTCTCTATGGATTTCCTCAATAATCAGTTTCTAGAAGAACTCTTTCTATCCTCCTGTCCGATTTCCCTTTTAACAACTGGGAAAAAAAATGTGACAATATAGGCATGTTTGATTTTTCAACTGAGGAGAATTTCCCTCTTTTTTCAGAGGGGACATGTGACCTCCATTTACATGCAGCTATAAATGAGTGAGGAGGCCTGCAGGTGCATCCTGTGAAAGTACCGAGGGGGTCGAGAGGTGACGCTTCACCGGTGAACCGTGAAAACTCTGTTTCAGTTTATTATATATCTGATTTCTAAGTTGTCCAAAGACTCTAAAATCACTGATTTAATTGATGCTGGGCAGATTATTATCTTTGAAAACAACAATTGAAAGAGTCCAAATGAAGAGAAAGAGATTCAGTTTTTATTGAATGATTGTAAAAACAGAGCAGTTTCAAAGCTGGTCCAACACCTCCAGCTCAGCGTGACAACAGTGATTCCAGCATGCAGACTGGTCTCCTCTGACATGTAAAGCTTGTAATGCAGCACAAAGACTAAAGAAGCAGATGTGAAATGGTGGTGGTGCTCCTCCACTATTCTTCACACTCTGACTTGTTGATGCTTTTCTCTGCAGTCTGGGAGCCCACAGACACTTTACATTTGTAAACCTTCTGAGCGTTCCAGTCTGACGTCTGGATGGACAGATGGCTGCTGATTTGGAAAGTCTGGTCTGGTTGTTGGACAGAAGTGCTGGTGGAGATCCCACTGCTCACTAAACTGTCACCAAGCCACCAGCTCACATCTGCAAAAGGTGTAGAGAGTCTGGACAGACACACCAGAGTGACTTGGTTGGACTGGAGCTCAGCACTGGACGGAGGGAAGACTGTCAGGAAAGGAGGAGGGAGGCTGGAGCCTGAGAAACACACATGAGGAAGAAATTCACACACTCACACAAAGTTCAACAGAGACAAATGAATTTAAGAGTTTGGTGGAAAACCTCACAAACACACTGAAGAAATAAAACCTTCAAACTTCATCAATAACAATCTCACCAACTGATGTTTTACATTGTTTCAGAATCATTTTAAAGATAAATAGTGTTAATTAGATCATTGATCAATTTTACAAAATGAAATATTGTAACCACAGTTATGTTGATACAAAGTTAAAGGTAACAAGTATATATTTTAAAAGCATTTAAACATGTTAATTAGTCTGAGTGAATTTTAAGGCTTTTCACTCCCTGTCACTGACAAACAAAAAAACAAGTAAATAAGAGCTGTGACTGGGTAGAAATTATGCTCTTCAAGAATAAAATACTGGGACAGAAATAAAGAAAAATAAACAAAAGCTTTTGTAGAAAATTAAAATGACATATTTGTCAGTGTGTTCTTAAGCTGACAGATAAAGTATCAAAGCAGGTAAATTCCAAACAAGAATATTTAAAAAAAATTCCACAGTCAACATTTCTCTATAAAACCTTCTAGTTTGTGTGAAAAGCCTCAAATGTTTGTTGTTTCTGCTGAGTTGAAAAGTACTTACTGGTGACAATCAGCTTGGTTCCTTGTCCCAATACCACAGTGATTCAGTTTGTACACACAGCTGTACAAAAACCTCCTGAGTGTCACTGATGAGTGGAGAGTGACTGAAACATGACAACAAGCTTCACTGGAAACATCCTCCTCATCCTCATCATCATCATCATCATCATCATCATCCTCACCAACATCATCATCATCATCTTCATCATCATCCCCATCATCATCATTATCATCATCATCATCATCACCACCAACATCAACATCATCATCTTCGTCATCATCATCAACATCATCATCATCATCAAAATCATCATCACCATCATCACCATCATTATCAGCAGCAGTAGCAGTACTATCATTGTCATCATCATCATCCCCATCATCATCATTATTATCATTATCATCATCATCATCATCACATTAGCTCCTATGTTCTAACTTTAATAAACAAACATTTCTTAATATTCAAAGTTAAGTATTTTTTATTGGTCATTGGTGGATTCTAATGGGGATGATGAGGAGGATGAAGTTTTATTGCGGGAGTATTTTCATTTTTCCTATTTTCAGTGTTGAAACAAGACAACATTTAAAACATTGTGAATGGTTGTCATGGAAACTGAGTGTGAATAGGAGTTTATGTGTAATTTCTTGGTGAGTTTGAACATTATCTGATGTGTCAGACACTAAAAAGCAGAAGTATTGAGTGAGGAGGTTTTTGTCACAGTCTGAATCACTGTGATACGTTCTCTTGAGCAGAGTTGTCCCATGTTTCACAGTAGTAGACTGCTGAGTCTCCCTCCTCCACATTATTGATGATCAAACGATAATCTGATTTTGACTGATGAGTAGAAGTGAATTTTGGAGAAGAGAAACCAGAACCATATTTAACTGAACTCCAGCTGTGATACCATCTCAGCACATACTGAGGAACTCCTCCTGGAACCTGTTTATACCATTCAGCATCATCGTTGTTAACAGTTCCCAGGTTACAGTCCATGGTGGCTGTTTCTCCTTTGGTCAGAGACACAACAGTCGGCTTCTGTGTCAGCACCGTCACAGCACTCACACCTGGAAACAACAAGAGGACATGAAGTCAAGACAAAGACACAGACTGATGAATCCAGCATGAGCTCAGAGCTGCAGTAAGTCAGCCTCCTCACATGTTAGAGCAGTGATGAGAGTGCAGAGGCTCTCCAGCATGTTGTCACTGTGTGCTGACTATCAACCTGAAAGTGACTTTACTGCTGACAGATTCAGGCTTTGGAGGATGAGGAGAGGAGGTGCTGGAGGAGCAATTTAATACACCACTGAAACTGAGAGGGACTGACGGGAGGAGGAGCTTCACTTCAATCTGCAGCTTCTGTCCTGTGTGTTCATTGTAACAGAGCAGATTCAAGCACAAACCTTTCATTTCCATGAAGTTAAATAAAGACCATCAGAGCTGCAGCTGCTTCCTGCTGATGGAGGAGCTGAGTCATGTTCCATCTGAAGGAGCTGCTTTCTCTCTTTCTGTAATGATGCAGTGCTCCTCTCTGGTGGACGTGAACAGAATAACATCTGTTGAGGAAAACATGTCACTTAATGTGTCACGTGTGAACTTCCAATCACCTCTTTGCTCTTCGGTCTCTCTTGAATACTTCATTGGTCAGCTTCTCAAAGAACTCTTTCTGGCTTCCTGTCTGATGTCCCTTTTAACAACTTAAACATTGTTTGCACAATTTAGACTTGTTTGATTTTTCCATGGTGAGGCACGTCTGTCTCTTTTTTCAGAGTGGACATGTGACCTCCATTCACGTGCAGCTATAAATGAGTGAGGAGGCCTGCAGGTGCATCCTGGGAAAGAGAGAGTTTTTACTTTGGTTCTTGAGCAAGATCTGGACAGGAAAGAGAATGAGTACATCAGAAGGTCAACACCTGTTGGATATTTTTGAGATTAAGCCAGAGAGGCCAGACTGAGAGGGGTTGGACACAAACTGACGAGGGATCTTTACACAGGGTGACTGCAGTGAAAAACTCAATAAAATGCATATTATTGATCTGTGGATCGATGTGTTGTGAATCTATCATATTAGATCATGATCTTGAGCATCGAGAGTGTGGAAATATCATGCAAATACTTAAAGAACAATTTTCCTGAAATGAGAGGCAATTCTCTGTCTTTTTTCAGAGTGGACATGTGACCTCCATTTACATGCAGCTATAAATGAGTGAGGAGGCCTGCAGGTGCATCCTGGGAAAGTACCGAGGGGGTTGAGAGGTGACGCTTCACCAGTGAACCGTGAAAACTCTGTTTCAGTTTATTATATCTGATTTCTAAGTTGTCCAAAGACTCTAAAATCACTGATTTAATTGATGCTGTGCAGATTATTATCTTTGAAAACAACAATTGAAAGAGTCAAAATGAAGAGAAAGAGATTCAGTTTTTATTGAATGAGTGTAAAAACAGAGCAGTTTCAAAGCTGGTCCAACACCTCCAGCTCAGCGTGACAACAGTGATTCCAGCATGCAGACTGGTCTCCTCTGACATGTAAAGCTTGTAATGCAGCACAAAGACTAAAGAAGCAGATGTGAAATGCTCGTGGTGCTCCTCCACTATTCTTCACACTCTGACTTGTTGATGCTTTTCTCTGCACTCTGGGAGCCCACAGACACTTTACATTTGTAAACCTTCTGAGCGTTCCAGTCTGACGTCTGGATGGACAGATGGCTGCTGATTTGGAAAGTCTGGTCTGGTTGTTGGACAGAAGTGCTGGTGGAGATCCCGCTGCTCACTAAACTGTCACCAAGCCACCAGCTCACATCTGCAAAAGGTGTAGAGAGTCTGGACAGACACACCAGAGTGACTTGGTTGGACTGGAGCTCAGCACTGGACGGAGGGAAGACTGTCAGGACAGGAGGAGGGAGGCTGGAGCCTGAGAAACACACATGAGGAAGAAATTCACACGCTCACACAAAGTTCAACAGAAATGAATGAATTTAAGAGTTTGGTGGAAAACATCACAAACACACTGAAGAAATAAAACCTTCAAACTTCATCAATAACAATCTCACTAACTCTGATGTTTTACATTGTTTCCGAATCATTTTAAAGATAAATAGTGTTAATTAGATCATTGAGCAAGTTTACAAAATTAAATATTGTAACCACAGTTATGATGATACAAAGTTAAAGATATAAATCTATTTATTTTAAAAGCATTTAAAAATCAATTAGTCTGAGTGAATTTTAAGGCTTTTTACTATCTTTCACTGACAATCAAAAAAACAAGTAAATAAGAGCTGTGGCTGGGTAGAAATTCTGCTCTTCAAGAATAAAATACTGGGACAGAAATAAAGAAAAATAAACAAAAGCTTTTGTAGAAAATTAAAATGATGACATATTTGTCAGTGTGTTCTTTAGCTGACAGATAAAGTATCAAAGTAGGGAAATTCCTAACAAGAATATTTAAAAAAAATTCCACACTCAACATTTCTCTTCAAAACTTTCTACTTTGTGTGAAAAGCCTCAAATGTTTGTTGTTTCTGCTGAGTTGAAAAGTACTTACTGGTGACAATCAGCTTGGTTCCTTGTCCCAATACCACAGTGATTCAGTTTGTACACACAGCTGTACAAAAACCTCCTGAGTGTCACTGATGAGTGGAGAGTGACTGAAACATGACAACAAGCTTCACTGGAAACATCCTCATCATCATCATCATCATCATCATCATCACCATCATCATCCCATTATCATCATCATCATCATCATCATCATCATCACATCATCATCATCATCATCATCATCATCACATTCAATACTTTGTTCTAACTTTGAGAAATAATCTGCTCTTAATATTCAAAGTTAAGTATTTTTTATTGCTCATTGGTGGATTCTAATGGGGATGAAGAGGAGGATGAAGGTGTATTTCTCAGGGTCTGGTGCACCTCCTGCCCCATCGGGGGCGCCAGGCCCTGACATGGGACCAGCGGGAGGTCGCGCACCTGAGCTGCATCCCGCGATCACCTCCCCTTCATCGGGCCCGTGGCCGACAGTGGGAGCTGTCGGATCGTGATCTGTACCGTTATGGTTACCGTCGTCTTCGCCCGGCTGTCTGGTGTCTCTGGTCCATGTCTCGTTGGACTCCCGTCCGGAATCCTCCGCCCGTCTGCCCGGATCCCCCACTTGTCCGTTCCACGGACATCCCGGTTCGCGGGGAGGTCGAGTTTTTGTTCTTCTGACTTTTCCGCGTATGGGTGATTTTGTGTTGGCCCGAGAGCCCTTGTTCCCTCCTGTTGAGGAGCATGTTGTGTTTTTGTCCCTGGAAATAAACCTGAGTTCCTCCCACGTTACCCTGTGCCTGCGTTTGGGTCCCTCCGTCCCCGAAAACCGTAAAACAGTACTGAGGGAGTGTTTTCATTTTTTGTGTTTTCAGTGTTGAAACGAGACAACATTTGAAACATTATGAATGGTTGTCATGGAAACTGAGTGTGAATATGAATTTATGTGTAATTTCTTGGTGAGTTTGAACATTATCTGATGTGTCAGACACTAAAAAGCAGAAGTATTGAGTGAGGAGGTTTTTGTCACAGTCTGAATCACTGTGATACGTTCTCTTTAGCAGAGCTGTCCCATGTGTGACAGTAGTAGACTGCTGAGTCTCCCTCCTCCACATTATTGATGATCAAACGATAATCTGATTTTGACTGATGAGTAGAAGTGAATTTTGGAGACGAGAAACCAGAACCATACTCAACATAACTCCAGTCATGCTTCCATCTCAGTACAAACTGAGGAACTCCTCCTGGAACCTGTTTATACCAGCGAGCACTGCTGTCAGTAACAGTTCCCAGGTTACAGTCCATGGTGGCTGTTTCTCCTTTGGTCAGAGACACAACAGTCGGCTTCTGTGTCAGCACCGTCACAGCACTCACACCTGGAAACAACAAGAGGACATGAAGTCAAGAGAAAGACACAGACTGATGAATCCAGCATGAGCTCAGAGCTGCAGTAAGTCAGCCTCCTCACATGTTAGAGCAGTGATGAGAGTGCAGAGGCTCTCCAGCATGTTGTCACTGTGTGCTGACTATCAACCTGAAAGTGACTTTACTGCTGACAGATTCAGGCTTTGGAGGATGAGGAGAGGAGGTGCTGGAGGAGCAATTTAATACACCACTGAAACTGAGAGGGACTGACGGGAGGAGGAGCTTCACTTCAATCTGCAGCTTTCCCAACTGTGACTCCTCCCACTTTTTTTTTTACATTCTCATTTTACATGATCATTTTCATCATCATCTCTCATTTTACAAAAAACAGTCGATTAAACATACCTAAAAGCTGACCATTGTTCCTCTACATGTTCTTTTTTTCGTGCACTTTAATTACTTCTTCAGCCTTTGTCATCTTTCCACAATCTCATCTTCATTTATTTAAATGATTGATGTGTTTTTCAGTGTGGTTTTTGACTCTCGGTCAGTCAGACAGTTGATGACAGTCAAGTCCAGGAGGGAAGGAGCAGCAGTTTTAAATACACCAGAACTCTATTAGACACAGGTGAGGCACATGAGGGAAATTAGGATGAGGACAGACACAGACAGGGAGAGTTGGACAAGACAGAGACAAAACTGAAACTACAGTCCTTTTGAACAGACAGACAAGTGAAGCAGCATCACAGAGAAACTGTGTAAAGGTGTGTGGAGCATTAGCAATTCAATCAGATGTTCATTTGGATTATATTTTCTTTCCTACCTCATCCTACAGGCACTTCATAGTTGGTAAAAGTTAGTTAGAAACAACAACCCATCTCATTAAACAGCAGGATGTACCCTCTCTATTCAGGTTATGAAATTAAAACTATTTATTCAATTAAAATCAGAATATTCAACGACCGATTTCATCTACTTAAGCAGGTATTCAAATCATAAAACTAAAACCAAGGGCTGTACCCAGAGTTCTTTATCTCCAAATCAGTTAAATGTCATTCCATTCTGCACAGGCGATTGTCTCTTAGTTCTCTGAATTGTGACTGTTGTCTCTTCCACGTGTTGCCATTATGTCAGACCGTCTGTCGTTTTCAGTCTCTGTCTTCCTTGGCCTCTCTTACCATTCATTTTACTAGTTGTGTCAATATATTCCACGATCTTGTTCCTTCTCATGTGTCCATAAAATATCCTTTTTGCTTAAAGACACACAATGCTTTTGCGTTGGCACCGCCCCCTCCACCCCTGCAATCTGATTGGTCACCCTTGTGTGTGCCCCCCAATGGTCGTTGACTCGTGGTAAAGTCAATCATTGTATAAAGCTCTTTTCTGGTGTTGTGTGTTCAAACGGTGTCATTGTGGCCACTCTGATGCTGCTACGGTACAGATAACATGTTGATTTTAATTGTGATTGTGGTCACGTTGCCAATGTAGCCTAGCGTATGAAATGGAGGCAGAGCCAGATCTCCATTTTGATCATTGAGAAGAACATTAGCAGGGAGAGTTCATGTGACCAGCAGGACCGTGAGAGTCAGAGTCAAGCTGAATGCAGCCATGCAGGGCCCAAGCAGAGCAACACTCATGGATATCCAGGTAAAAATACAGCTATAAAGGAAAGGCTTCAAAATGTGTGATGTGGTGTTCTACACAATCTTATAGTTATTCAGTGAGTAAGGAAATTAAAATACCTCCTTATAATCACAGTACTGAACTGGCACTGTGAATTAAAGTTGAGTTTTTGATTACACATGTGCAATTGATGCTGTAGTTTTATAAATTAATAGACATGTACACTTTATTCAAAATAAATCAAAGTAAATCATAAATGGCCAATTAAATAAGAATAGGTAGCAGGCTGAGCCTTGTGCACTCTGATTGGCTCTGCTTGCTCCGGACGCCCCTGCTGTTTTGCCTCGATTGTTGTTACCGTAAACCCTGTTGTACCCACACCACCCTTCCGGTGGTGCTATACGCATTGCACCCTCGGGAGTGCGGGGAATTATTTTGGGATTTGGGGGCAGATGATAGATTCGTTTTATTTTGATGTTTATTTTCTCTTCTAATTGTGCCTGTTCTTTCTTTGGTGTTGGGGTGTCTTATTTAACATGAATAGTCTGAGCTTCTTTGCATTTAACCATTTGTTTCCGTCTGTGTGTTTTGTGTGCTTATTTTGGCTTTAGTTACTGCACGTGCTTGATGTGTAGTTCTTGCATGCTCTGTGCAGAGTGCAGTGTGTGTATTTGCTTTGGTTCGTTTTGCATGTCGTTTGGTGTTTGTTTAATCTGTTTCTGTCCGCCCGTCCAATTGGGTTTATTGTTTTAGTAAGGGTGAATCTTTAGTCGGGTGGGTTACTCTGATTTGTCGTCTAGGAGGTTTGATTTGGGGTTGGTTTACATGTTGGTTTTGGAGTTTTAGCCATCTTAGTGGGAGGGATATTTTAATTAAAGTTGAGCTACGTAGTTTCCATTTTATCGTTGTTACGCCCAAAGAAAGAAACTGTTTTCCTTGTGTGAATAAAGTGCTTTTTGTGTATACTGGACCCCGTCTCAAGCCTTCATTAGCAACGTACTTGTGCGCTGACTTCTATTAATTCTCCAGGTGGAATTCCTGGGGTGGCGTTGTCGGTACATCCCTACTCCTCCTTAACCCACCAAATTGAGTTCAGAACTTTAGAGCTTTTGTGTTCAATTTGGTACTTTCTTCACCCCCCCGCCCCTTTGGCTGCCACAAATGAATGGAGTTTTTACCAACCATGTCTTTCATTACTTTCAGATGTACAAAGGGGAGACCACTGGCTCTGGTGATGACCATGAATCACATGACAGCTGCAGCAGCTCCAGCAGAAATGTCCACCTCCCAGTTCATCCTACTTTTTGCTCCACTGAAAGGTAGAATATTGATGAAAAAGTGCTTTGAAAGGTTGAATATTGTTGTTCTTCTATTGAACATTCCACAAGGGTTCTGAAAATGTATATTTCATGTGATCTTGATGTACCTTTACCCTCAATAAACCTTCATGGCTCTTTACTCTGTGTTTTAATTCATTTTTATTTTTCTGAGCACGATGACTCTTGAGGATAATGGTGTGAGACTGCTCATGAGTCTGATTGTTGTGAACTTCCCACATTCTCTCCTTCCTGGTTCCTGTGGGTGTGGGATGACCACCAACTTGATAAGGTCTTGTGGAAGATTACCGCTGTTCTACGTGATATTTAGAAGAGTGGTTCCTCCCTCTGGTCCACAAACATTAAATAACTCGTATGTTTCCACTGGGATCTTATCTGGTCCACCTACTTTTCTCTTCTGCATGTCCTTGACAGCACGGTCCACTCCTGCTGGTCGTATTGGTGGTCCACCGTTACTGTTGTTGCCAAGGAAAGTGGGGTCCCTTTCTAATGATATGAAATGATAAGTAGTTGTCTTTTCATTTTACCTATAATAAGAGCACCATCCTTTTCATGGAACCTGTTCTTTCTTGGATGGAATGACCTTTCCAGCAGCTTTCATTATCTCGTCCTTCAAGTTTTCCCGTTTTTATTTCCTATCACTGCGGTTTTGCCGTAGTTCACGTGTGTTTTCATCTAATCTTGCTGGATTACGATCGGGGTTCACCCGTGGCACGTGAAGATCTTCAGGACGTTCCTTCCCTGAAGGCTCCATTCACTTGGTTGAGCTTAAACCGACATCGACTGCAGGTGATGACTGCACTGAGTAACTTTATCAACAAAGATTTAAAGTTATCACACATACATAAATCAGCTTTTACGGAAACATGTAAAGTTTCATGAGAAGAATTTAAAGATAATTATGTCGCAGAAAACATTAAGAAAAATATTTGCAGAAAACAGAAGTTCATGACTGTTTGTTGACTATCAGTTTGATGAAGAAAGCAGAAGTATTGAGTGAGGAGGTTTTTGTCACAGTCTGAATCACTGTGATACGTGCTCTTGAGCAGAGTCGTCCCATGTTTGACAGTAGTAGACTGCTGAGTCTCCCTCCTCCACATTATTGATGATCAAACGATAAGCTGATTTTGACTGATGAGTAGAAGTGAATTTTGGAGACGAGAAACCACAACCATATGAAACCGAACCCCAGTCATGTTTCCAGCTCAGCACATACTGAGGAACTCCTCCTGGAACCTGTTTGTACCAGCGAGCCTGGCTGCCAGTAACAATTCCCAGGTTACAGTCCATGGTGGCTGTTTCTCCTTTGGTCAGAGACACAACAGTCGGCTTCTGTGTCAGCACCGTCACAGCACTCACACCTGGAAACAACAAGAGGACATGAAGTCAAGAGAAAGACACAGACTGATGAATCCAGCATGAGCTCAGAGCTGCAGTAAGTCAGCCTCCTCACATGTTAGAGCAGTGATGAGAGTGCAGAGGCTCTCCAGCATGTTGTCACTGTGTGCTGACTATCAACCTGAAAGTGACTTTACTGCTGACAGATTCAGGCTTTGGAGGATGAGGAGAGGAGGTGCTGGAGGAGCAATTTAATACACCACTGAAACTGAGAGGGACTGACGGGAGGAGGAGCTTCACTTCAATCTGCAGCTTTCCCAACTGTGACTCCTCCCACTTTTTTTTTACATTCTCATTTTACATGATCATTTTCATCATCATCTCTCATTTTACAAAAAACAGTCGATTAAACATACCTAAAAGCTGACCATTGTTCCTCTACATGTTCTTTTTTCGTGCACTTTAATTACTTCTTCAGCCTTTGTCATCTTTCCACAATCTCATCTTCATTTATTTAAATGATTGATGTGTTTTCAGTGTGGTTTTTGACTCTCGGTCAGTCAGACAGTTGATGACAGTCAAGTCCAGGAGGGAAGGAGCAGCAGTTTTAAATACACCAGAACTCTATTAGACACAGGTGAGGCACATGAGGGAAATTAGGGATGAGGACAGACACAGACAGGGAGAGCTGGACAAGACAGAGACAAAACTGAAACTACAGTCCTTTTGAACAGACAGACAAGTGAAGCAGCATCACAGAGGAACTGTGTAAAGGTGTGTGGAGCATTAGCAATTCAATCAGATGTTCATTTGGATTATATTTTCTTTCCTACCTCATCCTACAGGCACTTCATAGTTGGTAAAAGTTAGTTAGAAACAACAACCCATCTCATTAAACAGCAGGATGTACCCTCTCTATTCAGGTTATGAAATTAAAACTATTTATTCAATTAAAATCAGAATATTCAACGACCGATTTCATCTACTTAAGCAGGTAGTCAAGTCATAAAATTAAAACCAAGGGCTGTACCCAGAGTTCTTTATCTCCAAATCAGTTAAATGTCATTCCATTCTGCACAGGCGATCGTCTCTTAGTTCTCTGAATTGTGACTGTTGTCTCTTCCACGTGTTGCCATGATGTCAGACCGTCTGTCGTTTTCAGTCTCTTTCTTCCTTGGCCTCTCTTACTTAAAATGTTCTACTTGTGTCAATATGGTAGTGTCTGAAGCGCCGACACCAGTTCTCTGTAGGCCTTAACCACTGTACCACTGTCTCCCATTTCCGTAACCACATACAACTCCTTATAAGTACATAATATCCGTTAGCATCTGTTCTCTGTGGCCTTGACCAGTGTAAGGCCTTAGCTTGTCTTTTAGCCATCCTGGTACCATTTCTAACATCTTCCATGCGTGGACCTGATATCAGTGTTGTCTGTGCTCATGATTTAATGCCTTGTTCTTTCCCAAAGGGAAAATCCCATGGAGGAGTGCTCTTTCTCTGTCTTTATAGTTCTCTTATTTATTCTTACCACTCTCTCAGGATCAGATTTGTACCTATGATAAGAGCACCATCCTTTTCCTGGAACCTGTTCTTTATGGATGGGATGACCTTTCCTGCAGCTTTCATTATCTCGTCCTTCAAGTTCACTTTTGTTTCGTATCACTGCGCTTTTGCCGTAGTTCATGTGTGTTTTCATCTAATCTTGCTGGATTACGATGACGGTTCACCCGTGGCATGTGACGATCTTCAGGACGTTCTTCTCCTGAAGGCTCCATTCACTTTGTTGAGCTTAAACCGACATCGACTGGAGGTGATGACTGAACTAAATTTTACATCTTTGTTGATAAAGTTATTATCAGACAAACATTGATCAGCTGTTACACACAGAAACATGTAAAGTTTCAAGGGAAGAGCTTAAAAATTATGTCGCAGAAAACATTTGAAAAAACATTTGTAGAAAGAAAAGAAGTTCATGACTGTTGGCTGACTGTCAGTTTGATGAAGAAAGCAGAAGTATTGAGTGAGGAGGTTTTTGTCACAGTCTGAATCACTGTGATACGTGCTCGTTAGCAGAGTTGTCCCATGTTTGACAGTAGTAGACTGCTGAGTCTCCCTCCTCCACATTATTGATGATCAAACGATAATCTGATTTTGACTGATGAGTAGAAGTGAATTTTGGAGACGAGAAACCAGAACCATATGTAACTGAACTCCAGCCGTGATACCAGCTCAGTACAAACTGAGGAACTCCTCCTGGAACCTGTTTATACCAGCGAGCACTGCTGCCAGTAACAGTTCCCAGGTTACAGTCCATGGTGGCTGTTTCTCCTTTGGTCAGAGACACAACAGTCGGCTTCTGTGTCAGCACCGTCACAGCACTCACACCTGGAAACAACAAGAGGACATGAAGTCAAGAGAAAGACACAGACTGATGAATCCAGCATGAGCTCAGAGCTGCAGTAAGTCAGCCTCCTCACATGTTAGAGCAGTGATGAGAGTGCAGAGGCTCTCCAGCATGTTGTCACTGTGTGCTGACTATCAACCTGAAAGTGACTTTACTGCTGACAGATTCAGGCTTTGGAGGATGAGGAGAGGAGGTGCTGGAGGAGCAATTTAATACACCACTGAAACTGAGAGGGACTGACGGGAGGAGGAGCTTCACTTCAATCTGCAGCTTCTGTCCTGTGTGTTCATTGTAACAGAGCAGATTCAAGCACAAACTTTTCATTTCCATGAAGTTAAATAAAGACCATCAGAGCTGCAGCTGCTTCCTGCTGATGGAGGAGCTGAGTCATGTTCCATCTGTAGGAGCTGCTTTCTCTCTTTCTGTAATGATGCAGTGCTCCTCTCTGGTGGACGTGAACAGAATAACATCTGTTGAGGAAAACATGTCACTTTATGTGTCACATGTTCACATGTGTAAACTTCTGATCCATTACAGTCACCTCTCCTGCTGTTCAGTCTCTCTTTTTTCCTTCATTCGTCAGCTTTTCAAAAAAATATTTCTTTCCTCCTGTCTGATGACCCTTTCAACAACTAAAAAAAAATTATAGGTATGTTTGATTTTTCAACTGAGGAGAACTTCCCTCCTTTTCAGAGTGGACATGTGACCTCCATTTACATGCAGCTATAAATGAGTGAGGAGGCCTGCAGGTGCATCCTGGGAAAGTACCGAGGGGGTCGAGAGGTGACGCTTCACCGGTGAACCGTGAAAACTCTGTTTCAGTTTATTATAAATCTGATTTCTAAGTTGTCCAAAGACTCTAAAATCACTGATTTAATTGATGCTGTGCAGATTATTATCTTTGAAAACAACAATTGAAAGAGTCCAAATGAAGAGAAAGAGATTCAGTTTTTATTGAATGATTGTAAAAACAGAGCAGTTTCAGAGCTGGTCCAACACCTCCAGCTCAGCGTGACAACAGTGATTCCAGCATGCAGACTGGTCTCCTCTGACATGTAAAGCTTGTAATGCAGCACAAAGACTAAAGAAGCAGATGTGAAATGGTGGTGGTGCTCCTCCACTATTCTTCACACTCTGACTTGTTGATGCTTTTCTCTGCAGTCTGGGAGCCCACAGACACTTTACATTTGTAAACCTTCTGAGCGTTCCAGTCTGACGTCTGGATGGACAGATGGCTGCTGATTTGGAAAGTCTGGTCTGGTTGTTGGACAGAAGTGCTGGTGGAGATCCCGCTGCTCACTAAACTGTCACCAAGCCACCAGCTCACATCTGCAAAAGGTGTAGAGAGTCTGGACAGACACACCAGAGTGACTTGGTTGGACTGGAGCTCAGCACTGGACGGAGGGAAGACTGTCAGGACAGGAGGAGGGAGGCTGGAGCCTGAGAAACACACATGAGGAAGAAATTCACACGCTCACACAAAGTTCAACAGAAATGAATGAATTTAAGAGTTTGGTGGAAAACATCACAAACACACTGAAGAAATAAAACCTTCAAACTTCATCAATAACAATCTCACTAACTCTGATGTTTTACATTGTTTCCGAATCATTTTAAAGATAAATAGTGTTAATTAGATCATTGAGCAAGTTTACAAAATTAAATATTGTAACCACAGTTATGATGATACAAAGTTAAAGATATAAATCTATTTATTTTAAAAGCATTTAAAAATCAATTAGTCTGAGTGAATTTTAAGGCTTTTTACTATCTTTCACTGACAATCAAAAAACAAGTAAATAAGAGCTGTGGCTGGATTGAAATTCTGCTCTTCAAGAATAAAATACTGGGACAGAAATAAAGAAAAATAAACAAAAGCTTTTGTAGAAAATTAAAATAATGACATATTTGTCAGTGTGTTCTTTAGCTGACAGAAAAAGTATCAAAGCAGGTAAATTCCTTCCAAGAATATTTAAAAAAAATTCCACACTCAACATTTCTCTTCAAAACTTTCTACTTTGTGTGAAAGGCCTCAAATGTTTGTTGTTTCTGCTGAGTTGAAAAGTACTTACTGGTGACAATCAGCTTGGTTCCTTGTCCCAATACCACAGTGATTCAGTTTGTACACACAGCTGTACAAAAACCTCCTGAGTGTCACTGATGAGTGGAGAGTGACTGAAACATGACAACAAGCTTCACTGGAAACATCCTCATCATCATCATCATCATCATCATCATCATCATCACAATCATCATCATCATCATCATCATCATCATCATCACCACCATCATCATCATCATCCTCATCATCATCATCATCATCCTCATCATCATCATCATCCTCATCATCATCAACATCACCATCATCATTATCCTCATCATCATCATCATCATCATCCTCATCATCATCATCACATCATCACCATCATCATCATCATCATCATCATCACATCATCATCATCATCCTCATCCTCATCATCATCACATCATCATCATCATCATCATCATCATCTTCATCATCATCATCATCACATCATCATCATCATCCTCATCCTCATCATCATAATCACATCATCACCATCATCATCATCATCATCATCACATCATCATCACCATCACCATCCTCATCCTCATCCTCATCCTCATCCTCATCCTCATCATCATCATCATCACATCATCATCATCATCATCACATCATCATCATCATCATCATCATCATCACATTCGATACTTTGTTCTAACTTTCAGAAATAATCTGCTCTTAATATTCAAAGTTAAGTATTTTTTATTGCTCATTGGTGGATTCTAATGGGGATGAAGAGGAGGATGAAGGTGTATTTCTCAGGGTCTGGTGCACCTCCTGCCCCATCGGGGGCACCAGGCCCTGACATGGGACCAGCGGGAGGACGCGCACCTGAGCTGCATCCCGCGATCACCTCCCCTTCATCGGGCCCGTGGCCGACAGTGGAAGCTGTCGGATCGTGATTGGACCGTTATGGTTACCGTCGTCTTCGCCCGGCCGTCTGGTGTCTCTGGTCCATGTCTCGTTAGACTCCCATCCGGAATCCTCCGCCCGTCTGCCCGGATCCCCCACTTGTCATTTCCACGGACATCCCGGTTCGCGGGGAGGTCGAGTTTTTGTTCTTCTGACTTTTCCCCGTACGGGTGATTTTTGTGTTGGCCCGAGAGCCCTTGTTCCCTCCTGTTGAGGAGCATGTTGTGTTTTTGTCCCTGGAAATAAACCTGAGTTCCTCCCACGTTACCCTGTGCCTGCGTTTGGGTCCCTCCGTCCCCGAAAACCGTAAAACAGTACTGAGGGAGTGTTTTCATTTTTTGTGTTTTCAGTGTTGAAACAAGACAACATTTGAAACATTATGAATGGTTGTCATGGAAACTGAGTGTGAATATGAATTTATGTGTATTTTCTTGGTTAGTTTGAACATTATCTGATGTGTCAGACACTAAAAAGCAGAAGTATTGAGTGAGGAGGTTTTTGTCACCGTCTGAATCACTGTGATACGTGCTCTTGAGCAGAGTTGTCCCATGTGTGACAGTAGTAGACTGCTGAGTCTCCCTCCTCCACGTTATTGATGATCAAACGATAATCTGATTTTGACTGATGAGTAGAAGTGAATTTTGGAGACGAGTAACCAGACCCATATGTAACTGAACTATCGCCGTGATACCATTTCAGTACAAACCGGGGAACTCCTCCTGGAACCTGTTTGTACCAGCGAGCACTGCGATCAGTAACAGTTCCCAGGTTACAGTCCATGGTGGCTGTTTCTCCTTTGGTCAGAGACACAACAGTCGGCTTCTGTGTCAGCACCGTCACAGCACTCACACCTGGAAACAAGAGGACATGAAGTCAAGAGAAAGACACAGACTGATGAATCCAGCATGAGCTCAGAGCTGCAGTAAGTCAGCCTCCTCACATGTTAGAGCAGTGATGAGAGTGCAGAGGCTCTCCAGCATGTTGTCACTGTGTGCTGACTATCAACCTGAAAGTGACTTTACTGCTGACAGATTCAGGCTTTGGAGGATGAGGAGAGGAGGTGCTGGAGGAGCAATTTAATACACCACTGAAACTGAGAGGGACTGACGGGAGGAGGAGCTTCACTTCAATCTGCAGCTTTCCCAACTGTGACTCCTCTCACTTTTTTTTTTACATTCTCATTTTACATGATCATTTTCATCATCATCTGTCATTTTACAAAAAACAGTCGATTAAACATACCTAAAAGCTGACCATTGTTCCTCTACATGTTCTTTTTTTCGTGCACTTTAATTACTTCTTCAGCCTTTGTCATCTTTCCACAATCTCATCTTCATTTATTTAAATGATTGATGTGTTTTCAGTGTGGTTTTTGACTCTCGGTCAGTCAGACAGTTGATGACAGTCAAGTCCAGGAGGGAAGGAGCAGCAGTTTTAAATACACCAGAACTCTATTAGACACAGGTGAGGCACATGAGGGAAATTAGGATGAGGACAGACACAGACAGGGAGAGTTGGACAAGACAGAGACAAAACTGAAACTACAGTCCTTTTGAACAGACAGACAAGTGAAGCAGCATCACAGAGAAACTGTGTAAAGGTGTGTGGAGCATTAGCAATTCAATCAGATGTTCATTTGGATTATATTTTCTTTCCTACCTCATCCTACAGGCACTTCATAGTTGGTAAAAGTTAGTTAGAAACAACAACCCATCTCATTAAACAGCAGGATGTACCCTCTCTATTCAGGTTATGAAATTAAAACTATTTATTCAATTAAAATCAGAATATTCAACGACCGATTTCATCTACTTAAGCAGGTATTCAAATCATAAAACTAAAACCAAGGGCTGTACCCAGAGTTCTTTATCTCCAAATCAGTTAAATGTCATTCCATTCTGCACAGGCGATTGTCTCTTAGTTCTCTGAATTGTGACTGTTGTCTCTTCCACGTGTTGCCATTATGTCAGACCGTCTGTCGTTTTCAGTCTCTGTCTTCCTTGGCCTCTCTTACCATTCATTTTACTAGTTGTGTCAATATATTCCACGATCTTGTTCCTTCTCATGTGTCCATAAAATATCCTTTTTGCTTAAAGACACACAATGCTTTTGCGTTGGCACCGCCCCCTCCACCCCTGCAATCTGATTGGTCACCCTTGTGTGTACCCCCAATGGTCGTTGACTCGTGGTAAAGTCAATCATTGTATAAAGCTCTTTTCTGGTGTTGTGTGTTCAAACGGTGTCATTGTGGCCACTCTGATGCTGCTACGGTACAGATAACATGTTGATTTTAATTGTGATTGTGGTCACGTTGCCAATGTAGCCTAGCGTATGAAATGGAGGCAGAGCCAGATCTCCATTTTGATCATTGAGAAGAACATTAGCAGGGAGAGTTCATGTGACCAGCAGGACCGTGAGAGTCAGAGTCAAGCTGAATGCAGCCATGCAGGGCCCAAGCAGAGCAACACTCATGGATATCCAGGTAAAAATACAGCTATAAAGGAAAGGCTTCAAAATGTGTGATGTGGTGTTCTACACAATCTTATAGTTATTCAGTGAGTAAGGAAATTAAAATACCTCCTTATAATCACAGTACTGAACTGGCACTGTGAATTAAAGTTGAGTTTTTGATTACACATGTGCAATTGATGCTGTAGTTTTATAAATTAATAGACATGTACACTTTATTCAAAATAAATCAAAGTAAATCATAAATGGCCAATTAAATAAGAATATGTAGCAGGCTGAGCCTTGTGCACTCTGATTGGCTCTGCTTGCTCCGGACGCCCCTGCTGTTTTGCCTCGATTGTTGTTACCGTAAACCCTGTTGTACCCACACCACCCTTCCGGTGGTGCTATACGCATTGCACCCTCGGGAGTGCGGGGAATTATTTTGGGATTTGGGGGCAGATGATAGATTCGTTTTATTTTGATGTTTATTTTCTCTTCTAATTGTGCCTGTTCTTTCTTTGGTGTTGGGGTGTCTTATTTAACATGAATAGTCTGAGCTTCTTTGCATTTAACCATTTGTTTCCGTCTGTGTGTTTTGTGTGCTTATTTTGGCTTTAGTTACTGCACGTGCTTGATGTGTAGTTCTTGCATGCTCTGTGCTGAGTGCAGTGTGTGTATTTGCTTTGGTTCGTTTTGCATGTCGTTTGGTGTTTGTTTAATCTGTTTCTGTCCGCCCGTCCAATTGGGTTTATTGTTTTAGTAAGGGTGAATCTTTAGTCGGGTGGGTTACTCTGATTTGTCGTCTAGGAGGTTTGATTTGGGGTTGGTTTACATGTTGGTTTTGGAGTTTTAGCCATCTTAGTGGAAGGGATATTTTAATTAAAGTTGAGCTACGTAGTTTCCATTTTATCGTTGTTACGCCCAAAGAAAGAAACTGTTTTCCTTGTGTGAATAAAGTGCTTTTTTGTGTATACTGGACCCCGTCTCAAGCCTTCATTAGCAACGTACTTGTGCGCTGACTTCTATTAATTCTCCAGGTGGAATTCCTGGGGTGGCGTTGTCGGTACATCCCTACTCCTCCTTAACCCACCAAATTGAGTTCAGAACTTTAGAGCTTTTGTGTTCAATTTGGTACTTTCTTCACCCCCGCCCCCTTTGGCTGCCACAAATGAATGGAGTTTTTACCAACCATGTCTTTCATTACTTTCAGATGTACAAAGGGAGACCACTGGCTCTGGTGATGACCATGAATCACATGACAGCTGCAGCAGCTCCAGCAGAAATGTCCACCTCCCAGTTCATCCTACTTTTGCTCCACTGAAAGGTAGAATATTGATGAAAAAGTGCTTTGAAAGGTTGAATATTGTTGTTCTTCTATTGAACATTCCACAAGGGTTCTGAAAATGTATATTTCATGTGATCTTGATGTACCTTTACCCTCAATAAACCTTCATGGCTCTTTACTCTGTGTTTTAATTCATTTTTATTTTTCTGAGCACGATGACTCTTGAGGATAATGGTGTGAGACTGCTCATGAGTCTGATTGTTGTGAACTTCCCACATTCTATCCTTCCTGGTTCCTGTGGGTGTGGGATGACCACCAACTTGATAAGGTCTTGTGGAAGATTACCGCTGTTCTACGTGATATTTAGAAGAGTGGTTCCTTCCTCTGGTCCACAAACATTAAATAACTCGTATGTTTCCACTGGGATCTTATCTGGTCCACCTACTTTTCTCTTCTGCATGTCATTGACAGCACGGTCCACTCCTGCTGGTAGTATTGGTGGTCCACCGTTACTGTTGTTGCCAAGGAAAGTGGGGTCCTTTTCTAATGATATGAAATGATAAGTGGTGCTCTTTTCGTTTTACCTATGATAAGAGCACCATCCTTTTCATGGAACCTGTTCTTCCTTGGATGGAATGACCTTTCCTGCAGCTTTCATTATCTCGTCCTTCAGGTTTTCCCGTTTTTGTTTCGTATCACTGCACTTTTGCCATAGTTCATGTGTGTTTTCATGTAATCTTGCTGGATTACGATCGGGGTTCACCCGTGGCACGTGAAGATCTTCAGGACGTTCCTTCCCTGAAGGCTCCATTCACTTTGTTGAGCTTAAACCGACATCGACTGCAGGTGATGACTGCACTGAGTAACTTTATCAACAAAGGTTTAAAGTTATCAGACATACATTAATCAGCTTTTACGGAAACATGTAAAGTTTCATGAGAAATTTAAAAATAATTATGTTGCAGCAAACATTGAGAAAAATATTTGCAGAAAACAAAGAAGTTCATGACTGTTTGTTGACTATTAGTTTGATGAAGAAAGCAGAAGTATTGAGTGAGGAGGTTTTTGTCACAGTCTGAATCACTGTGATACCTCCTCTTGAGCAGAGCCGTCCCATGTGTGACAGTAGTAGACTGCTGAGTCTCCCTCCTCCACATTACTGATGATCAAACGATAATCTGATTTTGACTGATGAGTAGAAGTGAATTTTGGAGACGAGAAACCAGAACCATATGTAACTGAACTATCGCCGTGATACCATTTCAGTACAAACTGAGGAACTCCTCCTGGAACCTGTTTATACCAACGAGCACCGCTGACAGTAACAGTTCCCAGGTTACAGTCCATGGTGGCTGTTTCTCCTTTGGTCAGAGACACAACAGTCGGCTTCTGTGTCAGCACCGTCACAGCACTCACACCTGGAAACAACAAGAGGACATGAAGTCAAGAGAAAGACACAGACTGATGAATCCAGCATGAGCTCAGAGCTGCAGTAAGTCAGCCTCCTCACATGTTAGAGCAGTGATGAGAGTGCAGAGGCTCTCCAGCATGTTGTCACTGTGTGCTGACTATCAACCTGAAAGTGACTTTACTGCTGACAGATTCAGGCTTTGGAGGATGAGGAGAGGAGGTGCTGGAGGAGCAATTTAATACACCACTGAAACTGAGAGGGACTGACGGGAGGAGGAGCTTCACTTCAATCTGCAGCTTCTGTCCTGTGTGTTCATTGTAACAGAGCAGATTCAAGCACAAACTTTTCATTTCCATGAAGTTAAATAAAGACCATCAGAGCTGCAGCTGCTTCCTGCTGATGGAGGAGCTGAGTCATGTTCCATCTGAAGGAGCTGCTTTCTCTCTTTCTGTAATGATGGAGTGCTCCTCTCTGGTGGACGTGAACAGAATAACATCTGTTGAGGAAAACATGTCACTTAATGTGTCACGTGTGAACTTCCAATCACCTCTTTGCTCTTCTGTCTCTCTTGAATACTTCATTGGTCAGCTTCTCAAAGAACTCTTTCTGTCTTCCTGTCTGATGTCCCTTTTAACAACTGAAACATTGTTTGCACAATTTAGACTTGTTTGATTTTTCCATGGTGAGGCACGTCTGTCTCTTTTTTCAGAGTGAACATGTGACCTCCATTTACATGCAGCTATAAATGAGTGAGGAGGCCTGCAGGTGCATCCTGGGAAAGAGAGACGTTTTACTTTGGTTCTTGAACAAGATCTGGACAGGAAAGAGAATGAGTACATCAGAGGGTCAACACCTGTTGGATATTTTTGAGATTAAGCCAGAGAGGCCACACTGAGAGGGGTTGGACACAAACTGACGAGGGATCTTTACACAGGGTGACTGCAGTGAAAAACTCAATAAAATGCATATTATTGATCTGTGGATCGATGTGTTGTGAATCCATCATATTAGATCATGATCTTGAGCATCGAGAGTGTGGAAATATCATCCAAATACTTTAAGAACAATTTTCCTGAAATGAGAGGCAATTCTCTGTCATTTTTCAGAGTGGACATGTGACCTCCATTTACATGCAGCTATAAATGAGTGAGGAGGCCTGCAGGTGCATCCTGGGAAAGTAAAGAGGAGGCCGAGAGGTGACGCTTCACCGGTGAACCGTGAAAACTCTGTTTCAGTTTATTATATATCGGATTTCTAAGTTGTCCAAAGACTCTAAAATCTCATGATTTAATTGATGCTGTGCAGATTATTATCTTTGAAAACAACAATTGAAAGAGTCCAAATGAAGAGAAAGAGATTCAGTTTTTATTGAATGATTGTAAAAACAGAGCAGTTTCAAAGCTGGTCCAACACCTCCAGCTCAGCGTGACAACAGTGATTCCAGCATGCAGACTGGTCTCCTCTGACATGTAAAGCTTGTAATGCAGCACAAAGACTAAAGAAGCAGATGTGAAATGGTGGTGGTGCTCCTCCACTATTCTTCACACTCTGACTTGTTGATGCTTTTCTCTGCAGTCTGGGAGCCCACAGACACTTTACATTTGTAAACCTTCTGAGCGTTCCAGTCTGACGTCTGGATGGACAGATGGCTGCTGATTTGGAAAGTCTGGTCTGGTTGTTGGACAGAAGTGCTGGTGGAGATCCCGCTGCTCACTAAACTGTCACCAAGCCACCAGCTCACATCTGCTAAAGGTGTAGAGAGTCTGGACAGACACGCCAGAGTGACTTGGTTAGACTGGAGCTCAGCACTGGACGGAGGGAAGACTGTCAGGACAGGAGGAGGGAGGCTGCAGCCTGAGAAACACACATGAGGAAGAAATTCACACACTCACACAAAGTTCAACAGAAACGAATGAATTTAAGAGTTTGGTGGAAAACATCACAAACACACTGAGGAAATAAAACCTTCAAACTTCATCAATAACAATCTCACCAACTCTGATGTTTTACATGATTTCAGAATCATTTTAAATATAAAAAACATTAGTTAGAAGATTGACCAAGTTTTCAAAGTCAATGATTGTAACAACAGTTATGTTAATAAAAAGTTTTAAATCTATATATTTTAAAAGGTTTTTAGCATGTCAATTAGTCTGAGTGAATTTTAAGGCTTTTCACTCACTTTCACTGGCAAAAGAAAATCAGAGTAAATAAGAGCAGTCATTGGGTAGAAAATCTACTCCAAGTATAAAATAATGAGGCAAAAATAAAGAAAATAAACAATATATTTTGTAGAAAACCAGTAAAATGATGACATATTTGTCAATATGTTTGTTAGCTGACAGATAAAGTATCATAGCAGGTACATTTCTAACAGAAGAATATTTTTTAAAAATTCCACACTCAACATTTCTATTGAAAAGCTTTTAGTTTATGACAAAAGCCTCAAATGTTTGTTGTTTCTGCTGAGTTGAAAAGTACTTACTGGTGACAATCAGCTTGGTTCCTTGTCCGAATACCACATTGATTCAGTTTGTACACACAGCTGTACAAAAACCTCCTGAGTGTCACTGATGAGTGGAGAGTGACTGAAACATGACAACAAGCTTCACTGGAAACATCCTCATCATCATCATCATCATCATCATCACCATCATCATCATCACATCATCACATCATCATCATCATCATCATTATCATCATCATTATCATCATCAACTTCATCATAATCATCACATCATCACATCATCATCTCAATAATCATCATCATCATCTCAATAATCACCATCATTATCATTGTTATCATCATCATCATCATCATCATCTCAATAATCACCATCATCATTATCATTGTTATCATCATCATCATCACATCATCATCATCATTATCATTGTTATCATCATCATCACCACCATCATTATCATCATCATCATCATCGTTATCATCATCATCATTCATCATCATCACATTCGATCATCTTTTCCAACTTTAATGAGCAAACTGTTCATAATCTTCAAAATAAATAGTAATTTTTTTGCTCATGTGGATTTTAAAGGTGATGAAGAGGAGGATGAAGGATGATTGAGGGAGTTGATTTAGTTTTCATATTTTCAGTATGGAAACAAGATTTAAAACATTGTGAATGGTTGTCATGGAAACTGAGTGTGAATATGAGTTTATGTGTAATTTCTTGGTGAGTTTGAACATTATCTGATGTGTCAGACACTAAAAAGCAGAAGTATTGAGTGAGGAGGTTTTTGTCACAGTCTGAATCACTGTGATACCTCCTCTTTAACAGAGTTGTCCCATATTTGACAGTAGTAGACTGCTGAGTCTCCCTCCTCCACATTATTGATGATCAAACGATAATCTGATTTTGACTGATGAGTGGAATTGAATTTTGGAGACGAGAAACCAGAACCATATTTAACTGAACTCCAGCCGTAATACCAGCTCAGTACATACTGAGGGACTCCTCCTGGAACCTGTTTGTACCAGCGAGCATCGTTAATAAAAGTTCCCAGGTTACAGTCCATGGTGGCTGTTTCTCCTTTGGTCAGAGACACAACAGTCGGCTTCTGTGTCAGCACCGTCACAGCACTCACACCTGGAAACAACAAGAGGACATGAAGTCAAGAGAAAGACACAGACTGATGAATCCAGCATGAGCTCAGAGCTGCAGTAAGTCAGCCTCCTCACATGTTAGAGCAGTGATGAGAGTGCAGAGGCTCTCCAGCATGTTGTCACTGTGTGCTGACTATCAACCTGAAAGTGACTTTACTGCTGACAGATTCAGGCTTTGGAGGATGAGGAGAGGAGGTGCTGGAGGAGCAATTTAATACACCACTGAAACTGAGAGGGACTGACGGGAGGAGGAGCTTCACTTCAATCTGCAGCTTCTGTCCTGTGTGTTCATTGTAACAGAGCAGATTCAAGCACAAACTTTTCATTTCCATGAAGTTAAATAAAGACCATCAGAGCTGCAGCTGCTTCCTGCTGATGGAGGAGCTGAGTCATGTTCCATCTGAAGGAGCTGCTTTCTCTCTTTCTGTAATGATGCAGTGCTCCTCTCTGGTGGACGTGAACAGAATAACATCTGTTGAGGAAAACATGTCACTTAGTGTGTCACATGTTTACATGTGTGAACTTTAGATCTATTCCAGTCACCTCTCCTGCGCTTCAGTCTCTATGGATTTCCTCATTCATCTCAAAAAGCTCTTTCTGTTCTCCTGTCCGATGTCCCTTTTAAGAACTGAAATAAAAAACGTCACAATATAGACATGTTTGATTTTTCAACTGAGGGGAACTTCCCTCTTTTTTCGGAGTGGACATGTGACCTCCATTTACATGCAGCTATAAATGAGTGAGGAGGCCTGCAGGTGCATCCTGGGAAAGTAAAGAGGGGGTCGAGAGGTGACGCTTCACCGGTGAACTGTGAAAACTCTGTTTCAGTTTATTGTAAATCTGATTTCTAAGTTGTCCAAAGACTCTAAAATCACTGATTTAATTGATGCTGTACATATTATTATCTTTGAAAACAACAATTGAAAGAGTCCAAAGGAAGAGAAAGAGATTCAGTTTTTATTGAATGATTGTAAAAACAGAGCAGTTTCAAAGCTGGTCCAACACCTCCAGCTCAGCGTGACAACAGTGATTCCAGCATGCAGACTGGTCTCCTCTGACATGTAAAGCTTGTAATGCAGCACAAAGACTAAAGAAGCAGATGTGAAATGCTCGTGGTGCTCCTCCACTATTCTTTACACTCTGACTTGTTGATGCTTTTCTCTGCAGTCTGGGAGCCAACAGACACTTTACATTTGTAAACCTTCTGAGCGTTCCAGTCTGACGTCTGGATGGACAGATGGCTGCTGATTTGGAAAGTCTGGTCTGGTTGTTGGACAGAAGTGCTGGTGGAGATCCCGCTGCTCACTAAACTGTCACCAAGCCACCAGCTCACATCTGCAAAAGGTGTAGAGAGTCTGGACAGACACACCAGAGTGACTTGGTTGGACTGGAGCTCAGCACTGGACGGAGGGAAGACTGTCAGGACAGGAGGAGGGAGGCTGGAGCCTGAGAAACACACATGAGGAAGAAATTCACACACTTACACAAAGTTCAACAGAAACGAATGAATTTAAGAGTTTGGTGGAAAACATCACAAACACACTGAAGAAATAAAACCTTCAGACTTCATCAATAACAATCTCACTAAATCTGATGTTTTACATTGTTTCCGAATCATTTTAAAGATAAATAGTGTTAATTAGATCATTGACCAAGTTTACAAAATTAAATATTGTAACCACAGTTATGTTGATACAAAGTTAAATATATAAATCTATTTATTTTAAAAGCATTTAAAAATCAATTACTCTTTGTGAATTTTAAGGCTTTTCACTCTCTTTCACTGACAAACAAAAAAACAAGTAAATAAGAGCTGTGACTTGGTAGAAATTCTGCTCTTCAAGAATAAAATACTGGGACAGAAATAAAGAAAAATAAACAAAAGCTTTTGTAGAAAATTAAAATGATGACATATTTGTCAGTGTGTTCTTTAGCTGACAGATAAAGTATCAAAGCAGGTAAATTCCTAAGAAGAATATTTAAAAAAAATTCCACACAACATTTCTCTATAAAACCTTCTAGTTTGTGTGAAAATCATCAAATGTTTGTTGTTTCTGCTGAGTTGAAAAGTACTTACTGGTGACAATCAGCTTGGTTCCTTGTCCCAATACCACAGTGATTCAGTTTGTACACACAGCTGTACAAAAACCTCCTGAGTGTCACTGATGAGTGGAGAGTGACTGAAACATGACAACAAGCTTCACTGGAAACATCCTCATCATCATCATCATCATCATCATCATCATCATCATCACCAACTCAATATGCACCATTATCATCATCATCATCTCAATAATCATCATCATCACCGTCGTCGTTATCATCATCATCATCATCACCATCGCCATCATCATCATCGTTATCATCATCATCATCACCATCGCCATCATCATCATCATCGTTATCATCATCATCATCCCATTTGATCATCTTTTCCAACTTTAATGAGCAAACTTTTCATAATCTTCAAAATGAAGTAATATTTTTACTCAAATGTGGATTTTAAAGGTGATTAAGAGGAGGATGAAGGATAATGGAGGGAGTTGATTTATTTTCCCATTTTCAGTATTGAAACAACGTTTGAAACTTTGTGAATGGTTGTCATGGAAGCTGAGTGTGAATATGAGTTTATGTGTAATTTCTTGGTGAGTTTGAACATTATCTGATGCGTCAGACACTAAAAAGCAGAAGTATTGAGTGAGGAGGTTTTTGTCACAGTCTGAATCACTGTGATACGTACTCTTTAACAGAGCCGTCCCATGTTTTACAGTAGTAGACTGCTGAGTCTCCCTCCTCCACATTATTGATGATCAAACGATAATCTGATTTTGACTGATGAGTAGAAGTGAATTTTGGAGACGAGAAACCACAACCATATGTAACTGAACTCGAGGTGTAATACCAGTACAGTACAAACTGAGGAACTCCTCCTGGAACCTGTTTGTACCAGCGAGCATCGCTGTTGGTAACAGTTCCCAGATTACAGTCCATGGTGGCTGTTTCTCCTTTGGTCAGAGACACAACAGTCGGCTTCTGTGTCAGCACCGTCACAGCACTCACACCTGGAAACAACAAGAGGACATGAAGTCAAGACAAAGACACAGACTGATGAATCCAGCATGAGCTCAGAGCTGCAGTAAGTCAGCCTCCTCACATGTTAGAGCAGTGATGAGAGTGCAGAGGCTCTCCAGCATGTTGTCACTGTGTGCTGACTATCAACCTGAAAGTGACTTTACTGCTGACAGATTCAGGCTTTGGAGGATGAGGAGAGGAGGTGCTGGAGGAGCAATTTAATACACCACTGAAACTGAGAGGGACTGACGGGAGGAGGAGCTTCACTTCAATCTGCAGCTTTCCCAACTGTGACTCCTCCCACTTTTTTTTTTACATTCTCATTTTACATGATCATTTTCATCATCATCTCTCATTTTACAAAAAACAGTCAATTAAACAAACCTGAAAACTTACCATTGTTCCTCTACATGTTCTTTTTTCGTGCACTTTAATTACTTCTTCAGCCTTTGTCATCTTTCCACAATCTCATCTTCATTTATTTAAATGATTTCAGTGTGGTTTTTGACTCTCGGTCAGTCAGACAGTTGATGACAGTCAAGTCCAGGAAGGAAGGAGCAGCAGTTTTAAATACAGCAGAACTCTATTAGACACAGGTGAGACACATGAGGGAAATTAGGATGAGGACAGACACAGACAGGGAGAGCTGGACAAGACAGAGACAAAACTGAAACTACAGTCCTTTTGAACAGACAGACAAGTGAAGCAGCATCACAGAGGAACTGTGTAAAGGTGTGTGGAGGATTAGCAATTCAATCAGATGTTCATTTGGATTATATTTTCTTTCCTACCTCATCCTACAGGCACTTCATAGTTGGTAAAAGTTAGTTAGAAACAACAACCTATCTCATTAAACAGTAGGATGTCCCCTCTCTATTCAGGTTATGAAATTAAAACTATTTATTCAATTAAAATCAGAATATTCAACGACCGATTTCATCTACTTAAGCAGGTAGTCAAGTCATAAAATTAAAACCAAGGGCTGTACCCAGAGTTCTTTATCTCCAAATCAGTTAAATGTCATTCCATTCTGCACAGGTGATTGTCTCTTAGTTCTCTGAATTGTGACTGTTGTCTCTTCCACGTGTTGCCATGATGTCAGACCGTCTGTCGTTTTCAGTCTCTTTCTTCCTTGGCCTCTCTTACCTAAAATGTTCTACTTGTGTCAATATGCTAGTGTCTGAAGCGCCGACACCAGTTCTCTGTAGGCCTTAACCACTGTACCACTGTCTCCCATTTCCGTAACCACATACAACTCCTTATAAGTACATAATATCCGTTAGCATCTGTTCTCTGTGGCCTTGACCAGTGTAAGGCCTTAGCTTGTCTTTTAGCCATCCTGGTACCATTTCTAACATCTTCCATGCGTGGACCTGATATCAGTGTTCTCTGTGCTCATGATTTAATGCCTTGTTCTTTCCCAAAGGGAAAATCCCATGGAGGAGTGCTCTTTCTCTGTCTTTATAGTTCTCTTATTTATTCTTACCACTCTCTCAGGATCAGATTTGTACCTATGATAAGAGCACCATCCTTTTCCTGGAACCTGTTCTTTATGAATGGGATGACCTTTCCTGCAGCTTTCATTATCTCGTCCTTCAAGTTCACTGTTGTTTCGTATCACTGCGCTTTTGCCTTAGTTCATTTGTGTTTTCATCTAATCTTGCTGGATTACGATGACGGTTCACCCGTTGCACGTGAAGATCTTCAGGACGTTCTTCTCCTGAAGGCTCCATTCACTTTGTTGAGCTTAAACCGACATCGACTGGAGGTGATGACTGAACTAAATTTTACATCTTTGTTGATAAAGTTATCAGACAAACATTGATCAGCTGTTACACACAGAAACATGTAAAGTTTCAAGGGAAGAGCTTAAAAATTATGTCGCAGAAAACATTTGAAAAAACATTTGTAGAAAGAAAAGAAGTTCATGACTGTTGGCTGACTGTCAGTTTGATGAAGAAAGCAGAAGTATTGAGTGAGGAGGTTTTTGTCACAGTCTGAATCACTGTGATACGTGCTCGTTAGCAGAGTTGTCCCATGTGTGACAGTAGTAGACTGCTGAGTCTCCCTCCTCCACATTATTGATGATCAAACGATAATCTGATTTTGACTGATGAGTAGAAGTGAATTTTGGAGACGAGAAACCACAACCATATGTAACTGAACTCCAGCCGTGATACCAGCTCAGTACAAACTGAGGAACTCCTCCTGGAACCTGTTTATACCAGCGAGCACTGCTGCCAGTAACAGTTCCCAGGTTACAGTCCATGGTGGCTGTTTCTCCTTTGGTCAGAGACACAACAGTCGGCTTCTGTGTCAGCACCGTCACAGCACTCACACCTGGAAACAACAAGAGGACATGAAGTCAAGACAAAGACACAGACTGATGAATCCAGCATGAGCTCAGAGCTGCAGTAAGTCAGCCTCCTCACATGTTAGAGCAGTGATGAGAGTGCAGAGGCTCTCCAGCATGTTGTCACTGTGTGCTGACTATCAACCTGAAAGTGACTTTACTGCTGACAGATTCAGGCTTTGGAGGATGAGGAGAGGAGGTGCTGGAGGAGCAATTTAATACACCACTGAAACTGAGAGGGACTGACGGGAGGAGGAGCTTCACTTCAATCTGCAGCTTTCCCAACTGTGACTCCTCCCACTTTTTTTTTTACATTCTCATTTTACATGATCATTTTCATCATCATCTCTCATTTTACAAAAAACAGTCAATTAAACAAACCTGAAAACTTACCATTGTTCCTCTACATGTTCTTTTTTCGTGCACTTTAATTACTTCTTCAGCCTTTGTCATCTTTCCACAATCTCATCTTCATTTATTTAAATGATTTCAGTGTGGTTTTTGACTCTCGGTCAGTCAGACAGTTGATGACAGTCAAGTCCAGGAAGGAAGGAGCAGCAGTTTTAAATACAGCAGAACTCTATTAGACACAGGTGAGACACATGAGGGAAATTAGGATGAGGACAGACACAGACAGGGAGAGCTGGACAAGACAGAGACAAAACTGAAACTACAGTCCTTTTGAACAGACAGACAAGTGAAGCAGCATCACAGAGGAACTGTGTAAAGGTGTGTGGAGGATTAGCAATTCAATCAGATGTTCATTTGGATTATATTTTCTTTCCTACCTCATCCTACAGGCACTTCATAGTTGGTAAAAGTTAGTTAGAAACAACAACCTATCTCATTAAACAGTAGGATGTCCCCTCTCTATTCAGGTTATGAAATTAAAACTATTTATTCAATTAAAATCAGAATATTCAACGACCGATTTCATCTACTTAAGCAGGTAGTCAAGTCATAAAATTAAAACCAAGGGCTGTACCCAGAGTTCTTTATCTCCAAATCAGTTAAATGTCATTCCATTCTGCACAGGTGATTGTCTCTTAGTTCTCTGAATTGTGACTGTTGTCTCTTCCACGTGTTGCCATGATGTCAGACCGTCTGTCGTTTTCAGTCTCTTTCTTCCTTGGCCTCTCTTACCTAAAATGTTCTACTTGTGTCAATATGCTAGTGTCTGAAGCGCCGACACCAGTTCTCTGTAGGCCTTAACCACTGTACCACTGTCTCCCATTTCCGTAACCACATACAACTCCTTATAAGTACATAATATCCGTTAGCATCTGTTCTCTGTGGCCTTGACCAGTGTAAGGCCTTAGCTTGTCTTTTAGCCATCCTGGTACCATTTCTAACATCTTCCATGCGTGGACCTGATATCAGTGTTCTCTGTGCTCATGATTTAATGCCTTGTTCTTTCCCAAAGGGAAAATCCCATGGAGGAGTGCTCTTTCTCTGTCTTTATAGTTCTCTTATTTATTCTTACCACTCTCTCAGGATCAGATTTGTACCTATGATAAGAGCACCATCCTTTTCCTGGAACCTGTTCTTTATGGATGGGATGACCTTTCCTGCAGCTTTCATTATCTCGTCCTTCAAGTTCACTGTTGTTTCGTATCACTGCGCTTTTGCCTTAGTTCATTTGTGTTTTCATCTAATCTTGCTGGATTACGATGACGGTTCACCCGTTGCACGTGAAGATCTTCAGGACGTTCTTCTCCTGAAGGCTCCATTCACTTTGTTGAGCTTAAACCGACATCGACTGGAGGTGATGACTGAACTAAATTTTACATCTTTGTTGATAAAGTTATCAGACAAACATTGATCAGCTGTTACACACAGAAACATGTAAAGTTTCAAGGGAAGAGCTTAAAAATTATGTCGCAGAAAACATTTGAAAAAACATTTGTAGAAAGAAAAGAAGTTCATGACTGTTGGCTGACTGTCAGTTTGATGAAGAAAGCAGAAGTATTGAGTGAGGAGGTTTTTGTCACAGTCTGAATCACTGTGATACGTGCTCGTTAGCAGAGTTGTCCCATGTGTGACAGTAGTAGACTGCTGAGTCTCCCTCCTCCACATTATTGATGATCAAACGATAATCTGATTTTGACTGATGAGTAGAAGTGAATTTTGGAGACGAGAAACCACAACCATATGTAACTGAACTCCAGCCGTGATACCAGCTCAGTACAAACTGAGGAACTCCTCCTGGAACCTGTTTATACCAGCGAGCACTGCTGCCAGTAACAGTTCCCAGGTTACAGTCCATGGTGGCTGTTTCTCCTTTGGTCAGAGACACAACAGTCGGCTTCTGTGTCAGCACCGTCACAGCACTCACACCTGGAAACAACAAGAGGACATGAAGTCAAGAGAAAGACACAGACTGATGAATCCGGCATGAGCTCAGAGCTGCAGTAAGTCAGCCTCCTCACATGTTAGAGCAGTGATGAGAGTGCAGAGGCTCTCCAGCATGTTGTCACTGTGTGCTGACTATCAACCTGAAAGTGACTTTACTGCTGACAGATTCAGGCTTTGGAGGATAAGGAGAGGAGGTGCTGGAGGAGCAATTTAATACACCACTGAAACTGAGAGGGACTGACGGGAGGAGGAGCTTCACTTCAATCTGCAGCTTCTGTCCTGTGTGTTCATTGTAACAGAGCAGATTCAAGCACAAACTTTTCATTTCCATGAAGTTAAATAAAGACCATCAGAGCTGCAGCTGCTTCCTGCTGATGGAGGAGCTGAGTCATGTTCCATCTGAAGGAGCTGCTTTCTCTCTTTCTGTAATGATGCAGTGCTCCTCTCTGGTGGACGTGAACAGAATAACATCTGTTGAGGAAAACATGTCACTTAATGTGTCACATGTTTACATGCGTGAACTTCCAATCACCTCTTTTGCTCTTCGGTCTCTCTTGATTTCCTCATTGGTCAGCTTCTCAAAGAACTCTATCTGTCCTCCCGTCCAATGTCCTTGTTAACAACTGAAATATTTTTTTTCACAAATTAGGCATGTTTGATTTTTCTGAACCGTGAGGCAGATATTTCCACACTCTCGATGCTCAAGATCATGATCTAATATGATAGATTCACAACACATCGATCCACAGATCAATAATATGCATTTTATTGAGTTTTTCACTGCAGTCACCCTGTGTAAAGATCCCTCGTCAGTTTGAGTCCAACCCCTCTCAGTGTGGCCTCTCTGGCTTAATCTCAAAAATATCCAACAGGTGTTGACCTTCTGATGTACTCATTCTCTTTCCTGTCCAGATCTTATTCAAGAACTAAAGTAAAAACTCTCCAGCCACCTCTTGTAGACACATCTGTACATCACCATGACCAAGTTTTGGTTTGTTCTGATCCATTACAGTCACCTGTTCTGCTCTTCGGTCTCTCTTGAATACTTCATTGGTCAGCTTCTCAAAGAACTCTTTCTGTCTTCCTGTCTGATGTCCCTTTTAACAACTGAAACATTGTTTGCACAATTTAGACTTGTTTGATTTTTCCATGGTGAGGCACGTCTGTCTCTTTTTTCAGAGTGGACATGTGACCTCCATTTACATGCAGCTATAAATGAGTGAGGAGGCCTGCAGGTGCATCCTGGGAAAGTAAAGAGGGCTCAAGAGGTGACGCTTCACCGGGGAACCGTGAAAACTCAGTTTCAGTCTCCTATATATCTGATTTTTAAGTTGTCCAAAGACTCTAAAAGGGGTTTGTGGTGATAAAGAACTTCAGAAAAAAGACGTGGAACTCCAGATCCTCCTGACAACCCAAACCACAGTAAAGGTTGCTGAACAAGCCCCGTGGATTCACATTCGCCACTGCAAAAAGGTCCTCACATGTTTGGAAGGATGACCTGAAGACCAACACCAAACAGAGGTGCAGAAGGAGCCTTCAGAATAAATACGACCAGGTGTACGCCGAACGCTGCCTGAAGTCGCACACTGCACACACATCAACTGAGAACACTTACACTGATCAAGGTTGTTACACTGCACAGGGCTGAAGAAAGACGAACCAAAGCTGTGTGATTGGTGAACAGAATCACTCCACCTTGAGTGTGTTTTTATTTGATATTTTCTATTATTATTGTAGTAACCTTCTTCCTTTGGCTCATCCAGCCTTGGGCGTGACCTGACGCTTCATGACAACAGAATCGACAGAGACCTTGAGTTCCGAAATGACGACATGGGCTGGATGACAAAGACCACCATTCTTAAGACCTCCTATAAGGCAAACCCATGGTACAGATATACTAAACATCTAGCCAGAGTCACAAATCAGACCAACTGTTATGTGTGCACCAGGATGCCAATAGCGACTAACAACCCGCACATAATTCCAAAACCCTATGGTAACAACTGTCGCGGCCGCCCCACCCTTCGGTACCCCTTCGCCCCGCGCACCTGGGGCTGATCATTGCAATCACGAGGCCCTATTTAGCTTCCAGCCCCAGGCCACTTCTCTACCAGATTGTCCTCTTTCTCTTCAGTGTTTTCCTGCCTGACTTCCCGAATTCAACCCCGCCTGTCCTTGACCTGCCAGTTGCTTCTGTTTCCTGGTAAAACTGTCTGTGCTTTGTTTTTTAGATTCTGTCGCCTGCCTGCCTTTACCCGACCAAGCCTGTGCCCGACGATTCTACCCTGCCAGCTACCCGGTAAACTCGACTGCCTTCTGTCTCTGACATGGCCTGCGGACGGACTCGCCCGGACCCCGCTTCCCCGCGGGTTCAGTGCTTTCTCTCTGTACAACCCTGATAATAAAGCGGTGTTAAACTGTATTCGTGTGTCACATTTGGGTTCTCGTCTGGTCCCTGACAAACAACACTGATCTGTTTCCTCTTGTATTCTTTTCAGCCACTTCACCTGCAGTCTTGAATGCCAGTGTTCAACTACATACAGGTAACTCTTTGAGATCAACATCTCATCACTGAACTTTACCAATCTTCTGTCAACAAATCAGTCCATGTAGTTGGACTCTATGGACCACTCCATGTTCCTAAGGGCGTTAAAATGTACATGTTATGAGAGCAACAATATAACTACTCGGGAATAGGGACTATATATACATGGAGCACGTTTCTATCAATCATTCTCGAAGCATTGTGACTCTGTATATGACATTCATCAATAACGACACCCTGAACAACACTCGAACTTCATCCAATACCACCTGCATACCTTACCTTGAAGCACCAGATGTGTTAGGATCATATCTAGACTAACTTCATGTGGATGTGTGGACCCAGTATCTTGGCCTTCCTCAAGGTTGGAAGGGTCGGTGTGCGCCTATCGTGCCCACTCAGGGCTGAAACATTGAATTACAGATTTGGCTCTTTCCCAAACATAACGATAGCTGCATTAAAAACAAAAATGAGGAGCTCACTGTCCTTAGGATGATGGAGTTGCAGAACAGACTTTTAGAACTGGTTTTAGATCAACTTACAGCTGCTTCTGGAGGAGGGTCACAGGAGGGCACATGCTGTTGCACCTTCATTCCAGTAAACGACGAAGATGGTGGAGCCATTCAGCAGGCAATAGCCAACCTCGCTGCCCTTCGAATGGCAGTGGATAAGGACCACGAGGATAAGGATGATCTGTTTTCCTGGTGAACTCCTGGACAGAGTGTCCTTTCAAAGATATTGATACCAAGAGGGATCCTGCTGGTACTTTTATGCATCTTCACCTATTGCATAATACCCTTAGCCAGAGTCTTGGTACAAAGGAGGATACCTGGTTCTATTACACACACACTCTACTCTCTGCAGATGTGACTCTACACCTCCATGACACTGATCTTGACTGCACCATTTCAACCACTTTGTCCTGACTGATGACAGGATGAAGTAGAAAACCAGTCTGAAAAATATTGACCATGGCTACTTCTTTTATGGCATTTCTATAGATCTTTATCTTTTAGTGAAATTGGTAGTTTGTTAGAAGTTTTGTGATAGACTATGTTATATGGCATATTCTCTTTTGTACACAAAGAAATATGAGGGAATCTGTTCCCCACATAATCACCAATTTCCATGGCTACTGATGATGGATGTATTGAAAACCCACTCGAGGAAAATACATCTTGATAAACTGGTCAGTCTACCTATCTTTAATATGTCTTACTAGGTTGATGAAGAATGACCTGAAGCAGGGAAAGGTAGTGGAAAAAAATTCTTCATGTATCTGTTCTGTTCTTGGTCGACCCATTCCAAGATTAGAAGGCAGAATCACCCCCTTTTTGTGGCCTTGACTGGTTTAATAAATCTTTCCTAGATGCAGAAAACATGACCATATACAAGCACCTCATGTAAAGGATGAGATGTACAAGGTCATCAGATGGTGAGCTCATGCAGAACAACAACCATGCCAAGTGTGAGAAACATTTCTTTGGGCCCAGCTGTTTAAAAGGGAGATGTGCAAAGACTGGGATCTGTATTACTTGTGCCTTTGAAGACTTCAAATAAAACCAACAAAGAGCAGTTCTGTTCCATTTGATCTTAAAGAAGTTCATTATGAAACAACAAAATCCATAAAAACAGAAAGAGTTTTTTGAGAAGCTGATGAATGAGGAAATAAAGAGACGAAAGAGCAGGAGAGGTGACTGTAATGGATCTGAAGCTCACACACGTAAACATATGACACATAAAGTGACATGTTTTCCTTAACAGATGTAAATCGTTTTCCGTCCACCAGAAAGGAGCACTCCATCGTTGCAGAAAGAGAGAAAGCAGCTCCTACAGATGGAACATGACTCAGCTCCTCCGTCAGCAGGAAGCAGCTGCAGCTCTGATGGTCTTTATTTAACTTCATGGAAATGAAAAGTTTGTGCTTGAATCTGCTCTGTTACAATGAACACACAGGACAGAAGCTGCAGATTGAAGTGAAGCTCCTCCTCCCGTCAGTCCCTCTCAGTTTCAGTGGTGTATTAAATTGCTCCTCCAGCACCTCCTCTCCTCATCCTCCAAAGCCTGAATCTGTCAGCAGTAAAGTCACTTTCAGGTTGATAGTCAGCACACAGTGACAACATGCTGGAGAGCCTCTGCACTCTCATCACTGCTCTAACATGTGAGGAGGCTGACTTACTGCAGCTCTGAGCTCATGCTGGATTCATCAGTCTGTGTCTTTCTCTTGACTTCATGTCCTCTTGTTGTTTCCAGGTGTGAGTGCTGTGACGGTGCTGACACAGAAGCCGACTGTTGTGTCTCTGACCAAAGGAGAAACAGCCACCATGGACTGTAACCTGGGAACTGTTACTGACAGAAGGGCTAACTGGTATAAACAGGTTCCAGGAGGAGTTCCTCAGTTTGTACTGAGCTGGAGGCATGACTGGAGTTCAGTTTCATATGGTTCTGGTTTCTCGTCTCCAAAATTAACTTCTACTCATCAGTCAAAATCAGATTATCGTTTGATCAACAACAACGTGGAGGAGGGAGACTCAGCAGTCTACTACTGTCACACATGGGATGACTCTGCTCAAGAGTACGTATCACAGTGATTCAGACTGTGACAAAAACCTCCTCACTCAATACTTCTGCTTTTTAGTGTCTGACACATCAGATAATGTTCAAACTCACCAAGAAATTACACATACACTCATATTCACAATCAGTTTCCATGACAACCGTTCACAATGTTTCAAATGTTTTCTTGTTTCGACACTGAAAATACAAAAAAGGAAAACTCCCTCAATCTACCTTCATCATCATCTATATCACCATTAAAGTCCACCGATGAGCAATAAAAAGAATATTAAGAGCATATTATTTCTTAAAGTTAAAACAGAGGATCTAATGTGATGATGATGTCAATGATGATGATGATGATGGTGATGATGATGGTGATGGTGATGATGATGATGATGGTGATGATGATGATGATGATGATGATGGTGATGATGATGATGATGGTGATGATTAAGATGATGATGATGATGATGATGATGATGATGAGGAGGATGTTTGCAGTGAAGCTTGTTGTCATGTTTCAGTCCTCCATTTACATGCAGCTATAAATGAGTGAGGAGGCCTGCAGGTGCATCCTGGGAAAGTACCGAGGGGGTCGAGAGGTGACGCTTCACCGGTGAACCGTGAAAACTCTGTTTCAGTTTATTATATCTGATTTCTAAGTTGTCCAAAGACTCTAAAATCACTGATTTAATAGATGCTGTGCAGATTATTATCTTTGAAAACAACAATTGAAAGAGTCCAAATGAAGAGAAAGAGATTCAGTTTTTATTGAATGATTGTAAAAACAGAGCAGTTTCAAAGCTGGTCCAACACCTCCAGCTCAGCGTGACAACAGTGATTCCAGCATGCAGACTGGTCTCCTCTGACATGTAAAGCTTGTAATGCAGCACAAAGACTAAAGAAGCAGATGTGAAATGCTCGTGGTGCTCCTCCACTATTCTTCACACTCTGACTTGTTGATGCTTTTCTCTGCAGTCTGGGAGCCCACAGACACTTTACATTTGTAAACCTTCTGAGCGTTCCAGTCTGACGTCTGGATGGACAGATGGCTGCTGATTTGGAAAGTCTGGTCTGGTTGTTGGACAGAAGTGCTGGTGGAGATCCCGCTGCTCACTAAACTGTCACAAAGCCACCAGCTCACATCTGCAAAAGGTGTAGAGTGTCTGGACAGACACACCAGAGTGACTTGGTTGGACTGGAGCTCAGCACTGGACGGAGGGAAGACTGTCAGGACAGGAGGAGGGAGGCTGGAGCCTGAGAAACACACATGAGGAAGAAATTCACACACTCACACAAAGTTCAACAGAAACAATGAATTTAAGAGTTTGGTGGAAAATATCACAAACACATTGAGGAAATAAAACTTTCAAACTTCATCAATAACAATCTCACTAACTCTGATGTTTTACCTTGTTTCCGAATCATTTTAAAGATAAATAGTGTTAATTAGATCATTTACCAAGTTTATAAAATTAAATATTGTAACCAAAGTTATGTTGATAAAAAGATAAAGATATAAATCTATATATTTTAAAAGCATTTAAAAATCAATTACTCTGAGTGAATTTTAAGGCTGTTTACTTTCTTTCGCTGACAAACTAAAAAACAAATAAATAAGAGCTGTGACTGGGTAGAAATTCTGCTCTTCAAGAATAAAATACTGGGACAGAAATAAAGAAAAATAAACAAAAGCTTTTGTAGAAAATTAAAATGATGACATATTTGTCAGTGTGTTCTTTAGCTGACAGATAAAGTATCAAAGTAGGGAAATTCCTAACAAGAATATTTAAAAAAACTTCCACACTCAACATTTCTCTATAAAACCTTCTACTTTTTGTGAAAATCATCAAATGTTTGTTGTTTCTGCTGAGTTGAAAAGTACTTACTGGTGACAATCAGCTTGGTTCCTTGTCCCAATACCACAGTGATTCAGTTTGTACACACAGCTGTACAAAAACCTCCTGAGTGTCACTGATGAGTGGAGAGTGACTGAAACATGACAACAAGCTTCACTGGAAACATCATCATCATCATCATCCTCATCATCATCATCATCATCATCATCATCCTCATCATCATCATCATCATCATCATCACATTCGATACTTTGTTCTATCTTTGAGAAATAATCTGCTCTTAATATTCAAAGTTAAATATTTTTATTGCTCATTGGTGGATTCTAATGGGGATGAAGAGGAGGATGAAGGTGTATTTCTCAGGGTCTGGTGCACCTCCTTCCCCATCGGGGGCGCCAGGCCCTGACATGGGACCAGCGGGAGGTCGCGCACTTGAGCTGGTCACCTCCCCTTCATCGGGCCCGTGGCCGACAGTGGGAGCTGTCGGATCATGATCGTATCGTCATGGTTACCGTCGTCTTCGCCCGGCTGTCTGGTGTCTCTGGTCCAAGTCTCGTTGGACTCCCATCCGGAATCCTCCGCCCGTCTGCCCGGATCCCCCACTTGTCCGTTCCCCGGACATCCCGGTTCGTGGGGAGGTCGAGTTTTTGTTCTTCTGACTTTTCCCCGTACGGGTGATTTTGTGTTGGCCCGAGAGCCCTTGTTCCCTCCTGTTGAGGAGCATGTTGTGTTTTTGTCCCTGGAAATAAACCTGAGTTCCTCCCACGTTACCCTGTGCCTGCGTTTGGGTCCCTCCGTCCCTGAAAACCGTAAAACAGTACTGAGGGAGTGTTTTCATTTTTTGTGTTTTCAGTGTTGAAACAAGACAACATTTGAAACATTGTGAATGGTTGTCATGGAAACTGAGTGTGAATATGAATTTATGTGTAATTTCTTGGTGAGTTTGAACATTATCTGATGTGTCAGACACTAAAAAGCAGAAGTATTGAGTGAGGAGGTTTTTGTCACAGTCTGAATCACTGTGATACGTGCTCGTTAGCAGAGCCGTCCCATGTTTTACAGTAGTAGACTGCTGAGTCTCCCTCCTCCACATTATTGATGATCAAACGATAATCTGATTTTGACTGATGAGTAGAAGTGAATTTTGGAGACGAGAAACCAGAACCATATGTAACTGAACTGAACCAGCCGTGATACCACAACAGTACAAACTGAGGAACTCCTCCTGGAACCTGTTTGTACCAGCGAGCACTGCGATCAGTAACAGTTCCCAGGTTACAGTCCATGGTGGCTGTTTCTCCTTTGGTCAGAGACACAACAGTCGGTTTCTGTGTCAGCACCGTCACAGCACTCACACCTGGAAACAACAAGAGGACATGAAGTCAAGAGAAAGACACAGACTGATGAATCCAGCATGAGCTCAGAGCTGCAGTAAGTCAGCCTCCTCACATGTTAGAGCAGTGATGAGAGTGCAGAGGCTCTCCAGCATGTTGTCACTGTGTGCTGACTATCAACCTGAAAGTGACTTTACTGCTGACAGATTCAGGCTTTGGAGGATGAGGAGAGGAGGTGCTGGAGGAGCAATTTAATACACCACTGAAACTGAGAGGGACTGACGGGAGGAGGAGCTTCACTTCAATCTGCAGCTTCTGTCCTGTGTGTTCATTGTAACAGAGCAGATTCAAGCACAAACTTTTCATTTCCATGAAGTTAAATAAAGACCATCAGAGCTGCAGCTGCTTCCTGCTGATGGAGGAGCTGAGTCATGTTCCATCTGAAGGAGCTGCTTTCTCTCTTTCTGTGATGATGCAGTGCTCCTCTCTGTTGGATGTGAACAGAATAACATCTGTTGAGGAAAACATGTCACTTAATGTGTCACGTGTGAACTTCCAATCACCTCTTTGCTCTTTTGTTTCTCTTGAATTCTTCATTGGTCAGCTTCTCAAAGAACTCTTTCTGTCTTCCTGTCTGATGTCCCTTTTAACAACTGAAACATTGTTTGCACAATTTAGACTTGTTTGATTTTTCCATGGTGAGGCACGTCTGTCTCTTTTTTCAGAGTGGACATGTGACCTACATTTACATGCAGCTATAAATGAGTGAGGAGGCCTGCTGTCAGGTTCCCTGCGTCTGGGAGCGCAGTTGCGGGGCTTTTCCTGCAGGGGGCGTGGCGGAGCCATTCCCCCAGCCGCAGCTGGCACCAGGGGCGGGCGCACCTGCAGGCCATCTGCAATTAGGCCGCCTGTGTATGGCCCGCCCTCCTGGTTGCCAGCGTTGGCAGGTTTTGTCCAGGCCGGAGCCTCGTCAGCCCTAACCTGGAATTTCCCTTGACTCTGGTCCCTGTTGGATTCTCGTTTTTGGGCTTTTTCGTGAACTGTTTTTGGCCCCGCTTGGGAGGATCTTTTTGTTGTAAGTACTCTGTCTTGGATTCCTGTTTAGGACCTTTTGTTTTTCTTACTGTTTTTTGCCCCGTTCAGGAGGATCTTTTTGTTAGCACCTTTTCGTGCAAACCGCGTGAATAGTCACACCCCCCACGCCCTGAACTTGTGCTTCCCGTGGAGCCTGAATAAAGTCTGCTTCAGAGACAACCCTCACACTGTGTCCTGTCTGCTCTCGGGTCCCGACCAACCACCGAACCTTAACACGTGCAGGTGCATCCTGGGAAAGAGAGAGGTTTTACTTTGGTTCTTGAACAAGATCTGGACAGGAAAGAGAACGAGTACATCAGAGGGTCAACACCTGTTGGATATTTTTGAGATTAAGCCAGAGAGGCCACACTGAGAGGGGTTGGACACAAACTGACGAGGGATCTTTACACAGGGTGACTGCAGTGAAAAACTCAATAAAATGCATATTATTGATCTGTGGATCGATGTGTTGTGAATCTATCATATTAGATCATGATCTTGAGCATCGAGAGTGTGGAAATATCATCCAAATACTTAAAGAACAATTTTCCTGAATTGAGAGGCAATTCTTTGTCATTTTTCAGAGTGGACATGTGACCTCCATTTACATGCAGCTATAAATGAGTGAGGAGGCCTGCAGGTGCATCCTGGGAAAGTACCGAGGGGGTCGAGAGGTGACGCTTCACCGGTGAACCGTGAAAACTCTGTTTCAGCTTATTATATATCGGATTTCTAAGTTGTCCAAAGACTCTAAAATCACTGATTTAATTGATGCTGTGCAGATTATTATCTTTGAAAACAACAATTGAAAGAGTCCAAATGAAGAGAAAGAGATTCAGTTTTTATTGAATGATTGTAAAAACAGCAGTTTCAAAGCTGGTCCAACACCTCCAGCTCAGCGTGACAACAGTGATTCCAGCATGCAGACTGGTCTCCTCTGACATGTAAAGCTTGTAATGCAGCACAAAGACTAAAGAAGCAGATGTGAAATGCTCGTGGTGCTCCTCCACTATTCTTCACACTCTGACTTGTTGATGCTTTTCTCTGCAGTCTGGGAGCCCACAGACACTTTACATTTGTAAACCTTCTGAGCGTTCCAGTCTGACGTCTGGATGGACAGATGGCTGCTGATTTGGAAAGTCTGGTCTGGTTGTTGGACAGAAGTGCTGGTGGAGATCCCGCTGCTCACTAAACTGTCACCAAGCCACCAGCTCACATCTGCAAAAGGTGTAGAGAGTCTGGACAGACACACCAGAGTGACTTGGTTGGACTGGAGCTCAGCACTGGACGGAGGGAAGACTGTCAGGACAGGAGGAGGGAGGCTGGAGCCTGAGAAACACACATGAGGAAGAAATTCACACACTCACACAAAGTTCAACAGAAACGAATGAATTTAAGAGTTTGGTGGAAAACCTCACAAACACACTGAGGAAATAAAACCTTCAAACTTCATCAATAACAATCTCACCAACTCTGATGTTTTACATGATTTCCGAATCATTTTAAATATAAACAACATGAGTTAGAAGATTGACCAAGTTTTCAAAGTAAATTATTGTAACAACAGTTATGCTGATACAAAGTTAAAGGTAACAAGTATATATTTTAAAAGCATTTAAACATGTGAATTAGTCTGAGTGAATTTTAAGGCTTTTCACTCCCTGTCACTGACAAACAAAAAAACAAGTAAATAAGAGCTGTGACTGGGTAGAAATTCTGCTCTTCAAGAATAAAATACTGGGACAGAAATAAAGAAGAATAAACAAAAGCTTTTGTAGAAAATTAAAATGATGACATATTTGTCAGTGTGTTCTTTAGCTGACAGATAAAGTATCAAAGCAGGTAAATTCCTAACAAGAATATTTAAAAAAAATTCCACAGTCAACATTTCTCTATAAAACCTTCTAGTTTGTGTGAAAAGCCTCAAATGTTTGTTGTTTCTGCTGAGTTGAAAAGTACTTACTGGTGACAATCAGCTTGGTTCCTTGTCCCAATACCACAGTGATTCAGTTTGTACACACAGCTGTACAAAAACCTCCTGAGTGTCACTGATGAGTGGAGAGTGACTGAAACATGACAACAAGCTTCACTGGAAACATCATCATCATCATCATCATCATCATCACCATCATCATCATCACTATCATCATCATCATCATCATCATCATCATCATCTTCTTCATCATCATCATCATCATCTTCATCATCATCATCACATCATCATCTCAATAATCATCATCATCTCAATAATCACCATCATCATCATCATTGTCATTGTTGTCATCATCATCACATCATCATCTCAATAATCACCATCATCATCATCATCACCATTATCATCATCATGATCATTGTTATCATCATCATCACCACCATTATTATCATCATCATTATCATCACCATCATCATCTCTATAATCATCATCATCATCGTTATCATCATCACATTAGATCCTCTTTTCCAACTTTAATGAGCAAACTGTTCATAATCTTCAAAATGAAGTAATTTTTTGCTAATGTGGATTTTAAAGGTGATGAAGAGGAGGATAAAGGATGATTTAGGGAGTTGATTTATTTTTTCATATTTTCAGTATTGAAACAACATTTAAAACATTGTGAATGGTTGTCATGGAAACTGAGTGTGAATAGGAGTTTATGTGTAATTTCTTGGTGAGTTTGAACATTATCTGATGTGTCAGACACTAAAAAGCAGAAGTATTGAGTGAGGAGGTTTTTGTCACAGTCTGAATCACTGTGATACGTGCTCTTTAGCAGAGTCGTCCCATGTGTGACAGTAGTAGACTGCTGAGTCTCCCTCCTCCACATTATTGATGATCAAACGATAATCTGATTTTGACTGATGAGTAGAAGTAAATTTTGGAGACGAGAAACCAGAACCATATGTAACTGAACTATCGCCGTGATACCAGCTCAGTACATACTGAGGAACTCCTCCTGGAACCTGTTTGTACCAGTGAGCATAGTGGTTAGTAACAGTTCCCAGGTTACAGTCCATGGTGGCTGTTTCTCCTTTGGTCAGAGACACAACAGTCGGCTTCTGTGTCAGCACCGTCACAGCACTCACACCTGGAAACAACAAGAGGACATGAAGTCAAGACAAAGACACAGACTGATGAATCCAGCATGAGCTCAGAGCTGCAGTAAGTCAGCCTCCTCACATGTTAGAGCAGTGATGAGAGTGCAGAGGCTCTCCAGCATGTTGTCACTGTGTGCTGACTATCAACCTGAAAGTGACTTTACTGCTGACAGATTCAGGCTTTGGAGGATGAGGAGAGGAGGTGCTGGAGGAGCAATTTAATACACCACTGAAACTGAGAGGGACTGACGGGAGGAGGAGCTTCACTTCAATCTGCAGCTTCTGTCCTGTGTGTTCATTGTAACAGAGCAGATTCAAGCACAAACTTTTCATTTCCATGAAGTTAAATAAAGACCATCAGAGCTGCAGCTGCTTCCTGCTGATGGAGGAGCTGAGTCATGTTCCATCTGAAGGAGCTGCTTTCTCTCTTTCTGTAATGATGCAGTGCTCCTCTCTGGTGGACGTGAACAGAATAACATCTGTTGAGGAAAACATGTCACTTAATGTGTCACATGTTTACATGTGTGAACTTCTGCTCCATTACAGTCACCTCTCCTGCTCTTCAGTCTCTATGGATTTCCTCATTCATCTCAAAAAGCTCTTTCTGTTCTCCTGTCCGATGTCCCTTTTAAGAACTGAAAAAAAAAACGTCACAATATAGACATGTTTGATTTTTCAACTGAGGGGAACTTCCCTCTTTTTTCAGAGTGGACATGTGACCTCCATTTACATGCAGCTATAAATGAGTGAGGAGGCCTGCAGGTTCATCCTGGGAAAGTAAAGAGGAGGTCGAGAGGTGATGCTTCACCGGTGAACTGTGAAAACTCTGTTTCAGTTTATTGTAAATCTGATTTCTAAGTTGTCCAAAGACTCTAAAATCACTGATTTAATTGATGCTGTACAGATTATTATCTTTGAAAACAACAATTGAAAGAGTCCAAATGAAGAGAAAGAGATTCAGTTTTTATTGAATGATTGTAAAAACAGAGCAGTTTCAAAGCTGGTCCAACACCTCCAGCTCAGCGTGACAACAGTGATTCCAGCATGCAGACTGGTCTCCTCTGACATGTAAAGCTTGTAATGCAGCACAAAGACTAAAGAAGCAGATGTGAAATGGTGGTGGTGCTCCTCCACTATTCTTCACACTCTGACTTGTTGATGCTTTTCTCTGCAGTCTGGGAGCCCACAGACACTTTACATTTGTAAACCTTCTGAGCGTTCCAGTCTGACGTCTGGATGGACAGATGGCTGCTGATTTGGAAAGTCTGGTCTGGTTGTTGGACAGAAGTGCTGGTGGAGATCCCGCTGCTCACTAAACTGTCACCAAGCCACCAGCTCACATCTGCAAAAGGTGTAGAGAGTCTGGACAGACACACCAGAGTGACTTGGTTGGACTGGAGCTCAGCACTGGACGGAGGGAAGACTGTCAGGACAGGAGGAGGGAGGCTGGAGCCTGAGAAACACAAATGAGGAAGAAATTCACACACTCACACAAAGTTCAACAGAAACGAATGAATTTAAGAGTTTGGTGGAAAACATCACAAACACACTGAAGAAATAAAACCTTCAAACTTCATCAATAACAATCTCACTAACTCTGATGTTTTACATTGTTTCCGAATCATTTTAAAGATAAATAGTGTTAATTAGATCATTGACCAAGTTTACAAAATGAAATATTGTAACCACAGTTATGTTGATACAAAGTTAAAGATATAAATCTATTTATTTTAAAAGCATTTAAAAATCAATTAGTCTGAGTGAATTTTAAGGCTGTTTACTTTCTTTCACTGGCAAACAAAAAAACAAGTAAATAAGAGCTGTGACTGGGTAGAAATTCTGCTCTTCAAGAATAAAATACTGGGACAGAAATAAAGAAAAATAAACAAAAGGTTTTGTAGAAAATTAAAATGATGACATATTTGTCAGTGTGTTCTTTAGCTGACAGATAAAGTATCAAAGCAGGTAAATTCCAAACAAGAATATTGAAAATAATAGCCACAGTCAATATTTCTCTTCAAAACCTTCTACTTTTTGTGAAAATCATCAAATGTTTGTTGTTTCTGCTGAGTTGAAAAGTACTTACTGGTGACAATCAACTTGGTTCCTTGTCCGAATACCACAGTGATTCAGTTTGTACACACAGCTGTACAAAAACCTCCTGAGTGTCACTGATGAGTGGAGAGTGACTGAAACATGACAACAAGCTTCACTGGAAACATCCTCATCATCATCATCATCATCATCATCATCATCATCATCATCATCATCATCACCATCTCAATATACACCATTATCATCATCATCATCTCAATAATCATCATCATCATCATCGTCGTTGTTATCATCATCATCATCACCATCGCCATCATCATCATCGTTATCATCATCATCATCACCATCGCCATCATCATCATCATCGTTATCATCATCATCATCACATTTGATCATCTTTTCCAACTTTAATGAGCAAACTTTTCATAATCTTCAAAATGAAGTATTTTTTTTGCTCATTTGTGGATTTTAAAGGTGATGAAGAGGAGGATAAAGGATTATTGAGGGAGTTGATTATTTTTCATATTTTCAGTATTGAAACAACGTTTGAAACATTGTGAATGGTTGTCATGGAAACTGAGTGTGAATATGAGTTTATGTGTAATTTCTTGGTGAGTTTGAATATTATCTGATGCGTCAGACACTAAAAAGCAGAAGTATTGAGTGAGGAGGTTTTTGTCACAGTCTGAATCACTGTGATACCTCCTCTTTAGCAGAGCTGTCCCATGTTTGACAGTAGTAGACTGCTGAGTCTCCCTCCTCCACATTATTGATGATCAAACGATAATCTGATTTTGACTGATGAGTAGAAGTGAATTTTGGAGGCGAATCAGAACCATATGTAACTGAACTATCGCCGTGATACCAGTACAGTACAAACTGAGGAACTCCTCCTGGAACCTGTTTGTACCAGCGACCAGCGCTGTTAGTCAGAGTTCCCAGGTTACAGTCCATGGTGGCTGTTTCTCCTTTGGTCAGAGACACAACAGTCGGCTTCTGTGTCAGCACCGTCACAGCACTCACACCTGGAAACAACAAGAGGACATGAAGTCAAGAGAAAGACACAGACTGATGAATCCAGCATGAGCTCAGAGCTGCAGTAAGTCAGCCTCCTCACATGTTAGAGCAGTGATGAGAGTGCAGAGGCTCTCCAGCATGTTGTCACTGTGTGCTGACTATCAACCTGAAAGTGACTTTACTGCTGACAGATTCAGGCTTTGGAGGATGAGGAGAGGAGGTGCTGGAGGAGCAATTTAATACACCACTGAAACTGAGAGGGACTGACGGGAGGAGGAGCTTCACTTCAATCTGCAGCTTTCCCAACTGTGACTCCTCCCACTTTTTTTTTACGTTCTCATTTTACATGATCATTTTCATCATCATCTCTCATTTTACAAAAAACAGTCGATTAAACATACCTAAAAGCTGACCATTGTTCCTCTACATGTTCTTTTTTCGTGCACTTTAATTACTTCTTCAGCCTTTGTCATCTTTCCACAATCTCATCTTCATTTATTTAAATGATTGATGTGTTTTCAGTGTGGTTTTTGACTCTCGGTCAGTCAGACAGTTGATGACAGTCAAGTCCAGGATGGAAGGAGCAGCAGTTTTAAATACACCAGAACTCTATTAGACACAGGTGAGGCACATGAGGGAAATTAGGATGAGGACAGACACAGACAGGGAGAGTTGGACAAGACAGAGACAAAACTGAAACTACAGTCCTTTTGAACAGACAGACAAGTGAAGCAGCATCACAGAGGAACTGTGTAAAGGTGTGTGGAGCATTAGCAATTCAATCAGATGTTCATTTGGATTATATTTTCTGTCCTACCTCATCCTACAGGCACTTCATAGTTGGTAAAAGTTAGTTAGAAACAACAACCCATCTCATTAAACAGCAGGATGTACCCTCTCTATTCAGGTTATGAAATTAAAACTATTTATTTAATTAAAATCAGAATATTCAACGACCGATTTCATCTACTTAAGCAGGTAGTCAAATCATAAAACTAAAACCAAGGGCTGTACCCAGAGTTCTTTATCTCCAAATCAGTTAAATGTCATTCCATTCTGCACAGGCAATTGTCTCTTTGTTCTCTGAATTGTGACTGTTGTCTCTTCCACGTGTTGCCATGATGTCAGACCGTCTGTCGTTTTCAGTCTCTGTCTTCCTTGGCCTCTCTTACCATTCATTTTACTAGTTGTGTCAATATATTCCACGATCTTGTTCCTTCTCATGTGTCCATAAAATATCCTTTTTGCTTAAAGACACACAATGCTTTTGCTTTGGCACCGCCCCCTCCACCCCTGCAATCTGATTGGTCACCCTTGTGTGTACCCCCAATGGTCGTTGACTGGTGGTAAAGTCAATCATCGTATAAAGCTCTTTTCTGGTGTTGTGTGTTCAAACGGTGTCATTGTGGCCACTCTGATGCTGGTACGGTACAGATAACATGTTGATTTTAATTGTGATTGTGGTCACGTTGTCAATGTAGCCTAGCGTATGAAATGAAGGCAGAGCCAGATCTCCAATTTGATCATTGAGAAGAACATTAGCAGGGAGAGTTCATGTGACCAGCAGGACCGTGAGAGTCAGAGTCAAGCTGAATGCAGCCATGCAGGGCCCAAGCAGAGCAGCACTCATGGACATCCAGGTAAAAATACAGCTATAAAGGAAAGGCTTCAAAATGTGTGACGGGGTGTTCTATACAATCTTATAACTATTCTGTCCTGTGTGTTCATTGTAACAGAGCAGATTCAAGCACAAACTTTTCATTTCCATGAAGTTAAATAAAGACCATCAGAGCTGCAGCTGCTTCCTGCTGATGGAGGAGCTGAGTCATGTTCCATCTGAAGGAGCTGCTTTCTCTCTTTCTGTAATGATGCAGTGCTCCTCTCTGGTGGACGTGAACAGAATAACATCTGTTGAGGAAAACATGTCACTTAATGTGTCACATGTTTACATGTGTAAACTTCTGCTCCATTTCAGTCAGGTCTTCTGCTCTTCAGTCTCTATGGATTTCCTCGATAAGTCAGTTTCTTTAGAAGAACTCTTTCTATCCTCCTGTCCGATTTCCCTTTTAACAACTGAAAAAAAAGTCACAATATAGGCATGTTTGATTTTTTGGGGGGTTAATAAAACGGCAGTCAACATGATTGGAGAACTTCCCAAATCTTAAAAACAATTTTCCGAAAGAGTGGACATTTGACCTCCATTTACATGCAGCTGTAAATGAGTGAGGAGGCCTGCAGGTGCATCCTGGGAAAGTACCGAGGGGGTCGAGAGGTGACGCTTCACCAGTGAACCGTGAAAACTCTGTTCCAGTTTATTATAAATCTGATTTCTAAGTTGTCCAAAGACTCTAAAATCACTGATTTAATTGATGCTGTGGACATTATTATCTTTGAAAACAACAATTGAAAGAGTCCAAATGAAGAGAAAGAGATTCAGTTTTTATTGAATGATTGTAAAAACAGAGCAGTTTCAAAGCTGGTCCAACACCTCCAGCTCAGCGTGACAACAGTGATTCCAGCATGCAGACTGGTCTCCTCTGACATGTAAAGCTTGTAATGCAGCACAAAGACTAAAGAAGCAGATGTGAAATGCTCGTGGTGCTCCTCCACTATTCTTTACACTCTGACTTGTTGATGCTTTTCTCTGCAGTCTGGGAGCCCACAGACACTTTACATTTGTAAACCTTCTGAGCGTTCCAGTCTGACGTCTGGATGGACAGATGGCTGCTGATTTGGAAAGTCTGGTCTGGTTGTTGGACAGAAGTGCTGGTGGAGATCCCGCTGCTCACTAAACTGTCACCAAGCCACCAGCTCACATCTGCAAAAGGTGTAGAGAGTCTGGACAGACACACCAGAGTGACTTGGTTGGACTGGAGCTCAGCACTGGACGGAGGGAAGACTGTCAGGACAGGAGGAGGGAGGCTGGAGCCTGAGAAACACACATGAGGAAGAAATTCACACGCTCACACAAAGTTCAACAGAAATGAATGAATATAAGAGTTTGGTGGAAAACATCACAAACACACTGAAGAAATAAAACCTTCAAACTTCATCAATAACAATCTCACTAACTCTGATGTTTTACATTGTTTCCGAATCATTTTAAAGATAAATAGTGTTAATTAGATCATTGAGCAAGTTTACAAAATTAAATATTGTAACCACAGTTATGATGATACAAAGTTAAAGATATAAATCTATTTATTTTAAAAGCATTTAAAAATCAATTAGTCTGAGTGAATTTTAAGGCTTTTTACTATCTTTCACTGACAATCAAAAAAACAAGTAAATAAGAGCTGTGGCTGGGTAGAAATTCTGCTCTTCAAGAATAAAATACTGGGACAGAAATAAAGAAAAATAAACAAAAGCTTTTGTAGAAAATTAAAATAATGACATATTTGTCAGTGTGTTCTTTAGCTGACAGATAAAGTATCAAAGCAGGTAAATTCCTTCCAAGAATATTTAAAAAAAATTCCACAGTCAACATTTCTTGATAAAACCTTCTAGTTTGTGTGAAAAGCCTCAAATGTTTGTTGTTTCTGCTGAGTTGAAAAGTACTTACTGGTGACAATCAGCTTGGTTCCTTGTCCCAATACCACAGTGATTCAGTTTGTACACACAGCTGTACAAAAACCTCCTGAGTGTCACTGATGAGTGGAGAGTGACTGAAACATGACAACAAGCTTCACTGGAAACATCCTCATCATCATCATCATCATCATCATCATCATCATCACCATCATCATCCCATCACATTCAATACTTTGTTCTAACTTTGAGAAATAATCTGCTCTTAATATTCAAAGTTAAGTATTTTTTATTGCTCATTGGTGGATTCTAATGGGGATGAAGAGGAGGATGAAGGTGTATTTCTCAGGCTCTGGTGCACCTCCTGCCCCATCAGGCCCTGACATGGGACCAGCGGGAGGTCACGCACCTGAGCTGCATCCCGCGATCACCTCCCCTTCATCGGGCCTGTGGCCGACAGTGGGAGCTGTCGGATCGTGATCTGTACCGTTATGGTTACCGTCGTCTTCGCCCGGCTGTCTGGTGTCTCTGGTCCATGTCTCGTTGGACTCCCGTCCGGAATCCTCCGCCCGTCTGCCCGGATCCCCCACTTGTCCGTTCCACGGACATCCCGGTTCGCGGGGAGGTCGAGTTTTTGTTCTTCTGACTTTTCCGCGTATGGGTGATTTTGTGTTGGCCCGAGAGCCCTTGTTCCCTCCTGTTGAGGAGCATGTTGTGTTTTTGTCCCTGGAAATAAACCTGAGTTCCTCCCACGTTACCCTGTGCCTGCGTTTGGGTCCCTCCGTCCCCGAAAACCGTAAAACAGTACTGAGGGAGTGTTTTCATTTTTTGTGTTTTCAGTGTTGAAACAAGACAACATTTGAAACATTGTGAATGGTTGTCATGGAAACTGAGTGTGAATATGAATTTATGTGTAATTTCTTGGTGAGTTTGAACATTATCTGATGTGTCAGACACTAAAAAGCAGAAGTATTGAGTGAGGAGGTTTTTGTCACAGTCTGAATCACTGTGATACGTTCTCTTTAGCAGAGTTGTCCCATGTGTGACAGTAGTAGACTGCTGAGTCTCCCTCCTCCACATTATTGATGATCAAACGATAATCTGATTTTGACTGATGAGTAGAAGTGAATTTTGGAGACGAGAAACCACAACCATACTCAACTGAACTCCAGTCGTGCTACCATCTCAGTACAAACTGAGGAACTCCTCCTGGAACCTGTTTATACCAGCGAGCACTGCTGTCAGTAACAGTTCCCAGGTTACAGTCCATGGTGGCTGTTTCTCCTTTGGTCAGAGACACAACAGTCGGCTTCTGTGTCAGCACCGTCACAGCACTCACACCTGGAAACAACAAGAGGACATGAAGTCAAGAGAAAGACACAGACTGATGAATCCAGCATGAGCTCAGAGCTGCAGTAAGTCAGCCTCCTCACATGTTAGAGCAGTGATGAGAGTGCAGAGGCTCTCCAGCATGTTGTCACTGTGTGCTGACTATCAACCTGAAAGTGACTTTACTGCTGACAGATTCAGGCTTTGGAGGATGAGGAGAGGAGGTGCTGGAGGAGCAATTTAATACACCACTGAAACTGAGAGGGACTGACGGGAGGAGGAGCTTCACTTCAATCTGCAGCTTCTGTCCTGTGTGTTCATTGTAACAGAGCAGATTCAAGCACAAACTTTTCATTTCCATGAAGTTAAATAAAGACCATCAGAGCTGCAGCTGCTTCCTGCTGATGGAGGAGCTGAGTCATGTTCCATCTGAAGGAGCTGCTTTCTCTCTTTCTGTAATGATGCAGTGCTCCTCTCTGGTGGACGTGAACAGAATAACATCTGTAAAAGAAAACATGTCACTTTATGTGTCACATGTTCACATGTGTAAACTTCTGATCCATTGCAGTCACCTCTCCTGCTGTTCAGTCTCTCTTTTTTCCTTCATTCGTCAGCTTTTCAAAAAATTCTTTCTTTCCTCCTGTCTGATGACCCTTTTAACAACTAAAAAAAATTATAGGTATGTTTGATTTTTCAACTGAGGAGAACTTCCTTCCTTTTCAAAGTGGACATGTGACTTCCATTTACATGCAGCTATAAATGAGTGAGGAGGCCTGCAGGTGCATCCTGGGAAAGAGAGAGGTTTTACTTTAGTTCTTGAACAAGATCTGGACAGGAAAGAGAATGAGTACATCAGAGGGTCAACACCTGTTGGATATTTTTGAGATTAAGCCAGAGAGGCCAGACTGAGAGGGGTTGGACACAAACTGACGAGGGATCTTTACACAGGGTGACTGCAGTGAAAAACTCAATAAAATGAATATTATTGATCTGTGGATCAATATGTTGTGAATCTATCATATTAGATCATGATCTTGAGCATCGAGAGTGTGGAAATATCATCCAAATACTTAAAGAACAATTTTCCTGAAATGAGAGGCAATTCTCTGTCATTTTTCAGAGTGGTCATGTGACCTCCATTTACATGCAGCTATAAATGAGTGAGGAGGCCTGCAGGTGCATCCTGGGAAAGTACCGAGGGGGTCGAGAGGTGACGCTTCACCGGTGAACCGTGAAAACTCTGTTTCAGTTTATTATATCTGATTTCTAAGTTGTCCAAAGACTCTAAAATCACTGATTTAATTGATGCTGGGCAGATTATTATCTTTGAAAACAACAATTGAAAGAGTCCAAATGAAGAGAAAGAGATTCAGTTTTTATTGAATGATTGTAAAAACAGAGCAGTTTCAAAGCTGGTCCAACACCTCCAGCTCAGCGTGACAACAGTGATTCCAGCATGCAGACTGGTCTCCTCTGACATGTAAAGCTTGTAATGCAGCACAAAGACTAAAGAAGCAGATGTGAAATGGTGGTGGTGCTCCTCCACTATTCTTCACACTCTGACTTGTTGATGCTTTTCTCTGCAGTCTGGGAGCCCACAGACACTTTACATTTGTAAACCTTCTGAGCGTTCCAGTCTGACGTCTGGATGGACAGATGGCTGCTGATTTGGAAAGTCTGGTCTGGTTGTTGGACAGAAGTGCTGGTGGAGATCCCGCTGCTCACTAAACTGTCACCAAGCCACCAGCTCACATCTGCAAAAGGTGTAGAGAGTCTGGACAGACACACCAGAGTGACTTGGTTGGACTGGAGCTCAGCACTGGACGGAGGGAAGACTGTCAGGACAGGAGGAGGGAGGCTGGAGCCTGAGAAACACACATGAGGAAGAAATTCACACACTCACACAAAGTTCAACAGAAACAAATAAATTTAAGAGTTTGGTGGAAAACCTCACAAACACACTGAGGAAATAAAACCTTCAAACTTCATCAATAACAATCTCACCAACTCTGATGTTTTACATGATTTCCGAATCATTTTAAATATAAACAACATGAGTTAGAAGATTGACCAAGTTTTCAAAGTAAATTATTGTAACAACAGTTATGTTAATAAAAAGTTTTAAATCTATATATTTTAAAAGGTTTTTAGCATGTCAATTAGTCTGAGTGAATTTTAAGGCTTTTCACTCACTTTCATTGGCAAAAGAAAAACAGAGTAAATAAGAGCAGTAATTGGGTAGAAAATCTACTCCAAGTATAAAAAACTGAGGCAAAAATAAAGAAAATAAACAATATCTTTTGCAGAAAACCAGTAAAATGATGACATATTTGTCAACGTGTTCTTTAGCTGACAGATAAAGTATCTAAGCAGGTACATTTCTAACAGAAGAATATTTTTTAAAAATTCAACATTTCTCTTCAAAACCTTCCCATATGTGTGAAAATCATCAAATGTTTGTTGTTTCTGCTGAGTTGAAAAGTACTTACTGGTGACAATCAGCTTGGTTCCTTGTCCAAATACCACAGTGATTCAGTTTGTACACACAGCTGTACAAAAACCTCCTGAGTGTCACTGATGAGTGGAGAGTGACTGAAACATGACAACAAGCTTCACTGGAAACATCCTCATCATCATCATCATCATCATCATCATCATCATCACCATCATCATCATCACTATCATCATCATCATCATCATCATCATCATCATCATCATCTTCTTCATCATCATCATCATCTTCATCATCATCATCACATCATCATCTCAATAATCATCATCATCTCAATAATCACCATCATCATCATCATTGTCATTGTTGTCATCATCATCACATCATCATCTCAATAATCACCATCATCATCATCATCATCATCATCACCATCATCATCATCATGATCATTGTTATCATCATCATCACCACCATTATTATCATCATCATTATCATCACCATCATCATCTCTATAATCATCATCATCATCGTTATCATCATCATCATCATCATCATCATCACATTAGATCATCTTTTCCAACTTTAATGAGCAAACTGTTCATAATCTTCAAAATGAAGTAATTTTTTGCTAATGTGGATTTTAAAGGTGATGAAGAGGAGGATAAAGCATGATTTAGGGAGTTGATTTATTTTTTCATATTTTCAGTATTGAAACAACATTTAAAACATTGTGAATGGTTGTCATGGAAACTGAGTGTGAATATGAATTTATGTGTAATTTCTTGGTGAGTTTGAACATTATCTGATGTGTCAGACACTAAAAAGCAGAAGTATTGAGTGAGGAGGTTTTTGTCACAGTCTGAATCACTGTGATACGTACTCTTTAGCAGAGCTGTCCCATGTTTGACAGTAGTAGACTGCTGAGTCTCCCTCCTCCACATTATTGATGATCAAACGATAATCTGATTTTGACTGATGATTAGAAGTAAATTTTGGAGACGAGAAACCAGAACCATATTTAACTGAACTCCAGTCATGCCTCCATCTCAGTACAAACTGAGGAACTCCTCCTGGAACCTGTTTATACCAGCGAGCACTTTGGTCAGTAACAGTTCCCAGGTTACAGTCCATGGTGGCTGTTTCTCCTTTGGTCAGAGACACAACAGTCGGCTTCTGTGTCAGCACCGTCACAGCACTCACACCTGGAAACAACAAGAGGACATGAAGTCAAGACAAAGACACAGACTGATGAATCCAGCATGAGCTCAGAGCTGCAGTAAGTCAGCCTCCTCACATGTTAGAGCAGTGATGAGAGTGCAGAGGCTCTCCAGCATGTTGTCACTGTGTGCTGACTATCAACCTGAAAGTGACTTTACTGCTGACAGATTCAGGCTTTGGAGGATGAGGAGAGGAGGTGCTGGAGGAGCAATTTAATACACCACTGAAACTGAGAGGGACTGACGGGAGGAGGAGGAGCTTCAATCTGCAGCTTCTGTCCTGTGTGTTCATTGTAACAGAGCAGATTCAAGCACAAACTTTTCATTTCCATGAAGTTAAATAAAGACCATCAGAGCTGCAGCTGCTTCCTGCTGATGGAGGAGCTGAGTCATGTTCCATCTGAAGGAGCTGCTTTCTCTCTTTCTGTAATGATGCAGTGCTCCTCTCTGGTGGACGTGAACAGAATAACATCTGTAAAAGAAAACATGTCACTTTATGTGTCACATGTTCACATGTGTAAACTTCTGATCCATTACAGTCACCTCTCCTGCTGTTCAGTCTCTCTTTTTTCCTTCATTCGTCAGCTTTTCAAAAAATTCTTTCTTTCCTCCTGTCTGATGACCCTTTTAACAACTAAAAAAAAATTATAGGTATGTTTGATTTTTCAACTGAGGAGAACTTCCTTCCTTTTCAAAGTGGACATGTGACTTCCATTTACATGCAGCTATAAATGAGTGAGGAGGCCTGCAGGTGCATCCTGGGAAAGAGAGAGGTTTTACTTTAGTTCTTGAACAAGATCTGGACAGGAAAGAGAATGAGTACATCAGAGGGTCAACACCTGTTGGATATTTTTGAGATTAAGCCAGAGAGGCCACACTGAGAGGGGTTGGACACAAACTGACGAGGGATCTTTACACAGGGTGACTGCAGTGAAAAACTCAATAAAATGCATATTATTGATCTGTGGATCAATATGTTGTGAATCTATCATATTAGATCATGATCTTGAGCATCGAGAGTGTGGAAATATCATCCAAATACTTAAAGAACAATTTTCCTGAAATGAGAGGCAATTCTCTGTCTTTTTTCAGAGTGGACATGTGACCTCCATTTACATGCAGCTATAAATGAGTGAGGAGGCCTGCAGGTGCATCCTGGGAAAGTACCGAGGGGGTCGAGAGGTGACGCTTCACCGGTGAACCGTGAAAACTCTGTTTCAGTTTATTATAAATCTGATTTCTAAGTTGTCCAAAGACTCTAAAATCACTGATTTAATTGATGCTGGGCAGATTATTATCTTTGAAAACAACAATTGAAAGAGTCCAAATGAAGAGAAAGAGATTCAGTTTTTATTGAATGATTGTAAAAACAGAGCAGTTTCAAAGCTGGTCCAACACCTCCAGCTCAGCGTGACAACAGTGATTCCAGCATGCAGACTGGTCTCCTCTGACATGTAAAGCTTGTAATGCAGCACAAAGACTAAAGAAGCAGATGTGAAATGGTGGTGGTGCTCCTCCACTATTCTTCACACTCTGACTTGTTGATGCTTTTCTCTGCAGTCTGGGAGCCCACAGACACTTTACATTTGTAAACCTTCTGAGCGTTCCAGTCTGACGTCTGGATGGACAGATGGCTGCTAATTTGGAAAGTCTGGTCTGGTTGTTGGACAGAAGTGCTGGTGGAGATCCCGCTGCTCACTAAACTGTCACCAAGCCACCAGCTCACATCTGCAAAAGGTGTAGAGTGTCTGGACAGACACACCAGAGTGACTTGGTTGGACTGGAGCTCAGCACTGGACGGAGGGAAGACTGTCAGGACAGGAGGAGGGAGGCTGGAGCCTGAGAAACACACATGAGGAAGAAATTCACACACTCACACAAAGTTCAACAGAAACAAATAAATTTAAGAGTTTGGTGGAAAACATCACAAACACACTGAAGAAATAAAACCTTCAAACTTCATCAATAACAATCTCACTAACTCTGATTTTTTACCTTGTTTCCGAATCATTTTAAAGATAAATAGTGTTAATTAGATCATTTACCAAGTTTATAAAATTAAATATTGTAACCAAAGTTATGTTGATAAAAAGATAAAGATATAAATCTATATATTTTAAAAGCATTTAAAAATCAATTACTCTGAGTGAATTTTAAGGCTGTTTACTTTCTTTCGCTGACAAACTAAAAAACAAATAAATAAGAGCTGTGACTGGGTAGAAATTCTGCTCTTCAAGAATAAAATACTGGGACAGAAATAAAGAAAAATAAACAAAAGCTTTTGTAGAAAATTAAAATGATGACATATTTGTCAGTGTGTTCTTTAGCTGACAGATAAAGTATCAAAGTAGGTAAATTCCTTCCAAGAATATTTAAAAAAAATTCCACACTCAACATTTCTCTATAAAACCTTCTACTTTTTGTGAAAATCATCAAATTTTTGTTGTTTCTGCTGAGTTGAAAAGTACTTACTGGTGACAATCAGCTTGGTTCCTTGTCCCAATACCACAGTGATTCAGTTTGTACACACAGCTGTACAAAAACCTCCTGAGTGTCACTGATGAGTGGAGAGTGACTGAAACATGACAACAAGCTTCACTGGAAACATCATCATCATCATCATCCTCATCATCATCATCATCATCATCATCATCCTCATCATCATCATCATCATCATCATCATCATCATCATCATCACATTCGATACTTTGTTCTAACTTTGAGAAATAATCTGCTCTTAATATTCAAAGTTAAGTATTTTTATTGCTCATTGGTGGATTCTAATGGGGATGAAGAGGAGGATGAAGGTGTATTTCTCAGGGTCTGGTGCACCTCCTTCCCCATCGGGGGCGCCAGGCCCTGACATGGGACCAGCGGGAGGTCGCGCACTTGAGCTGGTCACCTCCCCTTCATCGGGCCCGTGGCCGACAGTGGGAGCTGTCGGATCATGATCGTATCGTCATGGTTACCGTCGTCTTCGCCCGGCTGTCTGGTGTCTCTGGTCCAAGTCTCGTTGGACTCCCATCCGGAATCCTCCGCCCGTCTGCCCGGATCCCCCACTTGTCCGTTCCACGGACATCCCGGTTCGCGGGGAGGTCGAGTTTTTGTTCTTCTGACTTTTCCCCGTACGGGTGATTTTGTGTTGGCCCGAGAGCCCTTGTTCCCTCCTGTTGAGGAGCATGTTGTGTTTTTGTCCCTGGAAATAAACCTGAGTTCCTCCCACGTTACCCTGTGCCTGCGTTTGGGTCCCTCCGTCCCCGAAAACCGTAAAACAGTACTGAGGGAGTGTTTTCATTTTTTGTGTTTTCAGTGTTGAAACAAGACAACATTTGAAACATTGTGAATGGTTGTCATGGAAACTGAGTGTGAATATGAATTTATGTGTAATTTCTTGGTGAGTTTGAACATTATCTGATGTGTCAGACACTAAAAAGCAGAAGTATTGAGTGAGGAGGTTTTTGTCACAGTCTGAATCACTGTGATACGTTCTCTTTAGCAGAGCCGTCCCATGTTTTACAGTAGTAGACTGCTGAGTCTCCCTCCTCCACATTATTGATGATCAAACGATAATCTGATTTTGTCTGATGAGTAGAAGTGAATTTTGGAGACGAGAAACCACAACCATATTTAACTGAACTGAACCAGCCGTGATACCACAACAGTACAAACTGAGGAACTCCTCCTGGAACCTGTTTGTACCAGTGAGCACTGCGATCAGTAACAGTTCCCAGGTTACAGTCCATGGTGGCTGTTTCTCCTTTGGTCAGAGACACAACAGTCGGCTTCTGTGTCAGCACCGTCACAGCACTCACACCTGGAAACAACAAGAGGACATGAAGTCAAGACAAAGACACAGACTGATGAATCCAGCATGAGCTCAGAGCTGCAGTAAGTCAGCCTCCTCACATGTTAGAGCAGTGATGAGAGTGCAGAGGCTCTCCAGCATGTTGTCACTGTGTGCTGACTATCAACCTGAAAGTGACTTTACTGCTGACAGATTCAGGCTTTGGAGGATGAGGAGAGGAGGTGCTGGAGGAGCAATTTAATACACCACTGAAACTGAGAGGGACTGACGGGAGGAGGAGCTTCACTTCAATCTGCAGCTTCTGTCCTGTGTGTTCATTGTAACAGAGCAGATTCAAGCACAAACTTTTCATTTCCATGAAGTTAAATAAAGACCATCAGAGCTGCAGCTGCTTCCTGCTGATGGAGGAGCTGAGTCATGTTCCATCTGAAGGAGCTGCTTTCTCTCTTTCTGTAATGATGCAGTGCTCCTCTCTGGTGGACGTGAACAGAACAACATCTGTTTAGGAAAATATGTCACTTTATGTGTCACATGTTTACATGTGTGTTATCATCTATATTTTGTTTTCTCCATATGGTGATAGACACACACGAACTGTAAAATTCTTTATTCCTAATTCTATTCCTCTTAAACTCAAAAATCCTTCTGCTCCCTTTTTTTTTCCAATGGAGGCCACTAAACTTCCTTTTCCATTATTCACGTGATTTTACCTCCTTTTGGTGTGGTCATCATTGGCAGGAAAATACTTTTTGTCATATTTATTGAACATTTTGGAAGATTTAAACAGACAGACAGAAATCTTTCTCAACAATATTCAAAATACTCATGTAACATTTTTTTCTGACAAATTGCTGCTCGTGCCTTTGTCTTAAATTCATATTGGCTAAAAACAAAATCTTGGCATTTTCTGCTTTTACTTCACTTTTTTTTTTTGTTCCTAAAATATACAAATATACATTTCCAACATGTGACATGCATTCCATCACCGTGAAGATTGTCCAGGTGTCACTTGGCATACGCATTAGGCATCCAAAATTTGGATTATTCTGCAGCCGTCGTCTAAGACGTCCCCTACAGACTTGAATTTGAAAGTGAGGAGAGACGCCACGTATATGATGAACCCCGCGGTGGAGTGTTTGGGGCAGGGGTCTCCAAACTGCTTCCACAAAGGGTGGCTGCAGGTTTTTGTTCCAAACAGTCCAGCACACACAGTTTGACTGTTTGGTGTGGGATGACTCAGACGAGCTGATTAAATGAGTCCAGTCTGGTGTGCTCTTACTGGGTTGGAACAAAAACCTGCGGCCACACCGGCCCTTTGTGGGAGAGGTTTGACACCCCTGCTTTAGGGTCTCAGTGGGCCCCTCCTCCTTGTGAGGTGCGCCGGTCTCTTCATGACCCCTCTGACAGGGGCCCTCATCTGCGCTCGCAGCGGGGACCTGAGGCCCGCATTTGGGAGGACCCTGTGCACGGGTCGCTGACGCGGGCTCCATCGGCCCCGCTTGAGGTCGTCCACGAACGCCTCCACGCCGTCAAACTTGGACGTGAGCTTGGCCAGGTCGTCCTTCAGCGTGTTGAACTGCCTGTAGAGGTCCCCCACGGCGTCGGACAGAGGCCGGATCCTGGAAAGGTTTCAGCGGACAAGAGAGAGACCTGTGAATCTGACGCCAGGCGGAGTTTGAGCTGAGGTTTGCGGACTGCAACGTCTCGTGTTGGGCGGAATTGAATTTAAATTGAATTCTGCTGTGTTGGAACAACCCAGTGAGAAAACATCAGGATAACAGATGGAACAAAGAAAAAAAAAAAACATGTGGATGTGGAAACACGGAATTACAAAACCTCCTGATTCTTTTTTTTTTCTCTTTTTTTGGCGCAGTGAGCCTGCAGACCAAATAAAAGAAATGTAAAAAAAATCATCTGCAAAGAAAAGAGACAGTGAGAGCTGGAAACATCTGCCAGGCAGTTAAGGCTAGAACTCTGCTGTTCTATTGGCTGATCCTGCTGAGGTCACTCTCGGGCCGCGGCAGCCGTGAATCACGCTGGGGGCAGATACAGTGCGTTGCGTAATCTAATTCCTCCGAGGCAACGTTAACGGCGCTCCGCCGCCGCTCTCGCGCGCTCGGAGGCTCCTCGGCTAACGCAGATCGTGCGCTGCCCCCCCCACCTGTTGTACTCGGGCAGGACGGAGGCGTGGTCGTGGACCAGCAGGTCTTTCACTTGGGTGATGATGGCGAATTTCCAGTTGTCCAGCACCTGGGTCAGATTGGAGCAGGTCCTGCCGTTGGGGAACTCCACTGGGGGCAGAGATCGGTTGGCGCCGTCAGGCCGGGTTTCAACGCGGACATTTCCATTGTTACCGCCATTCGTTAAACACGGGGGGGCGGGGTTGCTGACCTTTGGCGTCCAAGCGGGACGGTTTCTGAGCTCCACATGTCAGGACGAGACACAGCAGGAGCTGAACACCCTTCATCCTCGCACGAGTCACCTGGCAAACGAAGAGGACGTGAGGGGAAAAGAACCCCCTCCCCCCCCACCCCCACCATTCCCATCGGTCGGACTCTACCTTTCCTTCATGCAGGGTTCTTCCCGGCTGCGCCTGCGGTGCCGTTGGGTCTGTCGGCAGTGGAAACACAAGCCGGGTGGCGTTCTTTTATATCCGCCCCGACCCGCCCCCTTCCGACCCAGTCGCGCATCTTCCAGGACGTGCTGGAGGTGGTGGGAATTCCTCGTGGTTGCGACGGCGTCCAGAGGAGGTGCCTGACGAGGCCATGTGACGTCCATTCCTGCGGACTCCAGTCACACAATCTGCTCAACATCTGGACCGCTGGAGGACCTGGCAGCACCGGGCCCTGTAACTGTCAAAGGGTCGACGAGGCCGGACTGAAAGATAAGAGAGATGATTTATGGGCTCTTGGAACGTTTACAGGGATTCAGCCTCGCTAAAGGGTCCTGGCGGGTGTGTCCTGTCATGGACTCTTGCCTAGAGCCCCCCACCCCCCCAAACCCCACCTCCCTCGGATGATTTCTTTGGTTGGTTTTACAAATGTAAACATAAAACAAAACAAAAAAAAAACTCACAAACAAAAGCAAAAGAAGAAGGGGTCAAGGTCCGGTCTAGAAGAACTGAGCGAGCCTACCGTTGCGTGGCGAGCTGTGTTTGTGACAACAAAGAAGAACTCTCATCAGAACGCGTCTGGGTTCCGGTTTGTGTCACCCATTAAAGTGAGCTGTTTTATGGGTTTTATGGTCAAATGTGTGTTTATGATGCCGTTACCATTGGTGTTGTTATTATTGTGTTTGCCATTATTATTAGAGGAGCTACTCACTAAACATCTGGATGTCAGCTGGAAGCTGGAAGCACAACCTTGTCCTGTGTGTGTTCTAGTTGTTCTGGCTCCAGGTAAAGATGTTTGTTTATTGTTTGTTTTTATCTGATTATTGGCAGAAAACATCAAAACGGGGAAACGTTGACTTTCTGGTTTATGTGAGAGAAGCAGGACTCAGAGGTTGTTGTGTTCCTCCTCCACGCTCCCATAGCCGTAATCCCCTCGCTGTGACTCTCACATGATGCCCCCCCCCCGCCGCCACAGCAGCCGGGGGGCCCAGAGGCCTCCTCGCCTCGCCTCGCCTCACCTCACGTGCTCCTCCGCCATCTCCGCGGCTGAGGAAGGCTCCCCTCACTCCAGTTTCCCGTCCAACCGAACAGGAGAAGCACGGGGGGGGGATCGCCCGAATGAGGTTTTTAAAGACCCGAACGTTGGCCTTCCCCTGGTTCAGGGCGGAGCCACGCCCGAGCGAGTCCAGTCCTCTCATACCGAAGGTAAGGGGTCCGTTTGGAGCCGGGTTCTGCTCCAGCGTTAGGCCGTGGTAGCCGAGCAACCGGAGTAGCTTTAGTAGTTGTGTAGTGGTCTTTCTATTCACATCACCGGGGTGTGTGTGTGTGTGGGTGGGGGGGGGTCTGCGTGTCCCGTTGGCGAACACACATACTTTGGTCAAACTGTGAAGTTGGTTCCGCCCCGGTCAGCTGTAGTTCCTTTGTCTCTAAAGGCAGACGCAACAGAAGGTTCCGAGGAGCTCGGCCACGTGACCACAGACCCAGACCGAGATGGACCAAGCGTTGGACGCCACACCGACGGCCCCGCCCTCCCCAAACACGCCCGGCCCCACGCCCGACGGTCACTGACGGACTATTTCCTGAAGTATTTCCTGTTTCTGTGCAATTTGATGTTCACGGTCCTGGGCCTGCTGGTTCTCGGTCTGGGCATGTGGGGCCTCATCAGCAAAGAGTCCTTCGCCCGGGAGAAGATCGGCGCCATCGGCACCGACCCGATGCTGCTTCTCGTCAGCCTGGGAGTAGCGCTGACCACGCTCTGCCTGCTGGGCTGCGTCGGCGCCCTGAGAGAGAACTGCGTCCTGCTCGAGGTGTTCTCGGCCATGGTGCTGGTGCTCCTCGCCGCTCAGGTGCTGGCCGCTATTTTGATCTACGCCGTCGAAGACCAAATCGGAGGCTACCTCCGGTCGGGGATGGTGACTGCCATGGCGCGCTACCAGGACGATCTGGATCTGAGGTTCATCATGGATGAGATTCAGACCAACCTGCAGTGCTGTGGGGCGGATGACTACCGCGACTGGGAGATCAACATGTAAGTGGACGATGGCTTGGTCGTGCTTCTTTTTCTTCTCATTGTTCATGCCAGGCTGGTAGGTGACGTCGGGCCCATGGTCCTCTTCCTCAGCTATTACAACTGCTCCGCTCCCGGGGTGCTGGCCTGTGGGGTCCCTGCGACGTGCTGCGTGGACCCCTTGGAGAACGGCACAGTGTGGAACTCACAGTGTGGGGTCGGAGCCCAGAAACTGGATGAGTTCACGGCCCAGACGGTGATCTTCCTGGGCGGCTGCCTCAGCGGAATCTCCCGGTGGATCGAGCAGCACCAGGGTCTGATTGGAACAATTGGAATCGTCGTACTGGGCGTCCAGATTCTAACACTTTTCATCACTACAAGACTGGTGGAAAGCATTCAGTGGCATAAAGCTTTATATAACACTGTAAAATAAAAAGAGAGTATTTTATATCAACATCTGTGTGCAGTAATGATGAACAAAAAAAAAGATGTGTTTTAACAACCGAAACTCCTTGACTTTTCACTCCCCTGCATCAGTTAATTCATGATCCATGACGTGGACATTCTATGTTTTCTAATTGTTCCACCACTCTGTTAGGAAACAGTTACGTAAATAGAATGACTTTCAATATGAATATCACACATGAAGCAGGAGGCAAAGCCCAGATTGATCTTTTTATAAAATGGAGAGAACAAAACTTATGAAATAGCGCCCCCGTGTGGTAAAACACGATATGATACCAGTTGAGCCAGCCTTAAAGATCGCATATAGTGCAGAGTCCTTACTCGAACATCTATCCGACACATCTCTTGTGTGGTAACGTGGAATCGTGCGTATTTCGGATAACGTGACAATATAGTTCTCCCATGTAATTGAAAGCCACTTTAAAATCACACAAGTGTTTACGAGGCAATTTATAGACCAAAACGCTGGTTCCTTTTTTGTTTGTTTGTTTCCGGGATATGTCTCAGAGTGAGTGGTCTTCACTTCCTCCCTCTTCGCGAGATCTGCCAAGGGCGGAGGTTAAAGGTTAAACGCGTCGATCCACGTGCGCGGTTGTTTGGATATGTTGTAAAGAAAGTTGCGGGAATATGGGGAAAAACAGGAAAAGCAACCGGGACGAGCCTGGGAAGCAGGTCGACGGGACTGGGAAACACCCAAGGTAACGCAAGACGCGCTCCGAGCCGCTAGCGAGCCCCAACAGCTAGCCTTCCCTTTAGCTCCCCTGCCGAAGGTCTTATTTACATCTGGTTCGGTCAACATCTGGATCAGCCGACATCTGGACCAGTTAACCTCTAGATCTGTTAACATCTGGGTCTGCTAACATCCAGATCGGTTAACCACTGGATCACTTGGCATCCAGATCAGTTAACATCTGGATGGGTTAACCCACAGCTGCACTATTGCCTCTCTCTTCTCTTGTCCCCTGCTTGTCCGCTCTGTCTAAGTTGTCCCCCCCCCATTATTCAGTGAAAAGCTCAAACGAGATGGTAAAACGAAGAAAGCCGAGCCGGACCACCTGCAGCACATCCCGTTCAGGCTCCGAGAGATCATGAAGGGCAAAGACAGGATGAAGAAGGGACTGCTCCAAGCCAAGAAGCCTAAAAAGGGTGAGGGACCCCCCCCACCAGCCTCCCCCGGGGTGTGGGTCTAACCTGTGCTTTCAGCCCTCTCCACAGGTGAGCCGAGCGATGGAGACATCCCCGTCCCTCGCTTCAGGAGGGGGAGGCGGGAGAGCGCCAAAGCCTACGTGAGGCGGATGGAGAGCGAGGCCGGGCACGTCCTGTTCCTCAGCCGCAACCAGGCGGACAGGAGGCCCGAGCTGGACGCAGGCGGCCAGGAGAAGCCCGGCGGCAGGAGCAAATCCGAGAAGAAGAAGGAGTGAGTGTCCGGGGCGGGCCGGGAGGGCGCCGGGAGCCTCACCGCCTCTCTCTCGCCGCAGGTACGACGCCTTCAAGCTGCAGAGGCTGCAGCAGAGAAAGCTGGACCGGCAGGAGGCCAGGATGGAGAAGACCATGTTTGTGGGTAGGCTGCTCGCCCTCTTTTCCCGGAAATCTCGTCCGCTCGGCGAGTCGGACGGCCGCCGATCCGGGTCCCGCCTCCGAACGCAGACCGACTCCGTCTGTGTCGCAGACGACGTTCCCTTCGGCGAGGTCGCGCTGGCCCCGCCCTCCCTGAGCAGCAAGCCCAAGAAAGCCCAGGCCAAGGCTCAGGTGAGGTCCAGCCTCAACGCCCTCGAGCCGCCGTTCGAAGCGTGACCGCGTCTCCCCACCCGCCTCGTCCAGAAGGATTCCGGGACGCTGCTCCTCCACTCGCTCCTGGGTCACGGCCCGACCGGCGCCAGCAAGCCGTCCATGGCCCGGCGGAGGATGATGGAGGAGGAGAGGGAGCGGGCGGTGCAGGCCTACCGCTGTCTGAAGAGACGGAGGCAGGAGCAGCAGGACGCCAGGGCGGCCAACGTCAAAAAGCTGACGGACCTTCAGTGACCGCCCGAAGACTGGTAGAACATCAGTGAGTTTGGACACCAGAAGGACGTTAAAAGGCTCCTGCTCTTATGAACCGGCCTGAAGCAGCAGAGGGCTAGCGACGCGTCGGGGACAGAGACGCACGTTTGCATCTGTAAACCGCAGTGTGAGGTGAGTATTTATTTCAAAAGAACCTGGGAGAGTTAGACTGCTGTGATGCGTCGCGTAAAAGCTGTCGATGTCCGCCTGCGTGCGCCGTTTTTAACGCGTCTTTAAAGTTTGTACAAGTCCAACAAGACAAGGGTCACGCAACATCTGACCGTCATGACGAGCTCCGGCCGCTAGATGGCGGTCGAGCCGCTGCTTGTATATTGAATCGGCTTATTCTGATCATAATAAACCCCCAAAACACGCTGGAATTGGCTGGAAACTTTTTTTTTAAATTAAGGATCTTGAGGATCGCTACACGCACGATGGCTATTTTCCCGCATTCCGTTAATTTTGCGAATCAATCTGCTTTGAATATGGTTTAATTCTTGTCTGGTCCAAAACCAACACAAGGCATCGGTTCTTAAAAAAGCAAAAAAAAAAAAGAAAGGGGGATGGTTGCGCTTTGTTTTCCTTGTGTTACCTCTCTGAGAGCTTCAGGCCCCGCAATAAATCACATCTACCTTTTTAAACGCGGAGCACTTATCAGAGGCTGGCACAGCCATTTACTTTTATAATCCTGAGAAGAACGAAGCATGAACAAGGCCTTTGTTTAAAGCGGCCTCGGGACAAACTGTTCCCGTTTTCATTTTAAAAATGCCCTGTGAAAACATCATTTAAAGTGATCTGTTCGGTCATATGAGCGCGGGCCTTTTGTCCGCTCTTTTATTTTCATCCGTGTTTGTCCACCCGGCGTTGTCACGGTGACCAGGAAATGCAGGGGTGCGGACAGCTGCTCCTGACTGGAAGGACCGGCTCCCCTGAGCGGCGCTCGGGCCACCGGTGACCGCGCGCCCACCGCGTCCATGTGCACACGACAGCTGCTGGTATCAGCAGGAGAATTAGAGCCGCCGCCTGTCAGAGAAAGATGCCGCTTCCCGTCAGTCGCCGCATCACGTGCAGGTTGCGGCTCTTCAGTCTGTTCTCAGTCGAAGGGCGATTAAAACAAAAATAAATGAAACGGGCTCTCTCTTCCCGTGCAGGCGATTTCCAGGCGGTAAGCAGTTTCCTCCGCCCGCTGCAGGGAGAGCTGACTGAGCCTGCTGCTAGGCAGCCGAAGCTCCGCAAGCGCGTGTGACAAATTAGACGTGAACAATCGTGCGTCCCAGCAGCTTCCCCTTTGTGCAATTATAAAAGGTGCCTTCGTCGGGGCGGCCCACCCTTTTAATGTACCGCGCGGCTGCAATTTTAAGACTGTTGTGCTGCTGTAATGCGTTTGCCCTCGGTGTTGGTTGGAATTGGGAGTTTGTGAAACTAGAAAACACACACACGCGCGCACACACACTCTGCCTGTTAAACCCTCATGATTGTATGTAACCAAGTTAAAGAGTCCAGATAGCTGACAGCAGCTCAGGGGAGCAGACACCCCAGGTATAACGAGTATGAAGGCTCTCAAATGAACTTTTAAACTAAAAGTTTAAAATGCTAATTTCAAGATGAATCGATCGGCTGCTTTCTTGTGTCTTTAGGAGAATTGAAGAGAAATCCTTCATTATTACAGAAAAAGCTTGGTTGCATTTCTGCTGCGGCGTCGCCTCAGGGCTGCGCGAGAGAGGACTTTAGCTGCTTTGGGCGCAGCAATTTAGCTGCTATTACATCGATCCCAGTGGGTCCCAGTTGGCCTTTTCCACCGCGAACTTTTGTTCATACCCGGGATTTCGAGGGAAAAAAATAAAACCTCAACACATTTTCACCAAAATTCTCCGGAAAAAAGCCCTCCCCCTCAAACTTTCGCTGAAGAAACGAAGCCAAGGGGGCGGCTCTTCGGATTCTTGAGGGGCGGGGCCAAGCGCTGAAGACGGCCGATTGGTACGACTCTCAGTTTGCAGCTTTTATTTTGATTTCAACAAACTTCACTCAGTTTGTACAAAGGCTTTTCAAAAGGAGATTTCAAGAGTAAGGTCGCGATGTTGTCGAGCTCGAAGATGAAAACCTGCGCGAAGAAAATACAAAAAAAAAGGGAGCAAACGAAGACAAGGAGGTGCAGGCTCCTGGAGCTAAATGTGGGACACGTGTGGAAAGCCGTGACAAGTTACGAAAACTTTAGTGCGACTATGAAAAAGCTATAGGGAGTTGCAGGGGTCTGACCACCGCACAGTACCACGCCCCCACGCGTCATCGGCCTGATAAGTTTTCTGGAAATTTGAGGTCCAGTGGAAAAACAAACTGACAGATTACCAGGATTTTTTCTTTTTCATACAACCCAGGTAAACAAATTCCTGTTATTAAAAGCTCCTGGAGTTTTTATGTTGATGGAGGAGTTGCTTGGACCCTGTGACCCCCGTGACCCTGATTATGGGTAACAGGAAGTGGATGGATATTTACATCGGCTGGAGCGACTGGGAGGTCGGCCTGCTGTTCCGGACGTCCAGGTTCTTTTCAACAAAAGCCAGCCCCGCTCCTCCCCGTGTCCTTAGGAAGGCAGGGGCCCGGCTGAGCGCGACGGGGAGCCCCCAACTCCTGTGTTGAAGGTCGGGGTTCTGGCTCGAGGGATCATGGCGCCCTGGTCCATCTGCAGAGACGAGCAGAGACGTTGGGTCGAAAAAAGGGGGAAAAAAAACAAAAGGGGACGGTCAAAGGGAACGCGCGCACTTGCCTTGGTCAGGCCCTTTGCTATCAGGGCGATTTCGGTGGGCTGGTAGACGCACCCGCGCACCTGACCGTTGTAGGCTCCGTACGGGGACACTGGTTTGGTTGGAGCTGGGGAGGGAAAGGCCAGAGGTGCTGATCGAGCTACGTGCTAAGATCTGCCCCTTTCATCGCAACAAGGGGGCCGGTGAAGGCTAAGTTGCCTTGGCGACAATGTCGTGGGCTTAAGAACACAAATGCAAAGGATAAGGCTCGAGAGAACGCATGCAAATGGAGGACGGCCGGGCCATACGAGCGCCGGGAAACACCTGTAGCCCCTGATTGGACCTACAGAATCCTCATTTATTTACCCGATTTCTACTCCTCTTTTTGGTCTTTACCTGATGGAGGTTCATCCATGGAGAAGGCTTTATTCTCCATGTACACGTTGTGGTGGGCCGCCTCGGCCTCCTTGCGGACGCTGTCGTAGACCAGGCTCCTGGGGGGGTACTCGTGGTCGTGGTCCTGCGTCTCCTCCTGCTCGGGGTCCTCCTTGGTCAGCATGCAGATTTCTGGGATGGCGTAGAAGACGAGGAAGACCCAGGCGTTGGTCACCACCGCCACAGCCATGGTCGGGTCGTCCCAGCTCGGGTCCCCGACTACCCGGTTCCCGTGTGTGTACATGAGGATCCAGGTGATCCAGATCGCCACGGTGACGACCCCCGTGGTCAGGATCAGCGCCGCATCCCGGCGCCACCGCTCGTGCGCTAGAGACGGGCACGGAACCAGCACCACGGCCAGCAGCAGGACCATGACGTAGACGAGGGCCGCGACAAAGTCCTGGTTGGCCACGCCGCAGGGGAGGTCGGGGTCGGCGGCGCCGCCCGCCGGGCTCCTGACGAGGGTGATGATCAGCCACTCGGCGTTGACGATGACCTCCACCAGCCACAGAGCCAGAACCCCCAGGCAGAGCATCCAGCTCCCGGGCCCCCGGCCCCGCCGGCCCAGCAGGAGGAGCCACAGCCCGTGCGTGGTCAGGCACGCCAGGCAGCCCGCGAACAGCACGCCGAAGAGGAACCGCCGCGCGGCGCAGCTGGCCGAGTAGCGCCCCACGATGAAAGCGAACGTCAGTCCGAAGAGCCCGAGGGCGAAGGTCAGAACCCCCGCCTGGAGGACCGCCGCGGCCTTCCGCTTCCCGTCCGTCACGAAGGGCAACGAGGCCAGGAGGACGACGAGGAGGATGAGGGAGGTCACCGCGCCGGCCGCCGCCACGGCCTCCGCCACGATGCCCCACGCCGTCGCCAGGTCACACAGGTTGTAATACACCGAACTCAGAGCGGGACCGCATCCGTCCGGGGCGCCGGCCATGGCGTCAGCCTGTTCCAACGACAATGGCAGTGGTTTGTTGAGGCAGTCATTTAACTATCCTGTAGGAAGCAGCTGATTTGCATCCCAGATTGTCATCGCCAGACTGGTCACACACGATGACGAGAGTCGGCGCGCCACCGGACCCTCTGATGTGCAGAGATCTTTTGTTGCGATCTAGTTCCCAAAAGAACCTCTCACAGATCAACATGTTCCCACCAGATGTACGAAAAAATGACGCTAAAGGAGATGTCTAAGGTGTCCGCGCCTCATTGGCTGAAGAGAGGAAAATCAAAACCAGTACAACCAGAACCAGTAAGAAGGAATCGGTAAAACCAGAACCATCCAAAGAACCCATGCTAGGTGGTGTCTCTATGTCTGAGTGGGCTGGTTGTCAAATGAAAGTGTGGGTTTTGTCTTCAAACTTCAATCTCCATCTCTAGCGTCATTATTTGTCATTATTCCAGCAGCCTGAACACGACCAGGCTGACAACTCCAAAGGTTTTAATCCAACAACCTCCGATGCGTCTTAAAGGGTCGTTTGAGGTTACCACGCGTGGATCGTTACAAGCGTCACATTAAATCAAGACGCGGACGGATGAACATCGGTGACTGTCGTACCTGGGTCGATGAGGTGATCAGGTGACGAGGAACGGCTTCAGACACGCAAAAACCGAAAAGGAGTTTCCTCCTTTTTTTTTTTTCTTCTTTTTTTTTCTTCCCCCTTTGGCCGCCTCAGGTCTTCATCTTCACGTCGCCTCAGGATCCTGATCACTGACCTATTCCTGCGGCGGCTGCGACTCTGCTGCAGCTTTGCACATTCTCTCAGATTAGCTATATCCAGCCTTCTTATTTGTTTCGGGCGGCTTACGTGCAAACAAAGGGGCCACTCATCTCTCAAGTGACACATTTCCACCGGAGCTCCGCTGGGAGCTCCGAGCTGCACGATGCGATCTCATTGATGATTGATGATCAAGGGATTTCACGGGTTTTTGGTGATTAAATCAGGGACGGTGACGGGAAAAGTTTTTTTGTTTTTTTTTTAAACGATTATGTTGAAAAATTGCCTCAATATCTGACTCGAAAACAAAAGAGCAGATTAGTGGCAAGTCCAAAGGTGCAGAAACATCGGAATAAATCAGTGTTTCACAGCCAATAGGTCCTCAAACAAGTTCACAGATGGGGAGAAAAATGGAATTGTCACTGTAATAAAGGAAGAAAACTCCATTACAGACTGTCGAACAACGGGGAAGGAAAATAAATGAGCTGTGTAAACTGGTTTTCAGCAGGGTGGACCTGAGAGAGAGACCGCAGCCAGTAGAGCCACCTGGTGGAAACCAGTGAGACTCCTGTGTTATATAATCAGCCTGCACAAGGAAACCCAGGATTGATCCACTCTGTTCGGCCACCATTTAACAGCCATTTGATTGACGGGGACTTTTTCCACTGCACCCACCTTTAATGACCTCAAATGCCATTTTGGTCCAAACGATGGCGGGTGTGTGTCGTTAAATGCTCGCGCGCCGCCGCCGCCGCTTTGTGGAGTCCTCGGCTCAGAATCAAAAGGACGCGCCGAGCTGAATCCATTAGTGGCTCTTTCCCGCAGGCGTGTTTGAGATACAGCAGGCAAATGATGAATGGGCCCAGCGTTTGGCAAAAGGGCCGTAACACAGCCCGTTCCTGATGTATTTACAGGTCAATTAACTTTCATTTTCATTCATCTTTGATAAATGTCTGCATCAAACCTGCAGGTTTTGGATGGCCCGGCGCATCGCCGAGGTCATCGGGGACACTGTGTGTGAGGAGAAGTCGGTCGTTAAGGCTGTATTAAACAGTTAATACAGCCTGATGGGACGTATCAATCATTCAATGGATCGCATCCCGAGGGGTGTTCTCACAAACGAGCGGCTCGTCAATGTGCCCATTTGCATCACACGTGTGTGCAGTCTTCACCGGAGTGGCTCTGGAAAAGAAAGCTCAGTGAAGGTCACGCGCGCGCTCTTCGAGCATGCGCTGTGTATTTTTTTTTTATTATTATTTTATTTAAAAAATCGTGTGTGTTCCACCTGCAGAATGTGAGATAAGCAGAGGGCCCCCCAGGGCCCCCAGAGTTTCACCTGTTGTCTCCACATCTTTGTGGCAGCGGGCTTCATTAGAGCGCCTCACGGCCTCCCCCTGAGACCCTGCCAGGTTATTCATAGCCGTGGTCCTGGATGCTCGGGTGGGGGTACGGGGGGGAGGGAAGGGGGGGGGGCTCTCGGGACACCTATTTCTACGTTTTCACTGCAGCATCCCAACTTCCCTGGAGCAAGGGGAGGGGGGGGTGTATTGGTCGGACTGTTTGGGGCCACATTTGAGTCTGTAACACATTTGTCACACACGTGCTGGCAAAAATACCACACATTTGGCTGATGGCCTGCTCCATCATTTCATGGAAGGGATAAAATCCATACTGGGATGTTGGGGGGGGGTCAGTCGGCCTTTTTTGGAAAATTTTAACGGGGGGGTGGGGGTATATATCGACTGACCTGATCTCTGGCTGACGGATCAATGGGAACCGAGGGTTAAATTGAAACGCTGTAAACACGTAAACGTCTCCACGAGCCCCAAGGTCAGAGCCAGAAGCCGCGTGTGTCTGCGGATTTCCATAAAAAGCTCTTTTGTGGCAATTTCACGCGACAGTCCAGGCCCAGATGAGGTTGTTGCAGCATTCGATTACCATACGCCACCGGCAGGCAGCATTAGCAGCCCAACATCTGCATCGTGCACGTCCATTAAGTTTGTGATGGAAATCCTGCCTGTCACCAACACAATACCACCCACCCCACCCCCACCCCCCTCCGCGTCGGCGATGTGGCCGCTGAGCCCTGGTTGGCAGTCGATTTTGGAAGAGTTCACCTGAAAGCGACGGGGCGAGCCAATGAAATCCCTCCTCCATTAACGGGATCAACGTGACCACGGAGGGGTAATTGCTAAATGGATTATGAAAATTTGATTGACTGCAGTCGCTCACACGCATTAGAATTGCAATTGCTGTCTCCAGATGGCCTCGCTGGACACACGCCGTGATTAACCGAATTAATTCTACGATTGAACTTAAGTTATCAAAGACAAAAATGTCCAGAACTGCGCTCATATTGATCGCCGCCGCCGGTCCGCCTCCCCTGGCTTTCAACCTTAAATAAAAACAACATAATCGTTACGTGCCCGCCTGGCCCGCTGCCATCGATCAATGCCATGTAGCATCTAAAAGGGAGAAATTCAAAATCAAAGCTGTCACTATAGCAACGCCCCTGCCAGATTCCACCAATCAGCAGAGCCCGTGGGGTTGCGAGTCAGGCCGGCGTCCTACATAAAGAGTGCAGGACAGGGAGCCGGGGCGGCACACGCAGGGCAAAGCACCTTTCCACGCGCACGGAGGCTGAAGAAGAAGAGGGGACCAGAGTGAGGAAGAGAGGGGGGGAAACAGGACAAAAGGGAAGAGGCCGGGAGCAACTGAGAGGAAATGGTACGCTCGTCTGAAGGAGGGAGCCCTGCCTGGGTCCGTGGGGGGGCTCTGCTCCTCTTACTCCACTGTGTCTCGGTCAGAGGAGGTAAGACAGCATCACTTGGTTTGTTTTTAAATCTCCACATCACTCCCCAGTCCAGTTTGTGCGCCGAGAAAAACTAAATTTGCATTTGTAGACCCCCCCCACCACCACCACCACCACCCACCCTCTGTATTCCAGTGAAGCTTCCTCCACACTGTCGCTGTGGATAGTAGGGCGCAGCGTGAACGTGCGACTCGTGCTGGTCCCCAGGGGGCCGACGTGTATCCATTCCCCCTCGCCCCGTCACCGTCTATCTGCCCGCAGAGAAAGACGGGGAAGTCCATTTGCCGGCTGGCTGTGCGCCAGCGCGGTACTCCAGAGCCGCGGGAGAGAATCGCAACTGACTTTTTTTTTTTCCCCCTGTCTGGTTTTTTCACCCAAAGCTAAAAAAAAAAAAAAAAAAAAAAAACACGCTCCCGTGCTGTCAGGTAGCATCTCGTGGGAAGGGTTGGTGCTGGGAGGAGGTGCGGGGGTCCTCCGCGAGGGGAAAAGGATGCTTTATTCACACTTTTGAAAGTTTAAGTATGAGGCAAATAAATATTTCAGGCCAAATTGTCCCGATGTTCTAACGTGAACAGCGTGAGCGTTCGTGAGAGTGACATGAGCCCCCACCCCCGGGTCTCATTAAACCTTTAGTAACAGACTGGTGGCTACGGTGGAGCTGAAGGGAACCGTGCCGAGCGGCTTCTCGTGTGGGATTCGCAGGAGGATGCACCCCCCCCCCCCCCCCTCCGTAGAGCCGCAAAGGCTCGACTACCAATCCAGCCACTCTGCCTTATCCCCCGGGGAGGCCTGAGCCCGGCCCCGTCCACCCTCATCTCACGTGGCTTCCTCGCGGAGCTCGGGAGAATTTCTCGCACCCCAACTTCTGGCCGCGCTTGAAACCGAATCCGTTGCGCATTTGTGCCCCCCCCCCCCACCCCACCCCTGCAGCAGCCCTGAAGCAGGACCTGGCGCTGGACGCCGGGGCCACGGTGCTGAACCACTCCATGAGCCTGGTGCAGCGCATGGAGGGCCTGCTGGCCATGGGGAACGGCAGCGACGTCACCCTGCGCCTGCAGACCCTCAACACCGACGAGGTGAAGGTGATCCAGGCCCACAGCCTGGTCCTCACCATGCAGAGCGACGTGTTCGAGGAGCTGCTGCTGACCCGCAACAGCAGCACCGTGGTGGTGAGGGAGAGCCCGGACTGCGCGGCGGTCTTCGACAAGTTCATCAGGTACGGCCGACTCCTCCGGCGTTGGCGCCCTCCTCTCAGTTACACAACACCCAGATATTTGCTCGCGGTATTCGCGTCCGCAGCGGTCAGTCTTTTTAGATGTTCTAAAATTACATCCGCAGTTTGAAGCCTGCAGTTGGAGAGCAGACGGTGTGGGCTTAGCCGGTGACTCAGATGCGAAAAGGAGAAGTAGGCTTCAGAAAATATGCCTGACTTGTTTTACTTCCTGTTGCAGGTACTTGTACTGTGGGGACGTCTCTGTGCGTCTGGATCAGGCCATTTCCCTGCACAAGCTGGCCAACAAGTACCATGTATGGGCCTTGCAGCAAGGTCTAACCCAGTACATGACCCAGCATCTGTCCAGTGAGTCACCGACGGGTCATGTGGTCGGCTGGTACAACTACGCCCTGCAGATCGGCGACACGGCCCTGCGGGACAGCTGCCTGCAGTACCTGTCCTGGAACCTGTCGTCTGTGCTCCAGAGCGGGGAATGGGGCTCCATCAGCGAAGACCTGCTCCTGTCCTTGCTGCAGCGCTCTGACCTCATTCTGCAGAGCGAGCTGGAGCTCTACGAGGCCCTGGAGGCGTGGATTAGCCACAACCAGCCTGTCAGCGGCACGGTGGAGAGCGCCCTGAGGGCCGTTCGATACGGCATGATCCCCCCCCAGCACCTCTTCCGCCTTCAGAAGCAATCCGCCCTCATGCTGAAGTATTACGAGTTCATCCGCGATCTTCTCTATCTGGCTTTCCAGTTTCACTCGGCCTCGCCTATCCAGCTGGCCAAGTACTTTGATGTCAACTGCAGTATTTTCACCCCCCGCAACTACCTGTCCGCCTCCTGGGGGTCCCCCTGGGTCATCAATAATCCCACCCGTGACGACCGCAGCTTCAGCTTCCAGACGCAGCTCGGGCCCAGCGGACATGACACCAGCAAACGGGTGACCTGGAACGCCCTGTTCTCCCCCCGCTGGATCCCCCTCAGCGCCAGGTCGACCTACACCGAGCTGGGGGCCATGCAGCCGACGCGCACGGACGGCGGCCGCCCTCGCATCATCATAACCCCGGCCACTTCCAGCTCTGACTTCGCCGGCGTGACTTTCCAGAAGACTGTCATTGTCATGGCGAGGCAGCAGGGGAAGGTGGTGGTTCGCCACGTCTACAACTTCCACCAGAGCACAGAGGAGGTGGGCGATTTCCTGCTGGACGCCGACCTTCAGCGCCGTGCATCAGAGTACCTAATTGACAGCTCCCTCTACCTGCACGTTGTAATAAAACCGCTCTATCATACCCTCCTCGTAGCCAGAAAGTAACAGCAGGAATTAGGTGTGACCCCGTCATCAATGTTCACTCTCCGCCCTCGTGTACACACTCCAGAGCAAACTCATATCACAGCACATGTGTATGTATGAGGCCTGTGACATGTCCATCCTTGAGTTCATTGTTCATTTAGCTGTCTTCCAGGTATTCCAGGCAGTGACTATTGAGTCCTGCTAATAATAATGATGATGTGTAGCTGGTTCTTTCTTTCTATTTTAAATTATGAGCAACGATTAATGCTGTTTAAGTACTGTAAAAGTTTCCGAGTGCTGATGTTTTTTCAGTTAATTTTATGAACTTCGCAATTTGTTATCCTGTGACTCACATTTTTCTTTTTTTACATAGAAAAACGTGTGAATTAAAGTTCATTGTTGGTGTTGCCTGAAGAATGAAGGCTTCTTTGGCTCTCACTCTCTTATTTGTTGTTACACGATCATTAGATGGATTTGTAATTTTAATCTTTGAACCCACGCAAAACGAATATTTACCTCGCCAGGTAAACGCATTAACACCGCCCCTGTAGTGACCTGTAATTGTTTGTAAAGATTAAAAAAAAAAAACGAATGAAGCAAAACGGAAGAGAATGGATGGGTTTTTCTGTTGCGCCCGCGCAGACTACACTTCCCGTGATGCCGCGCGCCGGGCAGGAAGTGCGTCACCACGTTGCTGGAAGCTTCAGCTGTCAGACTTTGGCCACCGTAAAAGTGCAGGTTTTGTTAGCAAACTAAATCGAGCCGCGCAAAGCCGCCGCGACTCCGCTCAAAGTTGGTGCATCGTCCCGCCCGTCGAGCTCCGAGGAGGCGCGGAGGCCCGCCCGGCCGGAGCCTTCCCTCCCTCCCTCCCCCCCCCTCGCCGGCGGCGCTTGCACCCAGAGTTTTAATCGCTGCTAGGATTTTTTTTTTTTTTTTTTTTTTTTTCCTCCTCCTGCAGAAGGCAGCGATCCTGAGCGGGCAGATGCAGGGAGGGATGCAGGGAGGGAAGGAAGGTGGGAGGGAGGGAGTGAAAAAAGGCAAAAGTCTTTGTGCTTCCCTTCCCCCTCATCAAAGCAAAGGGGAAATGTCTCTGTCCAAAGGAGGTGAGTCGTTTCTTTTTTAATTATTATTCCCACGTTTTTTTTTTCCCCCTTGTCGGCCGAAACCTGCATCGATCTTTAAATACCGACGTGCAGTTAGCGCGGAAGTAATCTAGCTAGCCGTGCGTGAGTGAACGTAGCATTACCAGGTGGAAAGCTGCATGTTTGAGGGCAGGAAAAAGCGGGGTGGGGGTGTGTGTGCGTGTGTGTGTGTGCGTGCGTGCGTGTGTGGACGGGGGGGGGGCAGCCGGCGCGTCTTCGCCTGCTCGCCGCCGTGCAAACTTGGGTCCCGGTGCTCGGAGCCCCCGGGCCCTGACGCGTTTCGGGGCGCGCGGCTAAGTTGGAATTACAAGTTTCCGTGTTGTCGCCGTTCAACGACGGGGAGCAGCCACTTTTTTTTTTTCCTCCTCTCTCTCTTTCTCTTTCTCTCTCTTTCGCTAATCTCCGCGCACCAGCCAACGTGCCCGCGGGGGCGGAATTGTCATCTTTATTGGGGGATAAACCCCCCCCACCACCATCGCCCCCCCCACAGTGAGGACATGTGTTCAGGGTCAGCACTCTTTATTCCGTTAGCCTGAACGTCTCTCGGCCGCCGCTGTCGTCAAAGTCTACTTTTTCTTTTTTTTTCTTTTTTTTTTTTTTTTTAAATAAATTGGTGGAAATTCCTTTATTTACTTTTTTCCGCCTGTTAGTCAGCCCGTCTGTGCCATTGAATTTTTTTTTTTTTTTTTTTAAAACCCAAAGGTACTTGGTCTGCGTCACACACGCAGACATGGCGGTGATGTCAATTTACATTTCGAGTTGACCGCATGTGCTGTTACACAATCATACTAGCGTTACTATGGTCGGGAGTACACACTGTTGTGAGAGGGCAATCACAGCCTTTGGCCTACCCTGGCATGTTTTGACTTGCAGCAGCAGCACCAGGCTCTCTGTTGACAGTTCACTGGCTGCACACACACACGCACACACACATGCACACACACACACACACTGGAGCTGGTTCTCCACGGCGGGACCCAGGTGGGCTTCCTGAAAGGGTTCGGTCCCTGTGTGATCCCACCCCCCCCTCCTCATCTGAGTGCACTTGCAGCAGCTGTTTGTTCGTTTAACTGAGGCGTGTTGGGAGACCGGCCCCCTCCTAGCGGCGCTGGCGGGGGCCGCCTGGAGGATTATCTGTGCGTGACTCATCCCGTTCCTGCACGGCGACCTGCACCGAGGCCGGAGCTTCCCGCCGCTGCTATTCCGGCGTTGGGACCCGTGCGATCCAGAGATTCCTGCATGCACGCAGTGCAGCTTCTGGCAACCCCCCCTCCATGGATGCTGGTTCCACCATCCACAGCTCCAGCGCCTCTGTTTTGGGGTTGCATCGCAGGGCATGCAGGTTCCCGGCGAACAGTCGACGCATGCTCATACCCGACGGGGACGGTGTGCAGCAGGTGGGGGTGGGGGGGTTCACGTCCCCCAAAGGGCCCCTGCAGTTGTTGTGTTTTGATGCGCCCGGTCTGCTAATCCAGCGGGGTGTCGCGGTAACTGGGGGGATATTTTTAAGAATATCACGAGTGGTTGTGTAATGCGGGCAGAGCGGCTGTTTGATGTGCGGCCGCCGCGCGCGCGTGGACGCGTGCGTGCAGCCATTATTCTGTTGCCCAAACAAAAGTCTGTATTTGTCAGGTCATCCCAGTGCTCATACTTTAACCCGCACAGAGGAAATGCAGTCTATTTTTGACCAAGCATGTGCGAGTAAATCATACTTCAATCTCTCCCGACCACATGAGAACGCAGTTGACTGTCCACACACACACACGCGCGTGCACACACACACCTATTTTTGGTCTGAGGCATCAAACAGACCTGTGTGATGTTTCATTGGTGCACTATCGAATATGGAGTCTTATGAAAACGATCTGATCTAGTATCTAGTAAGCGCGGGGGTTACCTAATCTCACTTCCTGTGTGTGCTGGAACGATGTGACTCACTCGATGGCAAACAGAGCTCCACTGTAATAATGTCAGATGGAAGCAGTAAACTGACCCCTCGCTTACTTTTGCTCCTCACGCTCGGAGGAGTTGTTGAATTAGCTGTAAAGGAAAGGAGACCTGTTTGCACACCAAACCAGTTTCTCTGAGCCGGGGAGGAACGGCTGCAGCTCCGTGCGGAGCAGGAAGAGAAAGGAAGACGGCGGGTCTGAACACCCCCCCCCCCTCCCCCTCACCTCCACCACCCCCGCCTCGCTGCCGCCGCCGCCTGCTCCCCCCGACGAGCGAGCCGGGGGAAGGGGTGCGGAACAGACGCGGCAACAGGGCGCGGGCAGGCCGCGCGTCGGCGTCCAGCCGTATGGGGGTGTGCGTGTGTGTGTGTGTGAGTATGCCCCCCCCCTTTTGCGCTGGTGGGCCCCGGGAAGCTCTGTCATTCTGGCAGTGAGTCGCGGCCCCTTTTGGGAAGTCCCAGAGGCTGCTGGTAAACCACGTTTATGAATGGACTGCTGTCACTGATTTACCACAGAGAGGTCCCTGCCCTGCTCAGCTACCAGTATTCTTTAAAAAAATGATTGCAACAGGAAGGAAAGCATCCCTTGACGCCCCCCCCACCACCATTGAGTCATCATACCAATGTCAATTAGTCATTTGGGCCTGCATCTGTCTTCGAAGGCCTCGGATTTGAGCACACCTAATCTCTGCACTGATAGCAGATTCGCTAGTAGTTGATGTCAGAGGAAACTACAAATGGTTGCCGTGGAAACGCGCCGCGCTATCAGCTTAAGCGCGGCCGCGCAGAGAGGAGCGAAATTAATAATCTGCAGGATTAGGCAGCAGAAATGGCGCTTTCGCTCCCGGGGCGACTCAGATTCAGGTGTGACGGCGCGTTTTTATTTTTTTTTCTCCCCTCTTCAGCAAAGAAAAAGAAGAACCCGGGGCTGAAGCTGGCCAAAGATGTGTTCGCACAGCCTGCACCCACAGCAGCGTGAGTCCACGTCCGTTCACGTCCGTTCACGTCCTTACACGTAGTTGAAGCACGCTCAGTCAGCGCTCTGTTCCCGCAGGCCTCCCCCGAGATCTGGACTCCAAGGCTTGCGTCGCAATCGGAGGTCAGGTAAAGTCCGCCGAGGTTCCCTCTCCCCCCCCCACCCCCCCGCCGGGTTAACGCACGAGCCCTTCCGCCTTCCAGAACTTTGAGGTGAAGGCCGACGACCTGGAGCAGATCGAAGAGCTGGGACGGGGGGCGTACGGCGTGGTGGAGAAGATGAGGCACGTGCCCAGCGGCGTCATCATGGCCGTCAAGGTAGGCTGGGGAGGCGCGTTATCGTTCACGAGAGGAGAGGAGAGGATTTGCGCTCTAATCGGCACCCCCCCCCCACAGAGGATCCGTGCTACGGTCAACAGTCTGGAGCAGAAGAGGCTCCTGATGGACCTGGATATTTCCATGAGGACGGTGGACTGCTTCTTCACCGTCACCTTCTACGGCGCCCTTTTCAGAGAGGTGACGAGCAAGAGCCTCGCCTTCTTCGCCTGCGGGTCGGTGACGGGTGTCTCTGACGGCACCCTTTAACATCTCCCGCGTCTCCCCCCGTTTGCACCCAGGGGGACGTTTGGATCTGTATGGAGCTGATGGACACGTCTCTGGATAAGTTCTACAAGAAGGTTATCGAGAAAGGCCGAACCATCCCGGAGGACATCTTGGGGAAGATAACAGTAGCGGTACGCAAAGTGTTGCGCATTCTTCAGGCATAGTTGTGCACTTTTATCGTGCAGCTCAGGGTCGGCAACCCCTTTTAAATCTTAAACTCCTTTTTGCGTCTTCCTCTTTAATTCTCATTTCTGTGGACCGATGAGGGGAATCCTGCTGGCTGGTTAATAATTACACATGGTTTTATTAAATTGTGAGACACCAGCGGCTCCACAGACGCACAGTTAGACGTTAGAGTTCCAGAGTCCACTTATTTATGTCGTTTCACCAGTCACATGACCCCAGCGGCAGACCTCGCCCAGCCCTTCGTCTCCTACCTCGCCTGTTGCAGCTCCCCCTGCTCGTTTTCTGTATATTTAAATCTGCATCTGTAACAGGCCGCGAATCCAGGATGACATAGGGAAATCGCCGATGACTGACTTGTTTCCCCTCGTTTGTCTCGTTTTCCTGGGCAGATTGTAAAGGCATTAGAGCATCTCCACAGGAATCTGTCGGTCATACACAGAGGTAGGGCCCGTCGCCCGTGCTCCTTTCAGCGTTCTCGCCATGGCGCTCACTCGTCGGGTGCTTCCTCCCCCCAGACGTGAAGCCCTCCAACGTTCTCATCAACACCCTGGGCCAGGTGAAAATGTGCGACTTTGGCATCAGCGGCCACCTGGTGGACTCTGTGGCCAAGACACTGGACGCGGGCTGCAAACCCTACATGGCGGTAGGTCTGTTCACCCCCCCCCCCACGAGTTAGAGGGTCTCTGGCGCGTCCATGCTGCAGCGATCGGTGTTGTGGTAGTTCCTTTAGCCGCCAGTAGGGGGAGACCGTCGGTCAGACTAAAGCATGGACCCTCTTTCTGAAATGGGTTTTATCATTTCCATTTCAGCCCGAGCGGATCAATCCTGACCTCAACCAGAAAGGCTACAGCGTCAAGTCGGACATTTGGAGCCTCGGGATCACGATGGTGAGCGCCGTTCTGAGGACGCGGCTTTCCGGGTTCGGTGCTGTTTCCGATGTGTTTTAAAGCCGTCATCGGCGGCGGTTGACTAACGCGGCACGACTGCAGACGTACTCGGGAAAACGATCTGATGAGCCGCCCAACTTTGTCTCCCAGATCGAGCTGGCCATTTTGAAGTTCCCCTACGAGTCGTGGGGCACGCCGTTCCAGCAGCTCAAGCAGGTGGTGGACGAGCCGTCCCCGCAGCTGCCCGCCGACGGCTTCTCGCCGGAGTTCGTAGACTTCATCTCCAAGTGGTGAGCATCGCCCGTGTCGCGCTTCCGCCGGGGGCCCAGCAGGGGGCAGCGTCGGTCGAGTATGGCGCCCGCAGCTTTGGTTCCAGCGCGCCCCCCCCCACCCCCCCGCTCAGTGTCCCTAACTTTGTTGTTCTTGTCTGCAGTTTAAGAAAGAAGCCGAACGAGAGACCAGCGTACACGGAGTTAATGGTCAGTGGATTTTCACGCCCCCCCCCCCCACCGTAATCAGTGTTTCGTGGCGTTCAGGCTTTGACTTATCTCCCACCTCTTCTTTGCTGCAGGAACACCCATTTTTCACCCTGCATGACTCCAGAGAGACAGACGTGGCCAGTTTTGTCAAGGTCATCCTTGACAACTGACGAGCCCCCTCCAGGCTCCGCCCCCCCCCAACCACCACCACAGCAGGCGGGGACCTCTCGGCAAAAACACACCAATGGCCTACCGTGTTTTGTTTTTTTCTTCTTTTAAACTCACTGGAATGATAGACTGTCGTGCACCCACACACCGAAGGTTTTTTCGGGGGGGGGGGGTGACCCGAGGACTGACAGCAGCACTGGAGTGTTTTTCTTTTTCTTTTTCTTTTTTTTTTTAATGTTGAATGGTTCAGAAACCCAAAGGTGAGAGGTCGGTTTCGCCCCTCCAGACTTGCTGTGTGTGCAGATCTGAATCTGAACCCAGCTTCCTGCGCTGCCGCTCTCTCCGTTCGTTTTAGCCCCACTGCCTCTTTTATCGCTTCCGAACGGACCGAGCCCGCCATGAATTCTCCGAGACGCCCGTTCGAATGTTTTCACCTGCAACAGTGAACATGTACGTCCCCACGTGTTGAAAGCTGTGTTGTGCGTTTTTATGCCCCCCCCTCCCCAGTAGTAGATTTTTGATACTGTACATGTGTGAAGTTGGATCAGGCCCGGCGGACGGTTCGGCCTTGTCCTGTTGTCATGGCGACTGGAGGCGGGAAGCTCCAGAGCCGGACAGGAGAAGTTGGCTTTGCAGGAATGCGAAGCCTCCAGTTTGAGCTGAACCGACGCCCCCCCCCCTCCCCAAAAATGCTCCTCCTCCTCCGGGTGTTGGAGCCCGAGTGTGGTCGCCGTAGCTACCTGGAATCAGAGGTTGCTAAACAAGCCTCGCAGCTTTACTTCTTCTCTCTGTGCCATTGAGCGACTCGTCGTGAATCACTGCAGCGCCTGCGCGTTCTCGCCTCCTCCCGTCCCGTTTGAGGGTTTGTTTTTAGGTTGTTTTGTTTTTTTTGTTTTTTTTCCTGCAGTTTGACTTTGTGTCGGGGCAACATTTTACCCTTCTCAGTTCCGGAGCTTGTGTTCATGACCTGACCCCCCCCGCCTCAGAGTCATTATGCATTACACAGACAGTATGTTAGGGAATAATTTATGTGTTGAAAATGTAAATACTCTTTTTTTTTTTTTTTTTTTTTTTTTTTTTAAATGTAACGCGGCACTGTTCTGTCTGGCGGTGCCGACGAGAGGTTGGCGTTTGTTTTAATACGGTGTGATCCAAACACACGCGCAGAGCCAGCTGACCGGGGTAGATTTATTTTGGACTGATGTGCTGTCAGGCTTCACCGCTCATGTTTCTGTGCTCTACTTAATGCCGGAACGACCCCGTTTATCTCTCCCCAGGTCGTCCTGGACCGAGATCCACGGTCCACGGTGGGCATCCATTATCTCTTCTGCCTGAGCATACTATGCAGAGCCTGTTTATTAATATTATTGTTGTTATTATTGGTAGTAATATTATTATGATGATGCCTCCGAGGGGCCCCAGCCATGTGGCAGTTTTCCCACTCCCAAGTGTTCAGAGACTGTGATGATGGTGACGATAGTGATGATAACCGCCGTGCCTCTGTCGACGGCAGGCGCTCATCGCCTCTGTGGTTTACACTGTAGTGCAACCTTTATCAAAAGTCGGCGAGTTAGGAGTATTTATGATTGTGAATAATGAGGGAAAGCTAGCAACACCACAAAGAAGCTGCTGTTAATGTTTTGGTTCATAGGTGTTTTTTCGATGCCCTTCTTTGGACGGTCATCCCCTCGGTGTGTAAAAGTGAGTTTTTATGCTGTTCACAACGAGAATGGAACACTTGCTCTACCTCTTACTCCTTAACTCTGTTTGCCACCTTTTGCATTGGGTGGGAATGACAAACTTGAACTATGGAAAGACAAAAAATAAAGGCTTTATTGTTCCATATGTGCATTTGCAGTTTATAGTGGTCATTGTGGCTGCCGTGTTCGGAATGCCAATGTTTTCAATAAACAGCGGACAGCAGCGGGGACGCTCGTCCGCCTCCTGGCCGGCGGGGGGCGCTACCGAGCCCGGCCGCCCCAGAACCGACGGGGCTTTCGGTTCCGAACGAGAGCGCTACTTAACCAACATACACCAGAGGGGTTGTTTTAAGTTTAAAAAAAAAAAAAAAAAAAAAGCAATTACCTGTCGCCGTGGGCACACTAGAAGCTCAATTACACCGTCGCAGGCAGGTTTCCCGGCGGGTTATTAACAGGCTGAGTTATATTGCCATTTAAACGTGGAGTTCTGCAGCTCCGGTAATTGAAACGGAATCTCCTGATTTTGTCCAAACATCGCCTTCAGGTCACGATATATGTTTATATGCACGTCCTTCAGCGCAAAGGAGCCCCTCGAATATCTTCATTATCAACATTATCGAATCCAGGGGTCTGTAGCTTTGCGGCGCTTCGCCGCTAGAGGGCGCGCGAGGCGCACAGGCCGACGAGGATATGGAAAGCTTGTTTTAAAGTTTGGAAAAGTCAGATTAGGATTCGTTTAAGGGCTTTGTGTCTGGGCCTGCACTTAATGTTCTCGCACGACCTACTTTGCAGATCGGACTAATCCAGGTGATCAGAAGGACGCCGGGTCTTTGGTTCCTCGCATGTGATCCACCGGGGGGGTAAAGTAACACCGCTCCATGAAACTTACACTTTCTCACACTTTCCATCACGGCTTCCAAACGATTCTACCTACTGGGGTTTTTTTTGTTGTTGTTGTTTTTGTTTTCCAGGTCAGCCAGGCTTCCGTAGTTCCGCCAAAGTGAACACGTGGCGGTGGGGGGGGGGTCGTCTTCAAGTGGCAAGTCATCACGACGTGGTGCAAAGAAAGACGAGTCTTTTTCTGAGTGCTTTCTGTCGTGACTGCTCACAACAGGGGTCAACAAAGACCCACTTGGATAGTGGCTCCAATGTCTTCATGCCAGGATGAGGAAACTGAATGGCTGCGGAGTGCAGCCACGCCGGGCCTTCCCACCCAAACCAAAGACGACTTTTTTTTTTTTTTTTTAGGAAGCAGAGCCTCAGAGGAGGACTTACATAATTTGGCTGAAAAGACTGGCGTGTCAGGAGAAGAATGGGAAACATCCCGTTCACTTACGGGCACCGGCTTGATTCAGCGCACACTGTCATGCAGAAGTGAATCACAAGACACAAATATGCATTCGGGGGGGGTGGCGCATAGATGTGGAGAAAACTTCTGAAGTGTAGTAAAAGAAATACTTGATAAGGGAAAGTAAGGGAAGTTGGGTTTTTCGACTGAGGGCATGTAAAGTGAGCGCAAACAGACACACGGGGAATGTGTCCTGTATCTATAGGGATCTGCTCGTACTTATTTAATTCAAAAAAGGAAATATTTGCAGATGCAAATCTGCCCATAGGTGCTTCATAGTTCACTGTCATTGGATCATTTGTAAAGGTTCCAGCATTGCTGCTTAATGAGGTGCTACTTTTAATTAAATTAGAGGCTTGAATCTGAGCTGATCTGTTTACTTGCGGACGTGACCACGAGAATACAACCCTGGAGTCATCGGATTACTCAAGTGATCGTATAAATGGCGTGTCCGAGAAAGGGGGGGGGGTTCTGCGGCGATGCAGTCGTATCAGTGGGAAAGTTGTAGGGCGAGATGAAGTGAAGACCTCGTGAGTCTTCTACGTATGTACACACCTCTGAGGGCTGTCCCCGGGGATTGGTGGGTCGTCGTGGATCTGAAGCGCCTTGCTGCGTTATCAGACCTTTGTGGTCGCGTGAATGGGCCCGGCAAAGTCCCATCGTGAAGTTGTTGCGTTTTTGCGCACCGTTGTGAAACAGTCGATGAACAGTTTCACAAAGCGCGCAGCAGAAATGGGAGAATTCAAACCTCTGGGTTTTGGACCAGGACGGTTTGGGACCTTGGGAACTTTGCTGGCGCTGCAGAGCGGCCGGCGGCCTTGACTTCAATGGAGATGCGTGTTTTTGGGTGGAGGCAGATCTTCCCCACATGTTCTTACGCAACACGCTGGTCTCCTATTGCACCGCGTGCCTGTGTGTGTGTGTGTGTGTGAGAGAGAGAGAGGGGCCACGACAGAGCGGCCTTGAGTAGTTCTACTACGGCTGAAGTTACGGGGTGTTTGATGTCTGCGCGGACAAACACGAGCATATTTTATGACCCGTGCGTTACATCAGAACCCTCTTCGGAGCTTTGGCATCGTTCTGTTCATCCCTGCAAAAATAAACTTTTGTGTAGGCCTGAAGGAGCTGCACTGATCGAAGCTGGTTTAAGACGAGATTCCCCTCCTAGAGTCTCCGCAGCCTCGGGAGACGCACGTTATCCTTACCCACATTTCGGCGCACAAAAACCAGCCTTTCAGGGAGAAAAGGGCCCCAGCCTTACACGAGAACGGGCCGCGGGTCGTGAAGGCCGGACAGCGTGTCTGCGGCCGTCTGACGGGCTCAGTCGAAGCGTGTTGGGTCTGCAGTGAGGACGTGCAGTGGAAAGTGTACTTTGGCAAAGAAGACGCGAGTTCCTCTCCTCCTGCCCTGGGGCCAGTGCTGTGCTCTCCGAATTCAAAGGAGCGGGTGACAAAGCAAACACTAGACCATGAAAATGTCTCAGGGGGATGCACAATAAGGAAATTACGTAATGACATTTTGCTGACATCTTTAGAATAAAACGAGATCGGTTGGCGGCGCGGAGGGCAGATAATGTGGCTTCAGATGGACGCGGTATCGAGTAAAAGGCCAAAGCTCGATCAAGCGGCAGGCGTGAGCAGGCACCACCTGCTCCCAACGGTATTTTCTGACCACAACACCGCCGTCCATCTCCCTCCGAGGGCCCCGCGCCGATGGTTTTGATCCGCGGTAACAGACAAACCAGCGATGAGTTTTGCAGGCCTCTCCGCGATACGGGAGCCGTGCCCCCCAGAGATCTAAATAGCCGAGTTATATTTAGAGAAGCGAGCTTAAAAGTGTAAGATATGGCGCAGCCAAAGAAGGTGAAATTGAATATCGCCGCGTTTGCTGGTGGTGAAGAGCTGAGACGGAGAACAGCTGCGGCGAGGTGTGTGTGTGTGTGTGTATGTGTGTGTGTGTGTGTGGGGGGCGGTCCTCATGAGCGGCGCGGTCGTAAGCTTTCAGCCCGTTTTCAGGATCGAATGTATCTTTCTGTTAATCTCGGACTCACCCCATTCATGGGGCCGACTCCTTAATCGCGTCCCGTGTTTCTGCCGACGGCCTCTGACATCACGTCTCCCAGCGAACGATCACGTGGTCCAAGAGGGAGGTGTGTGTGTGTGTGTGTGTGTGTGGGGGGGGCAGACGCGTGACAAATGAGCTTCTTTTGAGACGGTCGGCGTTGATGTTAAGGGGACAGGAGGAACAAGGACGTCGCTCCGCAGCAAACGATGCGTTCAAAGCCCAGCTGGTGGGATGGAAAGCTGCCGGTCCCCAGTGAGGGGGAGGACTCGGGAGGGCCGCCGGGCTGCAGGTCTGTGCCTGTTACAACCACCCGAGCTGGAGCCCGAACGCCACTGCTGAGGCTTCGGTTTTACTCATGAACCACCGCTCATCACCTGAAGGCGAGAGCGCCTCGATGCGCTTTGGACCGGGGGGGGGCACACGGGCAGCTTTGTGCCGCTGTAGTATGAGGACATTAATGACACCCAGTCCGCTGCTGTAACCGTGAACCTGCCTCTCCTGTTACCTGCTCCTCTCCGCGGACATGGAAAACTCCAGCGCCGATAGCTTTCATTACACTTCTCGTTCGCTGCATTATTGAGACCGTCCCTGCGAAAACCCGCTGTCGGGCCCCGCATGTCTGATGTCAAAGGTCACCGGCGTGTCGAGCTGCTATTTGAGGCTCAGCCTTTGTTCGCATTTAAGCTGATAAATCTGGCCTTCCCTGCACTTTTTCCTCCTCTGACTGACTGTTTAAGCCACTTCTGTAATCTCGGGGAAACAAAATGATGTTGTGATGGGATGAGAGGAATAATCTCCTTGTTAGGGACAAATTGCTCTGTGGGGAGAACAAAGATCACCCGCTCTGGCTCGATCCGCCACTGAGTCGCGAGTCCCCGTTGATTCAGGTTTATTTTGCAAAAACAAAGAAACAAAAATGTTTATACCATGCAGATTAGTGTCTGATGTTTCCTACACCTTCCCGAGGGTGACCCCCCCCCCTTCGCTAGTCTGGGCTGCTTCTGGAATCATGGGAAAGCAGCAGCAAGCGGAACAGGCCCACAGCCCACAGGCCGATGAGGTAATAACCTAGAAAAGGGCGAAAAAAGGAGATGATGTGGACCATCTGCTTGGTCAGGAGGGGATTTGAGGGGATGATTGGGCCGCCGCCGCGCCCTGTCCCCCCTCGTCTCAATGTCACAAAGGATTGAATCCACTAATCTTGTTCGGTGTAAATTAAATCTGAAGTCGGGAGGAGGAGAGTGTGTGGCGGGGGCAAAGATTTAGGCCTGGTTAAGCGGGAGGTCCAATCCCACCGTTTATGACCGCCCTCGCTCCCAGGTCAGCGGGCACGGGGAACTGAAGGTTTGTCGCGTGACGCGCGCAGAGTGACAGATCTGAGGCGGGGCGGGGCAGCTGAAACGAGCCACGCACGCACGAGGGCGGAAGCTGGGATGCCCCGAGTCTCACCCCCGCCCCTGGTTTAGGGGTCACCTGCGGCGGCGCTGATGCGGCCGGTTGCCCGGATATCTTCGTAGCGACCCCGGGCCGTTGACCACCCTCATCCTTGACTCGGGTGCTGATGTGAAGTTAAGAGAGGAGAGAGAGGGCAGGACAGGTTCGTGCCGCTCCAGACGAGGCAGGAATTGTGCCGCTGGTACGAGCGCATTTACCGTTGCACTGGCTGCGTTAATGTATCTGCAGCTGCTCCCTCAGCAGAGGTAGTAAACATACACAGTAACCCAATAGTCCACCGGCGGATGTGTTTTTTATCGGCATTCAAACGAGCGCGGCTCTGGGGACGGGGACTTAGTGCGGCAGTTGTTGTTGTTGTGTGTATGATCACAGTCGTGGTACCAGAGTGGTGGTAACCTTTATCACTCAAGGTCTGGAAGCGTTTCAGGGGTATCAAACCGCCCACAGCTGTCCTTGTAAACAATCCCCTCTCAAATGTCCCATGTCCTTAATTCTCCTCGCTGCAATTGACTTGGACTTTTTAAAAGTCCTTTTTTTTTTTTTTTAAACTCCTCTGTAAGATTTGTTGGGATTTTGGGGACGGATTTCCCTTCAAAGAGAGTAAAGCGTGCGTTACACATCTACATCATTAGAGTTTGGAGATACTTACATTTCTCTCCAAGTTCCTTTACGCTGACTCCGAGCTCTTGGAACGGTTTCTGGCACATTTGCGTCACAGGAACGAGGAACACCACGTCAGGACAGACAGCGCCCCAAGAGGCCGAGCTGTGCAACTACAGCAACGTGACTCAGTCTGAAAGGGGTTGCTCGGACTATCTCACTATATTTTCTATGTTTTGGCCTTACCTGCAGCGTCCTGAAGACTTTCACTCGGGCGTTTGTTGTTCCCAGAGCCCGCCCAGTAGAACGCCGGGAGCAGGCATCATAAATGGATGTCGGGGGGGGCGGGGGGGTTGTGTATTGTAGCTCATTCACTAATGTGGCTCCATTATAGGCAAACAGAGCCAAGCTCTCTCAGTAAAAGTTGCTGCTGGTTGATGGCCAGCATTCAGCACTCAATAGGTATCACTTGTGTTTCCTGGCTCTAGCTTCATCTACCAAGGTCAGAAGTATCCGAGCCAAAGACGTACTAAAAGGTCAACTGCATGACTAGATGAAGAGTCACAAAGGCGCAAACCCATTATGATGGCACTGTGAGCATGTCCAGTTTGATGGCCTTCTGGTTATGCCCCCCCCTTCCCCCCTCCACGGCAGGCTGTCAGCAGCTCAGGGAACGGAAAACACCTGAATCCTGTCCAGAATGTGCTACCTGCGTGATTCTCTGCTCCTCCACCAGTCAGATACTCAGCTGTCACAACTAAAGTCGGCAGGCGGGTTCTATTGAAATATCTGACCCGTGGACAGCCCAGAATTCGAACCCAGAATGTTTTGCTGCAGCTCCACTGAGCGGTGCGGTCAGACACACACGACACGCACACACACACACACACACATACGTGCACACTGCAGCAGAAGGTTCTGGCAAGTGTGTCAGCTGTTGGGGGTTTGGTGCAGCGTGTTTATCTGTGACCTGATACTCCGGTCCTGTTTGGACTCAACTGTAAACCTTTCGAGGTAACGCGTTCATCGGTTGGGATCCAACTTTTACAACTTTTTCCTTCGCATTTCCCGGATGAAAACAGTCAGAAGTCGTCCGAGCGCCGCGCCCGGAAGCTGCAAACAGCCTCCCGAGCTCTCAGCCCGGGGCCGGGGCACGGTAGCAACACGCTCACTCAGAGTTACAGTTTCAGGCGACCGTTTGACCCCCCAGTCGTCATCAGTCAATGCGCTGGCCAGCTGCGTGCCTGTGCCGACAGCTCCCCAGTAAGACCCAGCAGACGCTTTATGCAAGCGCTGGTTGCGCCGCTAGAATTATGCAATTACTTGATTTCGTTCATTGAGCTGCTAATGCGCTACGGCGTTGTGACATTTCAGAGGGTACGAATGCGTGTCGTGCCAAAGCGCCCCGCCGGGATGCGCCGCGGCTTCTGCGCATTCAGTCTCGGCCGCCTTTTCGGGGAAACGGACGTCTGCGATGACGGAGGGAACCGCTGCAAACTTCCCTGGTATGGGAGATCTCAAAAGGCCAGAGATCCTCTGGAGACGCAGATGTCACGCTCGTTATTTTTACATCTGGCCGAACTGACGGCCGTATTAATATCAGGAACGACCTCGACAGCACAACCGAGACAAGAATTCAGGCTAAACGCAAACAGCCACGACTATTTATAAAGTTACACACGCGGGACATGACCCACATTTATATGTCCAAAATACACGATGTCGCAAAGACTTTGTCCAGACGGCTGAAGCTTCCTCCTGAGCGATAAATATGCCCGTGCTCTTTAGCACTGCCTGGATTTATGAACACGGGCTGTGTTTAATCACAGGACGCTTCCTGGCAGAGACAAATTCAACATTTCCCAAACTTTGCGTATTCTCCGGCACGTACGGCTGACTGGAAGATGGAAGAACGCGGAGCGAAGAGTCGCCAGCGTTTATGTTTATATCCAAAATTTGAAGGTCAGGCTGCTCAGCACGGCGCTATCAAGCCAGTTCAGGGGAATCCATTGAAGAGACGTCATCGGCGTCATCGACAGGCACGTTCTGGCCAGCAGCGGCTGTCAATTAATTTTTTTTTTTTTTTTTTCAGTAGTGTTCCCGGAGCAGATTAAACAAATGTCCCGTCGGACTGTTAGTGGTTTTAACCACGCGCGTCCGTCATCTTTGAAAGGACGGAGGAAGTAATCCGTGCAAACCTTCCGGGAGGCTTCCTCCAGGAATCTGGGTCGGTCGAAGGGTTGCTGTGAGATTTAAATTTTGAGGCAAAGATAAGCGTCCCCACCAGCGCGAGTCGGGATTCCTTTGTCAACGGGAAGAAAAGTCGGCCTGTTTTTTTTTTTTTTTTCGCTCCAATCTGGAACTTTCTGACAGTTTCATTAGATAATGTGGAAAAAGCCCCGCGGCCTCGCAGCTTCCTATATGTAGAACCCAATCGCATTGGCTCGCTGCCTTCCTGTGGACGTGTTGGATCAATAGACCCCCTGACTGTTTCTCGTGCTGGCAGAACGACACTGCAGATGGAAACTAGCTCAAGCCGGAGACAGATGTAGGTTCACATCTGCAGCTCAGAGCCGCTCTTTGCTTCTTTCTTTTTTTTTTTTTTTTTTTTTGGACAGAATTAGAGGAGGCCGTGCACTCCCATCTGGAGCACCAGCTATTGAGACCTCATCGCACATGAAAGCTTCTGAGTCGCGCAGCGCCATCGGACAGAATCGGCCTTCGTCACTGTACCGAGAATGAGGGGTTGCACCGTGTTCTTTTTACGCTTTATTGGAAAAAAAGGACAAACAGTTTTCAACAACTGCAATATCACTGTACAGAATACGCTTTATAATTTACAAAAGATTAAAAAATGTATGTACACTCTGGTTTGTGGTGGGAAGATGCTGGTAAAAAAAAAAAAAAAAAAAAAAAAGATCTAAGACTGGAGGAGAAGTGATCAGGGTCCGTTTCCAGATAGGCAGTAGTCGGAAATCAGAGCCGCGGTGCTACCTGGTCCGGATTTGCGTCAGCTGACCCGATCTTCACGAAGACAAAAGCAAGGGCCCGTTTGGAAACAACACACGACTCCACAAGACCCACAGTAGTGGATGGGGGGGGCGATCGGTTCGGGCCAAGGGTCCATATCCAGTTATGGTCGTCTCCTAAATATGTACACGTTTGGCTGCGGGTGGGAAGAAGTTTTGGAAAGTGCAGCGGCGGAATCATGCTGGCCTACAGCTAGATGAAGACAGATACTTTGGATTTTGGCGCCTATATTTCTCCCTAAATGTACAATATAGAACTTAGCAGCACCAGTCGTCGACATTCATCACCTGGGCCCAGGCCGGAGCTCTCCCCGCCTTCTCCCCCCCAACTTTTATTGCACATAAGAACACAGAGGTCTGCGTGATGCTGCACAGGGGTCGCCTCTTTCTTATCGTACCTTCACACACGGGAAACCGCGGCACGTCCGCAAACAGAAGCGAGAGAAAACGGGCCGCCAACAGACTTTGATCATGAGACCAGCTCATTAAGTGCTTTCATGAGCACATGTTTGAACAGGATAATCTGATTTAAAACAGCTAAACTTATATATACCGTTTTAAAGAAATTGCACATTTGCCATTTTATAGCCAAGCATGCAGCCTACGATAAGACATAGCATGCTCAGTGTGTGCTGTGCAGACTAGAAATATGCACTTAAATAAGATAGAAACTGCATTTTTGTTATACTTAAGTCTATATAGATATAAACACATTTGGCAATTTAAAGCTCAATTTTTGCACAGTGTGGAGCTGGGGCGGCGAGCTGGTCTATCAGCGTTTTAATGACAGAGGATTTTGTACTCAGATCACAGTTTACGAGCTGTCGCGCATTTTTTTCCCGACAGCTACTAAGACCCACATCAACAAGTGCCCCCGGGGTGGATTTAACCCTCCTCATATTTCGGACTCGGCTGTCAAAGGCCTGGATTCAAGCGACACGGAGTCCAGATTGCACTCAGCGTCCGACACCTCGACCGCCGCCGCGTCCTCCGCCGGCCCGACCTCCGCCGGCCCGACCTCCGCTCCCCTCGCCGCCCCGCTTTCCTCGTCCTCCAACTCCTCCAGCTCCGCTTTCTCCAGAGCCACCTCGTTCTCGTAGCAAAACGAGTTCCTGGAGCTGGAGGGGTTGGACATCTTCTCGGCCAGCTCCCTGGCGCTACAGACGGGCGTGCTGGGCACCTCGTAGGTGTTGTCGAAGCGGGAGTAGTCCACCTTGTAGTAGTTCTTTTCCTCGAAGAGCACCGGCTCGAAGCGGTGGCCCCACAGGATCTCGCTGGCCACGTAGGAGCTGCGGCACTGCGTGGTCATGGCCGTGGCCTCCACCATCCCCTCCAGGATCACCACGATCTCGAACTCCGACGTCTGCAGGTCCTCTTTGCTCATCTCGTAGAACGGGCTGTCCTCGTCGATCTCGTGCACGATGGTGATGGGCGACACCAGGAAGATCCTGTCCAGGCCGCTGTCGAAGCCCACGTCGATGTCCACCTGGTCCAGCGGGATGTACTCGCCCTCGGCCGTGGTGCGCGACTTGAGGAGCTGGGCCCTGACGTGGGCCTCCACCAGGTGGCTCTTCCTCAGGTTCCCCACGCGCCACATCAGGCAAAGCTTACCGTCCCTCATGGCCACCGTGGCGTAGTAGCTGAACACCAGCGTCTCGTTCCTCTTTTTGGGCTTGGCCATCTTGGCCATGACGGCGCCGATGATGAACGCGTCGATGATGCAGCCCACGATGCTCTGGAAGACCACCATAAAGACGGCGACGGGGCACTCCTCTGTCACGTAGCGGTAGCCGTAGCCGATGGTGGTCTGCGTCTCCACCGAGAACAGGAAGGCGGCGGTGAAGCTGTCCACGTTGGAAACGCACTTCTGAGTGGCGCTGTCCAGGTCGCCGTAGGAGAGGGCGACCATCCAGAAGACCAAACCGAAGAAGAGCCAGGACAGGAGGAAGGAAAGGCAGAAGATGAGCAGCATCCAGCGCCAGCGGATGTCCACGCAGGTGGTGAAGATGTCGGCCAGGTAGCGCTGGCCCTTCTCGCTCATGTTGATGAACTGCACGTTGCAGTGGCCGTCCTTGCGCACGAAGCGGCTCTGGCGCTGGCGCTCGCCGTGCGCCTTGTCCACGCTGCCGTTGCCGTAGCCGTTGGGGACGGCCACGGCGGCCAGCTTCATGCCGTCCTCCTCGGAGGAGACGATGCTGTAGCGGTGGCTCCGCACGCTCCCCATGGCGTCGGCCTGGGGGGGCTGGCCCGCCTCCGCTTTGGAAAACAGTCTAAGTTTTTGGTAGAATCGTTGGAGAAACAGTTTCGGATGATCCCGGGGACGACGCCAAGCTGGAAACGGGGGGCGACGGGACCCGAGCCCGGGGGAGGCGGGGAGGGTGGGGAAGGTGTAGGGGAGGGAGGGGGGGGGCGGCTTCAGCGGGGGCGGGTCACTCCAGGCTGACGGCTGCTCCGGACCTCATCAGTGGAGTGGGCGCTGGAAATGAAAGACAGAGACGGTACCAGTCTTTAAGTAATTGACAAGAACCGGAACGGGGGCCGCTGCCCATGCATGCGTGCGCTTGTGTGCGGGGGGGGGGTGTGGGGTTACCTGCGTCGTAAATAATAAATTGCAACCGGCTGGAAAGAAGAAAAAAAATCACACTTTTCCCGCATTGACAGATAATCACATCACAAATGGGCATTGGTGCTTCATCCTGCACGAACCGTTGAGGTTACTGAGCAGACGGGGGTCAGGGTCGTGGTCAGGGTCAGGGTCAGGGTCGGGGTCGGCGTGGAAAAAGGAGCATCAAGCAGCCTGATCTCAGCAGTGCTTGGGTAGTCTGGTTTACCGGAGGTTTGGTCAAGTTACAGCTCAAGTTCAGGTTTAGCGTGGGAGCAACTGGATCTGTGCAGATGTGTGTCTTAAATCCACTCAGATTGAACTGGAGGGCCCTTTCGATGCTGCGGTTACATCGAAAGCCGGGCGATACGAGCGGCTGAAAAGCATTGTCTGTCCGCGGCATCGCAGGGCGATCAAGCCCGCAGTCGTATCTGGGACATTCGAAGAGCTGAGCGGCCTGAAAGGTCTGTTAAAGCGCAACACCACAGGCTGCAAAACAGCCGCTCGCAGACGCAGAAATAACTTTAACGCGTCGGAATATCGAAAAGGCTGGTCGGCAACATCCCCTGCGGATGTTCTACATTTGTCTTTTTTTATTTGGGTGTTCAGATTTAGAGGCGACGGACAATGAGGCCGTAAAATCGGCTTTTTATTTTTGAATCGAATTGTCCTCCCTGCTAAGAACACATCCCGACCGAGGGAGGAGGGCGACAACCTCTCGTCTGCAGTGCCGAGAGACTGCACAGGGCACACTGGCTGAGGTGGGTCTCGCCACAACCCAACACACCCTGGTGTGTACGGTGAAGCTTCCGGAGGCCGTTTGTTTTGCATGTGGTCTTAATTAGAGTCAACTACTGAGGCAAATGGAAACTGGTTACGTAAAGCTGCTCTATTTATCATTACACAAATCAATAACGGTGACCAGCCATTCAGCAGATGTCATCTTTTGTTATGAGATTTTATAACACTTTTTATTTTACCAACGTTTATGAACTCATTATAGCTTTATTTTATAGAGTATTATTACACGCGTAGAGGGAGGACACAGATCTGATTTTATTCTGCAGCTTCTAATGATATATGCATGAAAAAGCACCTGACTGATAATTATATTTACACTTAAAATAAGGAACTACAGCTTCATTTCCCAGCAGAGTTGTAGGAAGATTATATAACTCGTGTGGTCATTATTTTTGAAATACCTGTTGGCTCTTGAGGCGGAAATCTTCCGTTCTGGTGCTCTGACACGTCCGGTCTCTCGTGCGCCAGGTGTGACCCCCCCCCCTTTATTCTGACGGTCGTCCCTCACTTCCCCACCTGCAGCGGTAGACTCAGCCATCCCCTCTCCACCCCCGACGGAAGATGGGTCGGCCCTCGCCGACGCCCGCTTTATTAATGTGTGTAGCCAGGCCCCGCCCCCCGCCGAAGCGGCAGCCAATAGGCGGCGGCAGCGCCTGTGACGTCACGGGTTTATAATTATCTGGCTGACAGAAGTCAGGTCACTTTTTGAAGATCGCTGAGTTCTAGATTTTATATATTTTATAATTCACTTTTTTTAAAATAAATGTATTTGAAACGCTGCATCTGATCTTAAATACTTAGAGATTCATTGGTTAATGAATTGGTATAGAATTAAGTGAAATTAAAACCATAGTAGTAGGATTTGTTGTTGTTGTTGTGGTAGAAGTATATAGAATATTTTCCTCGGTTTACTAATGCAGTGACACTTGAGTAAATGTACTCTGTTACTTTTGGGAGTGGATGGAGCGGCAGTGACGGTGGCAGTTCTGTCTGCGAACACAAGGTGGCGTCATAGATCCACACGCAGACTTGACTCACATGCGCTTTCAGGAAAATTTAAGTTTGGATTTAATGCTTTTATTCACCTGAAGCTCGCCAGATATAAAGACTGTACAGAGAATTACACATAAATATATTTACAAGAACCGTTTGCTACAACAGATGTTACGCTGAAAAGGATTGCTTTTTATTTACAAAATCTAGAGTTGTAGGTTAGGAGGGAAACGACAATAATCACGAAAATCACATGATAAAGAAAATAATGTTATATCTGCTTCCTACGCTCTTTTGCATTTTAAGGTGCAGGTTTTTGGAATTAGAATACTGAGAAGAAATATCTTTAGTTTCACCTATTGGTTTAATCTTTTAAAATAAACCAGCTGGTTTACTGGATTGTTTTAGGGTTGTCTCTCCTGTTTCCGTTCATAAATAGGTTTGGTTTATCGGCTCCTCGGCGGCTTCAGGGTTCTCCTGACGGCCTTGTCCGCTTCGACTCTCCAAAGAAGAGCCCGGCTGTGGATGGTGGCCGTCTACCGGGGGGCGCGTCCTCCTGCTCAACTCCCGTGCGCTGAGCAGGGGCACGGGCACCCACACGGTGACGTTGAACAGCGAGTAGTCCACCTTGTACCGCCCCTTGCGCAGCTTCATCACATCCTGGAAGCGCTGCCCCCAGTGGATGTCCGCCGGCGTGTACGAGGTCCGCGTCTGGTGGAGCAGGCCCGTGGAGTCGCCGGTGTACGTGAAGGACACCGCCATCTCAAAGTGGTTCTCCAGCAGGTCCTCGGGGCCCAGGCCGTAGAGCGGGCTGCCGGGCTCTATCTTGTGGACGATGGTGGCGGGGGTGGCCAGGACGATTTCCCGATTCGGGATGTCCAGGTCCTGGTACAACATCACGATGGCGCCGCGCGGCTTTTTCACGTAGCGGACTATCGTGGCCTTGACGACGCCCTCCAGGATGTGGTTGCCCCTCAGGTCGCCCAGTCGCCAGGACAGGCACAGACACCCGTTCCGCAGGTTGACCACGGCGCAGCGGCTAAATCCCACCGTCTGCGCTCTCTTTCGAGCGGACGCCATTTTGGCTATCATGATACCGATGATGATGGTGTCCAGAAGGCAGCTGAATACATCTTGAATGGTCACCACGATTATGGCGCCCATGCAGTTCTCCGTGGTGCTCCTGAAGCCGTATCCAATGGTGGCCTGCGTCTCCATGGAGAACAGGAAGGCCCCCGTGAAGCCCCGCACGTTGGCCACGCACAGGTTGCTCTCTTCGCCGCCGATGTCCCCGTTAACGTAGGCGATGAGCCAGTAGACCAGGCCGAAAAACAGCCAGGACACGATGTACGAGAGCGAGAAGAAGAGGATCATCACCCTCCAGCGGATCTCCACCAGCGTGGTGAAGATGTCCATCACGTACGGGCCCCAGTGCCCAGGGGCCTTCTGGAAAACCACGGGAAAGCGGCCGTCCTTCTGCATGTAGCGCAGCCGCCTGGACTGGGCGTGGCCGCCCAGGGCGTGGACCGTGGTGCTGCGGGTGTCGATGGCGACCCGCTCGCCCGTTTCTACGCTCATCGTGGCGCCTGGAAGTCTCCTGGGGGGAGACGAGAAGAGTCGAGGTCTCATTACACCTGACAGCGTGTAGGGGAGCCTCACACCTGGCTGGTTAACGTGGGACCGTCACGCTCAGCCGAGGCTGGAGCGAGCCCCGCGGCGCCAAACGCGGTCCCGGGTCTTGAGGGGTCGATTATTTACCAGCAGTTATTTTGCAGCCGACCGATCGGGAGCAGAACCCCCGAGAGGACGGAATATTCAGCAGTCACCTGATCTGGACCTCTCAGGATCCGGTCCAGGTCAGCTCTATTTATAGAGCGCCTGCCACGATCCGGAGAGTCTCTAGGTGCGCTACCGTACCCCCGACCCCCCCATCAGACCCTCCTGCTGACGGACAGATGGGTAAAGGAGGGAGGGAGGGGGACAATCTAACATGTCATTATTGAAGGCAGAAAGAAACAGGCAGCACCTGAATGCAGCAGGCCTGAAAAGTCCAGTACAGGAACCAAAAGTAGACCTGCACCGCTGTCGTTTTCCTTTAAAAACCAAAATCTGTGGGGCTAATTATTCCTAACCATGCTGACTTCTTTAAAGCCCGAGAGAGAAAAACAATCGACCGTGATCTGAAAGAACAGTAAATGTGGGTCAGTAAACACATCGTGACCTCTTTTTAACTGAAAGAATAAAGCCCAAACCTCCCCGCCGGACGGCTTCTTCTTCCCGATAAAAGTCCTAAATCAGCTGAGGTAGCTCGTCCCGCTCAATTTAGCAAAACCTCGACCTCGGTTTGCTGCGGTTATTAATCTCGTTCGTCCTTATGAGTGTAAATTATTACCCATAAACCACCTCTGGCAGCTTTCACCTTCAAGTGTTGCATCAAGCGTCAAACTTTAACCGCGGCGTCCGCTCCCCCCCCGGCGAAGTCAGGAGCTTTTTATCGGCTGCTCGGAGCTGTCGCACATGAAAAGGAAGTTATCGGGTTAATATCTGAGAGGATATAAAGTTACTGCCTAATCGATAATCCTGCCCTTCCACATGCCCCCCCTCGCGTCTTTATCGATGTGTTTTACGGCGATCACGTAGCCGACGTTAATCCCGCTTTATGATCCCCGTCAATGAAAAAAAACCCACTTGAGCGCCTGTGAGAGGCCCGTGGGTGCAGGCGGGTCAGGAGCTGCGATCGGTGAACATCTGACCCGAACAGGCGGGAGCAGGTCAATCACGCTGGAAACAAGGTCAGCGCCCGTTGACCTCCCCGCTGCCCCGGGTGTGCTGGAACAGAACAGAGCAGCTCTTCCCTGGCTTCTGCCCCGCTGGTCATTGAAGAGGACACCCCCCCCCGATCTCCCGTCCCGTGACAGAACCTGTCGCTTCTACGCGCACCCCCCCCCCGTCTTACCTGCTCAACTCGGAGTGTGTCCGCTCTCATACGAGCTCCTCGGTCCTGCAGAGCGCTGGTCCGTGTGCGGGAGTAGAAGGCATGACTTCAGTCGTAGGCAGAGGGGGTCAGCGGAGGGAGGGGGGGGGGTGTCCTGGTCCTGAGGCAAAGTCCCATTTTGGTCCGATTATAAGGGCAATCGCTTCTCTCTCAGTCCCCATTGGCCGGCCTGGAAGAATTTATGACTTGTGGAATATTTCCCAGTTTCCCAGAAAACCAAACGGCCCCGCTCGCTGTTTGTTTGGGGATGACCGGGGGGGGGTTGTGTAACCCGAACGGCCCCCGCCGAGTGATAATCGCGGCTTATCGATCGTTATTGTGCGTCATTTTCGCCTTTTCCGACAGTTTTCCTTCGGATTTCCGTGATTCATTAGACAGAAAGTTAACCTTTGCTCAATCAGGCCGAGTCTCCCGGATTAAGCCCGACTCAGTTGTCCTCAATTATGCCCTGATAAGACGAGAGATCACAGCTCAACCGCCAGGACGTGCAGGACTTTTTATCACGTTTTTATTGCCATCATCATCTAAAGCATCCAAAGGAAAACAACAACCTTGTCTAACAGAGGGATACAACGTGCTTAAAGGTGCCAGGGGACAAAGATAAGATAGAATCCAGTAAAAGGGGAGAATAAACAGCAGGATTACTTCCTTTTCACTGCGATTGCATCCAGTTGACTGAGGGAAAAACAGACCAAACAAGAGAAAGGTGGGCAGGAAAAAGAGAGCCTAGAGGTCAGGAGGTCAGGCTGGTGATCGTCTTTATGGGAGCCGGGGGGCACGAGGAACAACAAGATGGGAAAAGGGCAACGACGTTTTGCAAACGCACGTCTGGGTGTGACGCTGCGACCGTTGGAGTGTTGTCACAACACCGAGACGCTTGAGTGGGTCAGATAAGAAGGCGTAAGAGCACTGGTGTAAAAATAACTACAAAACCAGCTGATGATGACGATGACACGTTCGGAGGAGGAAGAGCAGCTGAACAACAAAGAAATGAACTCAGATGCTGCTTAAAAGTGCAGAAATGATGCAGATTTATACTGTTTTTGTTCAAATACTGAGGTAGGAGAGCATAGCTTGTTTCATTACCGCAACATTTTTAAAGCAATATATTTTCTTAATTATTTTTGCGTTTAATGGCTTTGTAGTTGTTGCCTGGACATTGAGGGGTCACTCAGGTTGATCGGACCAGGTTCATCCAGGTCCTGAGGTGCGTTTCACACCACTAATCTCAACAATCTCAGCTAAAATGACCAAATACAAAGAGCCGGCCCATTCCTCAGTGTATTGTTCCGACTGATAACGATCAGCTCGGTCAGGTATGAAGTGAATGTAAAACATTCCAGCCTCTGTTGTTCTTGAAAAAGCTGATTAATACAGCGTAAAGGTCAGGATACGGTAAAGATGTTCCCCGCCTTGAGCGGGGGGAACACCGCGGGGGCCAAACGTTGGAGCCATGAGCATTTCTGCCGGAAAACTTGCATTTTAAAAACACAAAGCTGCGTAAATGGTCGATTATTTCCAGGGGCAACACAACGATTCCGCACTGTCAGACTTCGATCCCAGCCTGGTCGGGGGACAACAATGGAGGCGATCTTCGGCTGTATTGATGAGTCACTCCCCATTCATGCAGCGCTCCTTATGTAACCCAAAGAGCACGTGAGCCCTGGGTCAAAAGCAAATCACAAAAAAAAAAAAAAAGGAATCCTTCACCCAGCTGTCAAAACAAAGTGTTTGCGGCTCGCGGGCCGGGCTGATGAGCGTCTCCATTGTGACCGAGATCAACGTGGCAGCTGGGGCCGTCTGTCAGGTGAACACAGGGAGGGAATAAATGCTTCCCAAATGTTTGCACAGGATCGCTGAATGCGCGCTGTAATTAATCGCACCCCGATGTCGTTTATGTCGTTCCCACACCATCGATTTGCGGTTAAACGTCACAGACGGGCCTATTTAAGTGGCCCGGCTTAATGGAAGCATAAAGAAAGGACAGCCGGCGAGCCAAAGTGGAGCCATCAGTCAGAGGGCTTTGATGTGACATCAAAGCATCGCTCGCGCCGTCAGGGATGCTCCCGCTTCGCTTCCTCGCCGTGTGGAGTTCGGCCGTCCTGCTGAGTGCCCTGGCGACGGGTCGGTCCCGGAGAAGCCTGAAAACCAGAACTGGTCCAGCACCCGCCCGCCCGAGCTCACGTTTGCGTCTGGTTCCAGGTCGCTCCGCGTCCGCCTGCAGGAGCCGCCGCTGCCTCGCCAAGATGCTGATCGACAAGTCGCCCCTGTCTCAGCCTCAGGAGGAAAACTGCACCCAGATGATTTTCGTGCCCTTCATGGAGTACCAGACGCTCTCGGTGGTGAGTCCCGCTCCGCCTCCGTCTGCGCCGCGTTCACCGCCAGCTGTTTGTTTTTCAGGGTTCTTTTTTCTTTTTTCGTCTTTCACAGGACACCAAGAACCTCCGCCTCATCAGTCGGATGCAAGCTGCACTCGTAAGCTTTGAAGCACGATTAGAAACGATTCGGAAATCTGGAGTCTGACCGGTTGGACCGCAGGTTTGGAGAGACCCGGAGCTGGCGTGGAACACTTCGGATTACGACTGCGAAGAGGTGGTCCTGCCCGTGAACAAGGTCTGGACCCCCGAGCTCCACGTGACCAACGGGTGAGTCCGTCGCTCCGTCGGTCACCTGAGCCTCCCTGACCCCCCCCCCACCCCTCCCCGACCCCGACCCGTACAGCATCAAGACCTCCATGAAGCACGGCTCCCATGACCTGCTAGTGTACAGCGACGGCACCGTCAAGCACAACGTCGTCATCAACGCGGAGATCAACTGCGAGGTCAACATGTTCAACTACCCGTTCGCCTTCGACGCCTGCCCGGTAGCCATCCAGGCCTGGACTTTGGACGGTGAGGCCGCTGAAGCTCCGATCGTGTCCGATCACGCTGAGCCCCTCCGCGGTGACGCGGCGCCTTTTCATCGTGAAGCATGTGTTCAGGGTGTGGCACCGAGCTGGTGCTGGGGCACCTGAGGGTGGTCGACGGCACCCACGGAGACTGGCAGACCGACGACGCGGAGTACCAGAAGCAGAGAGACGACCGGAATTACATCCTGGTGGGTCCACGGCAGACACCTCAGCTTAAAATCACTGCAAAAGCACCACAGACAGACCGGAAGGTTGGTGGTGACAGGCCGAGTGTACCGAGGTCTGCTGCTGTAACGTCCCCGGGTGACCGCTAGGGGGCGCACATACACCCAAACCGTCCAGCGTTGTGTTGGAGAACACAGAAACGACAGTGATCGATTATTAACAGAAGCACAGAATATTTATTTATTTGTCTGAGTGTATAAGAGTGTATATTTATCTTTTCTGGCCGTACAGCAGCCTTCCAACTCACACAGTGTGGATTGGATACAGTTGTACTGGATGTACAGTACTTGTTCAGCTTCACTGAAGAACAAGTTCAGCATCAGTTTAGCTGCGCTGGTACTGAAGGGCTGCGTGTCTGCAGGTTTCTCTGAGCATCAGATATCTCAACCCCTTCATCACGCTGATGCTGCCCAGCATCCTCATCATCCTGGCCGACATGATCAGCTTCTCCCTGCCGCTGACCGGCGGCGAGCGCAACTCCTTCAAGGTGACGCTGGTGCTCAGCTTCATCATGTTCCTGGTCATCCTCAACAACATCCTGCCGGGAGACAGCAAATGCAGCCCCGTCATCCGTCAGTCCCGGCCCTCGCAGAAACAGCCGCCCCGCCCCCCCCGGCGCCCTCTAACGGTCGTGTCTGTGCCGCAGGGACGCACTTCTGCATCTGCCTGGTCCTGCTGGTGGTCAGCATGCTCGTCTCCCTGATGCTGACCCGCTTCGCCAAAGACGGCAGCGTAGTTTTCTGCTCCCGCTTTAGAAGGTCGAGGCCAGGAGAGAACGGGGTCGAGGCCGAGGAGGACGAAGGTGAGCGGTGAGGAACCGGAGAGGCTGGGATCTGATTAACAGCGTGTGGTTCCCCCCCTCCCCCCCCAGCAGAAACCAAGCCAGACGTGAGCGTGGTCGACCCCGAGACTCAAACTCAGCTGCTCAGGAAGGTGGTGCGCTTCCTGCAGAGGCTCCAGGAGAAGGAACGGCAGGGTGAGAGGTTTGAGAGGCTCGCCAACATTGTGGACAACGTATTCTTCTGGCTCTACTTTGTCTTTGGCACCATCTATTTCATTGTCATGACCAGCGTGATGGTGAATTATAAATGTGAGGTTAACCACTTTGACTTCTGGTACTAATGCAGGGGGTTACTTTTCCACGCTTACGTTAACCCATCTATTTGATTTTTCTAAAACTGTCACAGCTTTAGTCTTCATCAAATTTAATCAAATAAAAAAATCTCTTTCGCGACTGTTGAAAAAATATGGATTTTTATTGAGAACCACAACTTGATAGAAGAGAGAAAAGAGAGAAAGGGCTCACGTTGTGAACAGATGTTCATTTTCCGCCGCCTAGCGGTAGAAACACTCACTGCATCAGAGGCGCACAAGCAGCGTCTGTTTACGTCAATAAGCCCTCCTCCTGTTCATCTCAGGCACCCGAAGAGACGCTGAGGCAGAACTTGTCTGTGCTGGTGATCTAATCGTATTGCCATTGTGCTTTATATATGTAAATAAACACATAAAATGAAAGTAATCATTTACACGGCTGGGTATAAAAGGATGAAATGACAGCCTTTGGTTTAACAAATAATTAAATAACCCAAGTATTCCTGCAACCTAAACATCACAGAAATTAAGCCCTATAATTAATTTCAGACGTGAGGCACAGCAGCAGCTTCACCAAACACACAATCATAAGAGAAGCCCCCAGAAACAGCAGCTGCTCGCAGCGGGGCGGTTCCACCCGCCCGCCGCTGCAGCCCGCGGTCACGCGTCGCTCGTCCTCTTCAAGGCCCCTGCGTTTTCTCCATCGCCTGCACGGTAAAAAAAAAAAAAAAAAAAGTGGAACAACGTAGCGTCGGACAGGGACAGAGAGGACGAGAACGCTCACCGACCTGCTTAAATATCTGCACAGTCAGGTAGTTCTTCGCCAGGCTTCTGAGGTTGGACTGCCCACCCACCTTGCACCTGACGTAGCCGTAGAGGTTGGCCCCTTGCAAGACCAGACCCATAAGCACTACAACCTGTTGGGGGGGGGCCAGGAATGAGCAGCTGGATAATTCGAAGCATTAAATGGGCCGAGAAACCAACTGACCAGCCATTTAATCTTGAAGGCGATGATGGTGCTGAACATGAACACCACCCAGAACAGGGGGCACACCACCAGGCCCAGCCAGAAGATCTGTGAATCCCCACTTGACGCAGCGTCCGAATGCACCGTCTGTGGAGGGGGGGGGATATTCCACTGCAGACGATCACAATTCCAAAATATGTAAAAATGACCCTGGTCTTTGGGGGGGCGTGTCTGATGTTGCCATGGTGCCGTGCGATATTTCCTTTCTATTGGAGCACAATGCCGTCGCTCTGTGTTACACTATCTGCAATTGTTCAGTAAGGTCACGCAGCTACATTACATGTCATGGCTCCTTTGATAAAGCGATACCTGTGTTACTTTCTGGCTCGCGGTAAAACTGAAAAGAAGGAAACGTGATGAGGCTGTTGTGCTCAGTGAGAATGATTTCTGTTGCCGAGGTTTCTCCAGACCCGTCGTTGCTGTGGGAGCGTCCACCGTAAACGTGAAGCACAACCAGAAGTGTCGTTGATGAACCAGAGGGTATTTCGGCTCCCGCTCACCTTCCTCGCCTCAAAAACCCAGCGGCTCCGTCCGTCTTCGTCGACCTGGTTCCACCAGCGAAGGCCCACCAGCAGCCTCCCGGACACGTTCTGAGGGCGAGGGAACAGGCGAGCGCAGCTCTCGCGTCATACCCAGCGTGACCTCCGACCTCTGCCCTCCGCCACTGCGCGCTCACCTTCACCGTCCAGAAGTCACACGACAGCAGGAGGATGATGGCGACCGTGGAGGCGATGAAGCGGCCGCTGAGCAGGTCGCACAGCAGGTAGACCAAGATGGCGCTGGTCCGGAAGAAGAGGTGGAAGAAGGAGGCCACGGGGTGTCTGGACAGGAGGAGGCCATGTGAGGAGGAGCCCGGCACAGGTACACAGACAAGCCCCAACACCAGCCTCTCAAGGGCTGCTCGCTGTTGGGTCAGTGTTGTGCGTTTGATCCAGATGTGAGGAGGCGACCAGGATCCAGATGTGCGGTCAGATGTGACCCTGGATCAGCTCTGGTGCACCACCGACCTGCGCCTCATTACCTGATCTTGGACTTGGGGAGATCGGCATTGTCGTCTTCCTCGCCAAAAAGAGGCGTGTGTTGTGAATCCTGTGAGCATAAAACACCTTAAATTAACACGAATAACACAAAAAGAAAACAAACACAAAAAGAAAAACAAAAGTCGGAGCCGGACGAGCTAAAACCCGTCACTGACTGTCGACCCGTGAATAAAAAACCGAAGCGGGACACACTTCTAGGCCATCGCTTGCGCAGAGCAGACGGATTCAGCCTTCTGAAGGTGTAAAAAGGAGTTTTTATCTCACCTGCACCGACATTTCCTCCGCTCGGCTCCTCCACGATACTTCCGGGTGACGTGTTGTCAACAAAGGCTCGTGAGCGAGGACCCCGGCAGGTGGCCTCGGCGGCGCCTGACTCGAAGGCCGCCAGCTGCTCCAGCTGTTGTCACCGAACGGCTCAACTCTTTTACTTTTACCCCCCAACCCCCCCGATACTATCTGTCGTGTCTGTTGACTGTCTGAAAACTGTCTCGGTTTCTTCTTTTTTATCATCTAAATCGGGGTAGTTTTCTCCTCAACGATGAGAAGATTTCGAGAAAGTGAAATTTGACCTTAGAACTAACAAAGCCTCGTCAAACATTCCTCTTTTTTCTCAGATTTTTTTTAAATGTGAAGCTGTTATCTTTATAAAATGGATACTCTTTATTGTAAATGTAATATTGGCTTGAACAAACCAGTATTACTGTACTTAATAAAAAAAAACAAAAACACCCTATATCAAACTGGGATAGATAAAACCAATCAATGTACAGGTAGAGCAGTGTTCAACAGTGTTACAATATTCTATTAAATATATATTATACTATATGCTCTTTAATAAGTTTCACAGTGAATTTTCTTTTACTCCTTTATTGCTGTGTTCATCCTTGTGTGTGTGTATTGTGCAAGTGTATTAAATAAGCATACAAAGTTTTGTTTACTTTTGAAAATAACATTTAAAACACATTTACATGTTGAAATAGGCAGGCTGCAATACTAGAAAAATGATCTCTGTCATTAATTAGCAACGTCCCGTATTTGTCTTGAAATGATGCGTCGTCAAAACAACAACACAGCTTATACAAAAACAGCTTTATAAGGTCAGTGGAGCTGCTCCGGCAGCTCTACGACGTCAGGTAAACCTCGAACAGGCTCGCCACAGAGTGCATACGGTAAAAAATACCAAACGGAAGTCCGATATTCACCACAGTAGCCCACATGCTGAACTTGTAGAAGTGGCTTTCTGTGTGATGGTCAAACTGGGGCCGGGCTCCGAACGCTGGCATGATCCACAGCTGTGAGGGGGGAGAGGGGGGAGAGGAAGGGGGGGAGATGAAGGGAGGGGGAAGGGTCGCATGAGTGTGCGGACAAAAGGTCAAATCTGAGGGCGCGCGGGGCGCTGTACTCACGATGACGTTGCCGAGCAGCAGGAAGGCGCAGACCTCCTTCAGCACCCGCCTCTTCCACAGCAGCTTGTGGCGGTGCTCGCCCGCGTGGGCGTGCAGGGCGGGCTCGGCCAGGGCGGGGCCGGCCTTCGCGTCCGGCCCTCCCAGGTCGTCCAGCTCCTTCTTGGGCTCCAGCACGTAAGGGTTGACCACCACGGTGGGCGCGGGCTGCACCTCGTGGAAGGGCTCCCGGTGGAGGCCCTCGATGATGAAGAAGTTCTGCAGGCCAAGCTGGATGACCATCAGCACGGCCCCCGCCAGGTTGAGCCCGTTCAGGTGGCCCCGGGCCCCGGCCCCGACGGTGGCGACGATGCTGAAGTAGCTGATGATGAACTGCCCCAGCGAAGCCCCCACCAGCAGCCCCACGTCCAGGTTCCGCGTGGGGTTCTTGTCCGACACGTGCTCCCGGTGGTCCACTTTGAACATGGCGCAGCCGATGACCGTGGTCGCCGACATGAGGACGACGATGACGATATTCATGACGAAGTGCATCATCAAGGCGTGTTCTCTCTTCTCCTCGTCGCTGTCCTCGCTCAGCATCTCTATCTCGTACACGATGAAGGTGGCCAGGCCCGCGATCACTAGCAGAACTCCCGCTATGGGCCCGAAGATCACGTCCTTCAGCCGGAACTTGATGTGGTGGTGGCCGTGCTCGTCCAGCACCCGGCCCACGTTCTTCCACAGGACGTAGGCCATGGCCGAGGCGAAGAGGCTGTACTCGATGTTGAAGGGGTACAGGTAGTAGTAGGCCTTCTTGAAGATGCTGCACGACGTGTGGCTGCACTTGCACTTGTCGTCTCCGTAACCTGCTGGAAGACACAAGGTGAGGTTTCACCACTGCTTTGTTGGTTTGTTTTTACTGATTTAACTGTTTGATGGTGTTCTCCCTGTGCCTGCGCGGGTTCTCTCCGGCTTCCTCCCACAGTCCAAAGACATGCACAACTGGGGATGAGCTTAATTGATGATTCTAAATTACCCGTAGGTGTGAGTGTGAGAGCGACTGGTTGTTGTGTCTATGTGTGTTAGCCCTGCGACTGACTGGCGACCAGTCCAGGGTGGACCCCGCCTTCGCCCAATGAGCTGGGAGAGGCTCCAGTCCCCCCGCGACCCTCAGTGGAGGAACAAGCGGTTCGAAAGCGAGTGAGCGAACCGCTTGATGCTCAAGTCACCTTTACTGAGGAAGGCGCTCCGCCCGGAGAATTTCGTCTGGTTGCCCAGGATGTCGGGGAATGTGGTTTGGTGGAGGGACTCCTCGGTGACGGCGGTCATCCAGATGACAAGGTTGGTGGACAGGGTGAGCATGAACCCACATCTGGAACGAATCAGAACACCTGAGCGTTGGACCCTCTTGTTTTTTTTTGTTTTTTTTTGTTATAGAGGGCTCGGCCGACCGCCTACCTCGTCAGGTTCTTCTGCACCTGCACACAGTCTTTGGAGTGGAACCACAAGAAGTACGTCTGCAAAACAAGCGCGCCGTCAGTTTACCGTTTGGAGTTGAGGGAAATGTGGGGGTGGGGAGGGGGGGCCAGGGAGGGGGTTGGGGGGGGGGGGGGTCTGGAGTACCTGCACCAGAACGAAAACCAGTTGCACCACCGGAAATACGACCTTCACAGCGGAGTCGCAGTGGACGTAGCCCACGTAGCTGGCGATTTTGAAGATGTCCATGATAATACTGAGGAGTCCAAAGACCACCAGACCTCCTGGTATGGGGGGGGGCAGAACAGATGGTCAGATGTTGGCCGAGAGCGTCTTAAACCAGACGGAGCCTGACTTACCCCTGAGCCACACGGGCCCAGCGTGGCTGTCCTTGAAGACAACAGCGTCCTCCTGCCGGGCCGTGTAGGCCATGTAGTAGATCATCCAGACGGAGGTGAGGATGAGGAGGATGATGAGGAAGATCTGCAGGTCGGACATGTCGACGTCGACCTCCTTGTAAGCGCTGCCGCTGACCAGGGCGCAGCCCAGGATCAGGATGTTGATGCAGATGATCCCGGACAGCATCCACCCCCAGTTGCGGGGCCGCTCCCTCGCCACCGCTCCGGCGTCCAGGTCGGGCTCGCACGGGTTCTCCGCCTGACCCGGAGCGCCGGCGCTGTTGGACAGGTGCGCCTGCTCCGTCTCTTTGTCCTTGCCCGTCATCCTGCAGGGTTGACAGGGATAGCCATCGGTCAAACACTGGCAGGGAAAGCCGCTGTTGAGACACATGTTTTCCTCGTCCGAGCTCCGGGCGCTGCAACACAGGCAGCTTCTGGTTACAGACGAGGCCGTCCTCCAGCTACACCCCTTATACCTCCTGGACTGACCCCGCCCAAGAAAACCTGTCCGTGGATACAAAATCAGCATACTTGTCAACACGCCAGCGTCGCACAAAAGAGCAGCTGCAAATGAACAATGCATGCAATGCAAATATCTCCGTATCAGGCCGGAGACCTCAAACATTTTGATATGGATTAGGTTGACTCTCGGGCTCTGATAAGATCACGAATATCATCCCGAAGGCCGGAGGAGCAGCGCTCGATGAGAACAAGCGCTGCCCGCTGAAAGCTGAGCTAAATCCCTCAAGTGAAAGCATCCGAATGGATCGAGTCAGTGAAGCGTACCTGAAGCGGAGCGATTCTGAGGAGCCGTCTGACCTGTCCGGACTTTTATACGCGTCCTGAGACGGATCAGTTTACTGCACAGTCATAAATGTCAATAAATCTGTCATGTATGACACCATATTATCACCAAACACACTGTGTTTTTGGACAAAATACAAAGTTCAAGAGGTGGTTTCACGGAAAATGTTTTCTTGGGATTTCTGACATCCCCAAAAAAAAAAAAAGGCTGAATTTACTCAACGACTCTACGACTCCCTTTTTGATCTTCTCTCAGTCTTCCCGCTGCCCCCCCTTGAAGTGTACCCTGGCTTTGAGCTCTATTGTCATGGAAGTTTCAGTCTGGCTTCTGTGCAGTAAATATGGTAATTTTTTCCCTTTTTGTAATCAGGGTGGGTCTCTCGTTAAAACCTCTGGTTCCAGTTGAAGGAATTTGGGTTGAACTTCTTCTTGTTTCTGCTCCCCTCAGGGGTCGCCGTGGCGGATCGGCTCCATCCAGGCCGCCCCCCTGCATCCTCCTTTATCGCCGCATCCACAGATCACAGTTTTATGTGGCTTTTTTTTTGTGTGTGTGTGTGTGTGTGTGTGTGTGTGTAAGTTGTGATTTTCCACTTCTATCCTCTCACTCTCCAAATAAATGCAGATCTTTTTCTTGTTCCCCAGAGACACGGGGAAAGGTGCGCCATGAACATTAACTTCTCCATTCCGCTGCAGAGCACCCTGGTCGTGGAGAAACCTGTTAAAAAATGAGGAAAACCAACTGAACTTTGGTCATTTATACTGATGGGGAAAGCATGGGTGATTTAAAGACTTCTCTTTCTTATTTTACTGTTAAACACTATCATTTTAAGTACAAATACGGATCTTGTTTTATATACAGAACTTTCAATAAAAATGAACAAGGTCAGCAAGTAATTATTCGTGCGTGCGAGCGTGTGATAATTCTGCGAGGTCACGTTTACAGGAAAACTACCCCTGTGATGAGGAGACCCCCCCCCCGACCACCCTGGCCCCGGTCCCTGTGATGCCCCCCTCAGCCACCAGGAGCACTGCCCACCCCCCTCATGGCGCAGGCGTCCCTGGAAACAAGCGACGCGCTCCGCCGGCCCTGCGGGGGAGCAGCGCGCACGGAGCGCGGCGCATCCTCCGACGGCGCTGCGCGGCGATGGTGGCCGACGTCCGGACGGAACGGGAGCGAGCGGGGCCGAGCGAGCGGGCGCCATGAACGACAGGTACCACAGGGCGGCCCGGGACGGCCGCCTGGACCTGCTGAGGGAGGCGACGCGGAGGGAGCTGAACGCGCCCGACGAGGACGGCATGACTCCGACCCTGTGGGCCGCTCATCACGGCGGCGTGGAGGCGCTGCGGCTCATCGTGTCCAGAGGGTGGGTACATTCCTGACAGCTGGTCAGTACACCTCAAATAAACGGTTATCAAGAATGGGCACGACTCAAGAAACTGAATGACAGTGGAGAGAAAAATAGAGCAGCAAACCATAATCCTCCAGGAATGTAAAAGGATTTCGCAATAAAACTAAAACCAAGTCGTTTTTCTGAGCCAGATAAACATAAATCACACTGGTGAAATGGTCTTTCTCCACATACCCCCCCCCCCCCCCCTTACTCTATCTTTTACAGTTGTGCTCATTATTTGGGACTTTTCCTACTATTCCTGATGGTCTAGCTCAGTGGGAATCCCTGCTCTTCCTTTCCTTCTCCCCTTTTCCACATTGTTGTGGAATCAAACGCCCCCCCCCCCAGATCACTAGCTCACATCGGCGGTCACACCGCGCGAGCGCGTCTCTCCCGGGAGTCCCCCCGGGGTCCCGCGGCGTGCCCAGACCAGCAGCCGATAACGCACGGTTCGAGGGAGGCGCGCACGCAAACCGCCGGTCCTCGGTCTGTTCTGGCTGACCTGGTTCTGCTGCTGGCCGGAGAAGAAATGGGCCCATTATGGAGGAGAAAAGCTTGGCTGGGGCCTCGCTCATCAGCCTGAGGGGTTCATAGGGGCAGAGCTGGTGGTGGGGGGTGGGGGTGGGCTCAGCCTGCACCACCACAGGCCTCCAGGTTTCCCATGCAATAAGGGCAAACAAGTCTCCGGAGGCCTTGGGATGCTAGGACATAAAGCCCTGATTGACAGGAGGCGCCGAGGCCTGTGAGAGAATCGGAGACCAGAATGAAGACGAGTCCGATAACGTTTGGAGCTCCATGGGAACCGCGCTCCTGGCGGTTATATTTGGCACCTATATTGCAGCCTGTCGCTGCGGCGGCGCAGCAGCGCGATAAAGGACGCGGGAGGGATTTAGGGCGGCGCTGAGGTCGGCCGCGCCGGCGTTTTTACAAGGATGGGCATAAAATATGACACAAATTTATCACGGCAGAGCTCCTCTGTTGCACAAAGTGTTCATATGTTATCAGCTCTTGGCTGTTCATCTTCATTTGTAGCTCATAACACCCCATCCTGTTTGCTCATTGGTTTATTAATGTTGACCCCCGTGAACCCACAGATTTCCTTCCATATTTGCTCTTATGCAACATCAGGTGCACTTTATTTCTGCACAAAAAAAATCAATGTACTGGTTTTAGACTAAGTTTGTCGATGGCTTTTGTGCCCGCGGGGGGCTTGTGATGGCCACCCACAATCAGAGTTCGGCGTTCCCGGGCCCAGCTTGGATCTGGCGAAGCTGGCCAGCGTTCCTTTTGAAAACCGTGGCGACGGTTCCCATCAATTATACACGGCACCCGAGCAGAGAGGGGGGGGGGCTTCACGTGCACAGCCTCGGGTGGGGGTGTGTGTGTGTGTGTGGGGGGGGTGTGTTTTAGTCAATCGGGGGGGAATCGAAATGCGAAAACGGAGCGATGGCCGCACAGTAGGCATAGGCTTCAGTGTTGGAGGGGAAGAATGTGGGGTGTTATCAGCTGAGGTGTTTACTCCTCGCCCTCCTGTGAAACCGGAGACGTGCGGTTCAGGAGTGTTGCTGGTCGGATTACAAACGTGCGGCACGCACGCAGGTAGCCCTGAGGTCGGAACGCGGCCGCCTGAAGGCGGGCGCAGCCTCCGGGGTTAGTCAGAACTTTCCTCTAATCAGGATCAAGCGTTCACAGCAAAGCAGACCGACAGACGTGAAGTAAAGGTGCTTCAGATCTTCACGTGCATTTACAAGATCACTCCTGCTGTGATTTGATTTAACTCGCAGCTGTTGACGATGATTAGTTCCTCCGATTTTGCTGGATTCATTTGAAAGTCATCCTGAACGTACTCTCTCGTTAGACGTCCTGGTTGTTTTAGTTCAGAACGACCAGTAAAACCAGTCAAACTATGAGAAGTCCCTCGTTTAGAGAACGATTGCTGTCGTTCAGGGGTGTCCAAACTCTTCCACAAAGGGTCGTGTGGCTGCAGGTTTTTGTTCCAGCCCAGCAACAGCACACCAGACTGGACTGATTTAATCACCTGACCTGTCTTCAGGCAGCTGATTGGTCCAACTGTCCATGTTTGATTGGTTGGAACAAAAACCTGCAGCCTCACGGCCCTTTGTGGAAGAGTTTGGACATCCCTGCTCTAGATCTCCTACACTTCTGCTCCGGGTCCACTCGATCGACCCAAGCAAGTTGACTCCCGACTTCCTGGTGCGCATCACTAAACGAGATTTTTTTTCTCCTGCGTCTGTGTCTTCCTCGCCCGATATTCTTACCTCTCAGAGGGAACCCAGACAAGTGTGACATATGGGGCAACACGCCGCTCCACCTGGCCGCCGCCAACGGCCACCACGCCTGCCTTTTGTTCCTGGTGTCCGTCGGGGCCAACGTCTGGTGCCTGGACAACGACTACCACACGCCGCTGGACGCGGCGGCCGCGAGGGGCCAGGCGGACTGCGTCCGCTACCTGGACGGCGTCGGCGCCAAGCAGGTGGGGCTCAACGCCAAGCTGGTGGGGAAGCTGAGGGAGAGAGCGCTGGGCGAGGCCGAGCGGCGGGTCGGGGAGTGCGCGAGGGCGCAGGAGAAGCACCTCAAGCGCATGGAGCGCCGGTTCAAGAGGGGGAGCTTTGGTGACCCCGCCTCCGACGCCACGAGCTCCTCCGGCTACAGCAGCAGGCAGCAGAGCCCGAACGCCGCCAGCACCGGCCTGCCGTACTCTCAGGTCAGAACTGGATCAGCGGACACAGTTCCAAACTGAACACAGGGCTGTTTTTATGAGCCCGATTCATTCCCAACTCATCAAACCAGACGCCTTTAGGTGGGGGGTGTAAGGTTTGGTCGTGAAGTCTCACAGTTGTTTTGTCGTCTTAGGCTACTCTCCACGCCACGAACAAGGGGAAGACGAAGATTCAGAGAAAGCTGGAGAAGAAGAAGCAAGGAGACGGGACCTTCAAGATCTACGAGCACGGGAGGAAGAGCGTGCGCTCCCTCTCCGGACTTCGACTGGGCAACGACGTCATGTTTCTGAAGCAGGGGACCTACGAGAGCCCCAAGGACCGCGAGCGGCGCAACGTGCGCGACATGTTTCCCAGGGACAACAGCGATGCCATTTCTCGTGCCATTAGCGAGCCGGACCTGCACGGGCCCGAGGCGGACTACTCTGAGATCAGCACGGACTCAGGGCGCGACTCCCTGTTCAGGCGGCCCGGTCTGGGCGCCATGGTCTTCAGGAGGAACTATATGAGTGGAGGGATGTTGGGGCTCGGGGGGCCAGATGGAGAGGAGGGTGGGTCGGGCAACGACGTGCGTCTGCGCAGTCGGCTGCAGCAGCGCTCCAACCTGGACCAGGACAGCATCGGCAGCGCGAACAGCCTGCTGGGGAGACAGGTGGACGAGGTGCCCTGGGAGGAGGTGGAGCTGGGGCTGGACGATGACTACGAGCCGGAGACCAGCCCGCTGGAGGTCTTCCTCGCCGCTCAGAGCATGAGCGACCTTTTCCTAGTCTTCAAGCGGGAGAAGATCGACCTGGATGCGCTGCTGCTGTGCTCAGACCAGGACCTGAAGAGCATCCACATCCCCTTAGGACCGAGAAAAAAGATCTTAGATGCCTGTAAGAGACACCTGGAGACCATAGAAGACCCAGAATGCATCGAGGACACAGACCTATGACGATGGATGGATGATGGATGGATGATGATGGGTGGTTTTCTTTGGCATCAAAGAAGGCCCAATAAAAGGAAAGAGTATCAGTATTCTGTATCAAAGCATAATTTTGTCAGTGTTTTACAAACCATCAAAACTGAAGCCAAAGGACATGTATCTTATCGCCCCCTGGTGGTGGACTGCAGTAAAAGCTGTGTTGGCCAAACCGAATAGGCTCAAGGTTAAGTCATTTTTCATCCCTTAACAAAGACACAATTGAACAGCAATTGTGTGGAAGATGGCCCATCCCTGATCCCGGGATGGCTGACTTTTCGGTCTGCTTGGTGCTAAAGCAGCGGCAATATTCCAACTGAGGTGTCTGCAGCAGCATTTCATGCCGTCACAGTCATCAGAAAACTGACTGGGGGGGCTCTGTCCCCTGAGTGTGTTCACCCCTGTGGGGTAAATAACTTAGCTGGGCTTTGTAAAACTTTTAATAAACTTTTGCTTCACTTTTCTACGCGCTGTGAGACACTTTTATTTCACGTGTGGACGATTGCGACTGTATTTACGCGTGTACATCTGCGTGCCAGAGACTGAAAAAAAGGGGGGAAATGTCTTGTTTTGCCATATGCATTGAGATAATCTCCCGTCCTGCGTGTCATCGGCTCAGGAAGTTTTGTACACAAGTGGCATTGTCTGGACGCTGTGTGCCAGTTATGCAACATCGTTATCAGGCGGAAACGCGGCCTGGCGTTTCCTAGCAACGTTGAATTAGCTGCGTGTCATAACGATGACTCACAATCACCCATCCGTCATCTGTAGTTTTATTTAACGTTCTTTAATGTTACTCCTTTGGGCTTGGGTCCGTTTTAGGGGATCCCGGGGAGATTAGAATGCACAGGATGCTTGTTGCCTTCCTGGGTTGGTCGTCGAACTTATCATTTCCTTCCTCCGTCTCCTTCATCTGCCGCGTCTTAAGCTGGATAGAAGATCAACCGTTGGGATAAAATGGGCAGGCCCGCATCTTCAGCAGTCCCAGAGAACCACGCAGCTTATTCCAGGCGTGGTTTTCTTTTGCTCTTAGAGATTGTTGCAGTGGCACTTTGAGCTGGAAGCACCCAACATGGCAGAGCTTAACGGAGATGATGAGGAAAACCTGGAAAACGACAGGGAAGCTGTGCGCCTTCTTATCGAGCCGTTTGACTACCTGCCTCCGGAGGACGTGTCCTGCGACTCCTGCCTGGACTGTCCCGGCAAGGCCGTCAAAACCTGCCTGACGTGCCTGGTCTCTTACTGCGAGACCCACCTCAGACCCCACCTGAGGAACGCCAAATTCCAGAGGCACCGGCTCGTGGACCCCCTCCACGACACCAACTGCCGGGTCTGCGACGTTCACCACCTGCCCTTCGTGCACTTCTGTCTGGAGGACGGCTGCTGCGTGTGCCCGGAATGCGAGAAGCAGGAACACGAAGGGCACCCGGTCGTTCCTGTGAAGGAGGCGCGCAGCGGGATTGAGGTCTGGCACTTCAGGATGAAAGAGGCGAAGAGCTCGGGACATGAAAGCTGTTTCTGTTGGCAGGCGGAGCTGCAGAGGAAGTGCGAGGAGATCAGCACGTATGTGTCAGAGGCCGAGAACGCCATTGAAGAGCTGCAGGGGAACCACGACTTGATCAGGGTACGTCTCAAAGAGGTCCACCCCCGGGCGAAGCACGCTTGTTGAGGCTCTCTGTTCTGTCGCTCGTAGTCGTCTGTGCAGGGCGCCTGCGTCGTGGTCGAGCAGCAGTTCGCCCTGCTGCGCGCCGCCGTCAAGGAGGCCAAGAAGCAAAAGGTGGAGGTGCTGGAGGGGGAGAAGAGGGCGGCCCTCCGCCAGGCGGAGAGCATCCAGGCGCATCTGGAGCAGAGGAGGGCGGAGCTGAGTAGGACGCTGAGCGAGATGAACAAACTGGCCAAGAGGGAGTCTGACGTGGACTTTCTGCAGGTGCGGACCAGGTGCGGGGGGGGGACCCGACATCCCGGTGTTGATGGTCCAAAGAAAAAGCTCCGCATCGGCAAAAACAATCCACCTCACCTCGCCTCACTTCACCTCACGGCTCGTTTCACCGATGTGGTTCCAGGAATACACCGAGTGGAAGAAAGGAGCCGCAGCCCTGAGCCTGCCCACAGTGAGCATCAACTGCATGGATCACCTCAACTCTTACGTGGAAATGGTGACGGACGCCACGCGGGAGCTCTGCGACCTGATACGCTCGTCCTACCGAGAAAAGCTGAGCCCAATCCAGAAGCCCGTTGAATGTAGGTCGCCTCGCCTGAGATCCTCGCGCACATGGTTTGTCGGAGTAACTAATGACCTCTATCGTTTAGGTGCTAAAGCACCGGTGGCGAAGCCTTCACCTTCGGCGGTGCCTGACCCCGAGACCCGGGAAGACCTCCTCAAATGTAAACACGCTGTCCAGCATTTTCCAGTTGCTCAATCAAACCGTGTCCTGATCACCCCGTCCTCTTGGAATTCCAGATTGGAGGAACTTGACGTTTGACCCCGACACCGCCCACCACTTCCTGCGCATGATGGAGGACAACAGGAAGCTGATCAACACCAGCCCCTGGCAGCACAGCTACCCCGACCACCCCGATCGCTTCGAACACTGGCCGCAGGCCCTGGCCTCCGAGAGCCTCTACCAGGGCCGCCACTACATGGAGGCGGAGCTGGGCGGGGAGGGCGCGCACGTGGGGCTCGCCTACAAAGGAATCGAGCGCAAGGGGGAGCAGAACGCCAGCTGCATCGCCGGGTCCGCCTTCTCCTGGTGCATGGGGAGAGACAGCCGAGGGTTCTTCGCCTGGCACGGCGAGGCGGAGACGCCGCTGGCGGTGGACAACGTCACCACGGTGGGCCTTTACGTCGACTTCCAGCGAGGCTGCCTGTCCTTCTACGACGTGACGGGGGGCATGAGCCTGCTGCACACCTACAGGGTGAGCTTCACCGAGCCCCTGTACCTCGCAGCCTGGATGTCCAAAAACAACGATTTCATTCATCTGGTTGACGTAAAGTAACAAAAACGTTTCATTTACTGGACATGTTTTAAAATTTATTAGACGCAAGATTCAGAATTTGATCTCCCAGTTTCTGTCATAATTTGAAAACATCTGACTTGTTGTGAATAAGAGGTAAAGTATACTTCCTTTAAACGATTCCTGGTTAAATAAAAACAGAGTTTAATGACCTCAACCTCAGACTCTGCTGTAAATGTTCCACTTCAGGTGCTGCTGAAATCTTATAAAAATCCTGTTAGATATGAATTTGAATGCTTTGGAGCAAAAAAAAAAACGCAACCATATGCCAACGATTCTTTTATTTGTTTGACATTTACTGAAAGCTTCAGACGTTAATTTATGACACGGAGGATTTACAAGGTGAGATTTCCAGCAGAGGTGGGAGAAGGAATGTAGAAGTTACGCCGTAAAATCGGTTTCATCGTGCTCGTCATACACCGGGTTGACAAAGTGCACTCCCGTCCGGCTCATGCAGATGGAGTTGCTGGGTTCCCCGGCGTACAGACTGGGAACGTCAGGCAGCATGGTGGGCTTGTCAAACATGGGGTTATCAAAGCCCAGGTCCAGAGGGCCCCCCAGCTCTCCCACCACGTTGCTTTGCCTCCTACGGCCCAGAGAGGGCAGCGGCGGCAGGTGGACGACCCCCTTACGCACCAGCAGGGCCCCGACGAGGACCAGCGCCATCAGGACCAGCACCCCGAGCACAATTCCGACCACCGTCCCCGCATCGGTCCCGGACCCGCCGCTGCTGCTGCTCCCGGAGGAGGTCTGGAGATCGGCAGCAGTGATGCCTAGATGAGATCCCTGAGCTCGGGCGTCGTTGACGATGTCCCAGGCCAGGCCCTCAGCCTGAGCGCCCCCCTCGCCATCCAGGATGACCACCTGGATCTCGGGCGAGGAACCGAAGGGGAGGAACAGCAGCCGCTGAGGCTTGAACACCTTAGACATGCCCACCTTCATGGATTTGTACTTGGGCAGGACCAGAAACAGGTGGTGGATCCTCTGCCTGTAGGTCTGTAGGTTGAACCCAGCGGCGTACCGGATGGAGACGATGGCGCCGCAGACCTCGCAGCAGTGTCCCACGGGGAAGAGGGTCTTCATGCAGGTCACAGAGGGACATTTCACAAAGCTGCAGATCAGCTGATGGTTCCCAGAGTTCCCGCAGTCGCAGCCGGAGGGGTCTGCGCAGCCCGCCTCTCCGACCGTGACCTCGGAGGTCCCGTGGAACTGCAGCCGGCCGGAGCGCGACCTGAGGTACGGGGAGAACTCCGACTGGCTCCCAAAGGTCCTCCCCAGCACCGAGACCGACTTGACGTTGAGGGTAGAGTGACCGGAGCTGGTGTCCACCCTGAAAGAGGAGCGGGCTTTGAAAACCACGTCGTCGTTGCGACAGGGGACGCTCTCCTCGTGGACCGAGAACAAGAATTTTCCGCTCTGCAGCTCGTCCGACGATTCTGCCGCCTCCCACAGGGCGGGGTTGAACCACCGCAGGGGGTCGGGATCCTTGAACCTGGCGGTGACCCCGGCTCCACAGCCCGGATCTTGTCCCTCGGTGGCCGAGAAGCCAGCTCCTGAATCCAGGATGAACTCCCCGTCTATGGGAAGCCTCATCTCCCGGATGGCGTGCATGGTCTCCACGAACACGGAGACTTTCATCTGGGCCGAGAACTCCACGACGTCGTTGCCGCAGGGGACGTCCCCTTTGTCCCAGTTGGTCCTGTTCTCATAGTTGGTGTCGGGGATCCACCGTTTGTACACGGCGTCCGCCACCCCGACCGCGAGGAAGAGGAGGAGAGCGTCCGTTGCCGTCGGCATCCTGAACATCTGTGACAAAAACAAAAACTCAAGGAAAGAGCGGGTGAACTTTGTTTCCCAGCCGTGTGACCATCGAGTCCTCCCCAGTAAAACCACCACATCAGCTGGTCCCAGCAGCTGACCTGTAAAAGATTTACACGACACCTTCTGCCACAAGTCAACACTTCTGCGGGTTTCTGCATCTTTTCCATAAAACTTAAACTCAAGTAAATAATCAAAAAAGTCAGTTTAAGGAGGTTTTGGCCCCTTCAGCCTGCTGAAGCAGCTCCTTCTCCGTGCCATTTTCCTCCTTTACTTGCACCAGAACATTTCCATCAACACGCCCTAGGCTGTGTGCTGTGACGTGCGGGCTTTTTTTTTTTTTTTTGTTTTTGTTTTGTTTTGTTTTTTTCGCAGAACTGCGTGTTGGACGGGTGCGTACGTGTTGTCAGACAGCTGAAACGTGTTTTCTGCTGATTGACTGCGCATGCGCAGTGGCCATTCCCCCTCTCCTCCAGCGCCGCAGGTGCAACACACCTCCTACACGTTTCTTTCACCGTGTTGGACAACATGAAGCAACTATTCCGGACATGCAACACGTTTTTCTGTCGGTAATCTTGCACGTTTTGCACGTCTCTGTAAATCACTGACTTTAATTCAGGGGGCTGTTGATTAGAATCACGCGTCCATTCTTTTCTGTCTTCTCCTCAAACTCTACCAATTAGTTGATAAGATAATCAGTACGGGTAACTTCACAAACACCGGGGAATCCGGGGAATTATTTTAGTTAATTATTAGTATTTTAGGAAATAACTTAAGGAATTAAATAAAAGGTAACGTTGCTCATTACTGTCATCTAGCGGCCGATTGCTGTATTGCGTCTTAAGCGTTTTAAAATCGCCGGGCAACATACTGTGTAGTTTATTTTTAATTTGGAGCTTAAATGACTCTCCAAAACATTCTGCGAAGTTATAAAAAAATATCTTTTGCTTTTAAAGTTTTTCACAGCCACATTACTATTTTATAAAGTTTATATCTGTGCTCTGTGAGTGCTGAAATATCCTGGATTAAACGAAATCTTTAAGTACCACTTTTAAAAATGACACTGACAACATTCAAAACCAATTGATTACGGTACCTTAAAGGGTCGGAGAGCTAGTTTAGTGTGTGTGTGGTGGTTATTTAACCCTGAACAGTATTTACTTTTTCTTTCTTGTGACAAAAACGTCCATGACCCAGTAAGAAACATTCTTACCGGTGCGCTGGCTGCTGCAGAAAAAGCACCAAATGAGAATAACCCCTCAGCATCCTACATGGAAACCCTCCCCCCGCCCCCTCCTCCCCCCATCAGGGACCTGGCTCTCCGGCCGGGCCCAGACCCCTGGGTGTTCCACGGCGGTGGTGGCGGCGGGTGGCTGCTGTCGGGCCTCCTCTGCACCGACGTCCTGACCCTGGGCTGCCCTGATCGGCACCAGCAGCGCCTGTGTCGTGGTCGTGCACAGGTGGGCACGACCTGCTCGCCATGCTGCGGATGCTGTCTGACGCCACCTCCCCCCCCACCCCCCTGTCTTCGCCTTCCTGCTGCTCTCCAGCGTCATTGTTAACGCTAGCCCGCTTCGGTGTTTCATCTCAATGTTTCCACTGGGTGTCTGTCCTCAGCTGTGGGTCATGCGGGCCTTCGGCGCTCTTCTACACGTTCACCACGTGGTCGACCATTGTAAATGTTGGGCTCCCCTTCGGAATTGTTTTTTATGCACTCTGCACTCTGTTCCCTGCCTGTTCGAAGTGTCTTTGCACGTCGGTGTTTGCTGTTGTGTTTTAAACAGCTGGTTTCATCACCACATTTGAACTTAAGCATTACGGCTTTAAAAGAACTCCGGCAGCAGAGGGTTCAAAAATCCCTCCGCCGGTTCAGCGCTGCGGTGGGAAATGCTGCCATCGAGGGGTGAGAGGTTTACACTTCAGGACGCGTGTCGATCTTTGCAGTGAAAAGAAATCCGTACAAACCTTAGTAAATTCAGATGCATGTCAATATGTATTTAGATAAGGAAAATACAATTCCTGACATCAAGTGTCAAAACATCAATCTGCAGTATACATAAAAACATCTATTATAGTCTCCAAATTGATATAGTTACACCACGTAAACGACAATAAGACAACTCGGAGTGCAAGTTTACTTTAAAGCATTGAAAATACGACATGGAACAACAATACTGTGCTGTCCAAGATATGCCGGAACAGACTAGAACAAGCCTGGATGGGACTGATATTTCCGCTTCCGTCGGTATCGACTGCAGTTGTCTCAGTGCTTCGACAAACATTCAGTGGTCTTGTTACAAACACGGTTGTATACGGACGGGACATATAATTCAGCCAGATCCCAGCGCCATCCGAGGGTGCCTCCTCTACCCGCGACAACCAGGGAGGCGCGTTAACTCAGCCAGGTTCACTGCAAGGGGGGGGGGGGCAGCTCAATCTTTCAGTCTACATCCGCTGGATCTCAAAGAGGCGGACGTCGGTGTCGTACCAGATAGGAGGGTCCACGTTGCTAGGGGAATCAAAGCGGAGATGGTAAGACGGCGAAGAGACGCCTGCAGGGCCGGGCGAGCTGACTCACCGTAAATAGATGACCCCCCACATGTAGGTGCGGAACCACATGGCCGTGCCCGCGTTGGGCTGATACTTTCTGATGAGGATGGGGTGAGGAACCGGCAGCAGGCCCACTAATGTTCCATGCTGGAGAAACTTGAGGATCTCCGATTGGTCCGTCAGACCTCTGCAATCAGACACGGCGATGAGATTCAGGAAAGCGTGAAGGAGAGCTTCAAGACGGTCCGTGCCCACTTGTCGATGCAGATCTTCTCCACCTGGGGGACCAGCACCTGCAGCAGGCGCATGATGGTCTGCAGTGGTAGTTTGCACTTCCAGGAGAGGACCTAGGACAGAACCGGACGTGAACACGCGTCCCGTCGGCGCAACAACGGGAAAAATAGGCCGGTACCAACCCAGTCTGGCGTGGGCGTCCAGCACGATGTCGAAGACGCACTGGATAAACGACGACGTCTCTCCATCTCTGCTTCAGTGTAAAAAACATCCTGGTGAAGAAGAGACGCAATTTAATCACACACACACATGCGCACACACACAAACACACACACTCGTACTTCATTGTCGCGGCCTGAGTTTGACTCCGTGTCGCTGGTCCCAGCAGCCGCGCTTTGGTCCGTGAGCTGAGGGTCTGTCTTCGGAACCGAGACCATTGTTCCATCCTCGGACACCTGAGACTTCTCTGTCAGTTTATCAATACCTAAAAAAACAAAACATTAAATGGATGGTCGTCATACCGTTGATCGGCCGCAAGGGGCGCTGCGGCAACAGCTTCCACAGTGGTGGTGACTCGCATCTAACCTGCAAACCTTCAGCAGATATTTGAGGGTTTAATCAAAGGAAACCTCAGGAATCGCTGGTATTTACACTTTGAACTGCTACTGCTTTTGTTTCCTCAGTTTAATAGGAGATTCTGTACCCGGCATGGCGATCAGGCTGGTCTTCAGTGTGCCGGGTTCTGCCGGCACAGCTGGATGAGACCCCTCCATGGACACCGTCTCCTGCGAGCTGGTGCGGGAAATGACATCTGGGGACTTCCTCTTTCGCTGCAGAGCCTTCTGGATGGAGCCGGCATCGGAGGGCAGGTTGGCCAACTGGTGGAAGATGTTGCGCTTACGGATGATGGCGTAGACCAGGTTGCAGTTTCCTGAAGATGATTAGATGATTAGACAGATTAGAACCTCAAAGCAGGAGCGTCCACACTCGCAGTAGCTCATGGACCAGCTGCACCTTACCATCAAACTGATACTGGATGATGTTGTTGAAGGCTTCGAGAAGGAAGAAGACGAGGTGGTGGTTCTGGGCTGCAGAGAACAGGAACCAGGTGGTGGAGAAGGCCTCCAGCAGGTGGAGCAGCTTATTGGCAGCCACCATAGAAAGGCTCTTCAGGTAGGGAGACACTGCAGACATACAGCGTCAAATCGGAGTTAAATTGAATCTGTGCGATCTGCGTTCCCACCACTAGATGTCGCCAGATCCCCCACGCGGGACCCGGGTTGCCACGGCAACTCACCATTTACAATAATAGTGAGGAGGCAGTCGAAGAGAGGCTGAAGACGTTGGTGGCCCGTGGTGATTATCTTGTGAAACACCTACAAAACAAACAGCCGTTGAACGCCGGGCGGGGCGATGAGAGGGATGATCAAAGACAGCCGCCGCCGCCGCCACCGCCGCCTCACCACGATCAGCAGGTCGGCGTGCGTCCCCGTGAACACGGGGATGTCCATGGGAACATGGACGGAGTAGGGCTTGTTCAAGCGCACGCCGAAGTTCCTCTCCCCGCTCAGCAGCAGCAGGATGAACACGCCGATGTGCATGAGGCCGACGCGGGCTGCAGCCAATCAGAGAGCCAATCACACCAGGTTAACCTGCCTGACGAGGTCACCTGGGTACGGGGGGGCGGGGTGGGGGGGGACTCACACTGATCGGCTCTGGCATCGTTCAGGTAGTAGAGGATAGGAACCAGCATGTCCAGCACCTCGCTGCTCTTCAGGACGAGGAAGAGGAATTTCTGTTCCGGGGAAGACAGAAACAGTCGGGCTGAATCAAATTCCGCGCTCGGAACATCACCGCGCGCTCCGACGGATCCTCCCAACCTTGTTGAAGTCGCAGAGCTTCCAGAAGAGCACCAGCAGCTCCTGGTGGAACTGGATCTTCTTGGTGGAGTTGGGCAGGTAGGTCTGGGTCAACGGGTTGTTGAGCAGACGGGCGAGGCCCTTCAAGACAAAGTCAAAGTCCTGCGAGGGGGAAGCAGACCACACCGAAGGTCAGACAGGTTTCGGGGGGCGCTAGGGGCCGTACCTCCTCTCTGTGGATCCTCGACAGGTAATTCACAAACAGGTTTTCAGGGCCTGTGTACTGAAGACATGTCTCGTAAATACATCAGCAGCAGCTGTGAGGTTCAGTCTTCGGGGGTCTGGGTCCTACCTCGTGCTCCTCCATGCTGGACGGGGAGGGGGGGCGGTGGGGGAGCCCCCCGTCGTGCTCCAGGGCCACGATGAGGATCTGGACCGCCTGCTCCACCAGCTGCTCCCGGTAGTCCGAGAAGAGCAGGTGGTTGTAGGGGATGCCATAGCCCACCGGGTCGTAGGCGCACACCACATTCAGCAGAGAGGTGAAGAGAGGCAGCACGTGTCTGCCGGGACAGCCACACGCCGTGAGCACGCACCAAGACGGATCTGACGCAAGCCCCGCCCTCAGAGTTACCTGTTCTCCGTGGAGCAGAAGAAGGTGACCCAGGGGTTGGTCATGCTGCTGTCTGGCGAAGGGGGCAGGTACATGGCCTCCGAGAAGCAGGTCAGCAACAGCCTCAGTATCTCCGTCCTGAAGAGAGAGAGCAGCAATCCAAGGAGATCCGGTCCACGTGGAGATCCGGTCCATGTGGAGATCCGGTCCACGTGGAGATCCGGTCCACGTGGAGATCCGGTCCACGTGGAGATCCGGTCCACGTGGAGATCCGGTCCACGTGGAGATCCGGTCCACGTGGAGATCTGGTCCACATGTTCATGGGCGCGCCTGAACGCCGCTGCCGGACTCACCTGTTCAGGTCATGGATGTAGTTGAGGGGCGGAGACTGTGCAAACCCCACCCCGGCCTCCCAAATGTATTCACAGCTGTCTATGGACTGCATGCTCTCCACCGAGTCCTGGATGTGGACAAACGTAGGTCTTCCTTTAACATCAAGGTTCCGTTCCATACAAGAATGTTCTGCCAGTCACACCCCGGGTGAGTCAAGGAACGACGCAGCCACTTTAAAGACAACTCAAAGCCACAAAAACCCAAGACGTGCTGTTGTGCAGCATTCTTTAAGAGACACGAGGAGGACAGGAATCCTTCCTGGTACAAACCAGCGAGGAAACAAAGCTGAAAGAAACCTCCAAAATGAGAAACACACATGCTGATGCATGAAACCTGATACAGTGTCCAGTGGCTGAACCTGAACCTGAAGCCTCTGACAGATCGCCTGTTGAGTTCTGGGTGAACTGCACCTTTAAGATGGGAAGAGGGACACTCACGGGGCCTCTCCTGTGGCTGTGCACGGTGAAGTCGGGGCAGAAGAGCAGGTCGGCGATGGCCAGCAGCAGCGACTCGGCCAGCGGGCGAGCGCCATCGTCCTCGTCCAGCTCATCGGTCTGGAAAAGGGCGAGTTCAGCGGCAGCGTGAGATTCGAACCGACGGAGGAAGCGGCATGACACAGACCACGGGCAAATCCTTACATTTCCTGCTCTGGGGGGGGGGGGGTGCACTTCCTTTTAACTGGAATGAGGAAATTTCACAGATGGGCTGTTTTCCTGCATGAATGAGGACGTCTAACAAGCCCCACGAGCCTCCGTCATAAAACAAAACCTAAGTCCTCACATCTTGCCCTCACAACGACCCCTGGGTGACCCCCCCAACCCCCCCCCCCGTACCCACCCTTACTCACCCCAGCTCGCCCGGCCCCGGGCACCGTGGACCAGAAGAACCCCCTCCAGTCCTGGTCCTCGAAGATGTAGGGGAGGACGCGGCTCAGGACGCGGGCGCAGTTGAGGACGGCCTGCCTGTCCTTCTCGGTGGGACATCCAGACTCGGCCCCCTGAACCAGCTTCTCCACAGCCTGAGGCGGAGGTCAGAGGGCAGGAGGACGCTCGTTTACGCTCAGCTTATTACCTTAACGTTACTGATTTTCATTAACCGCGCCGCTGTTCCACCAGTTAAGCCGACGTCTCTTTGCCTTTGCTTCTTTTGCAGTAGAATCGGGACGTACTTTGTTGTTTTTGGGTCCTTAAAGAGCCTCCGTCATCCCACTTGGTCTAAAATAAGCAACAAAACCTGCTCCGAGAGCTCTTATCTCCACATCTTTACATAATCAGGCCGCCATCATTTCTGTTTTGTTTCTGGTGCTTCAAACGAAAGCTGAAGCCAGCAGAAGGGAAGGGTGGGGGGGGGGGGAGGAAGGGGAGCTGACTCACTTGTCCCTCCGTCTGAGAGAGCGGGCCGGGTTCGGAAAGCAACGTTCTGCGCTGCAGCTGCAGAGCATCAGAGATCATCGGGCCGCTGACGTGCCCCGTACCTTATAGCAGAGGGTCGCCAGGTTTGAGGGGGACTCCTCCCGCACGGCTCTTATCTCGGCCGCCGGCACCAGAGCGAAAACATCCTGGACCGTGGTGCTAGTGTCCGCCCAGAACTGGTCCCAGAACGCGTCGTCCGTGGCTTCCACCGGCTGCACAGAGACATGTGTTTGCATTTCAGGCACCATAAATCTGAGACAAAGGTTCCGTTTTATAGGAGCGGGGCTTGAAACACAACACCCTGATTGGCCTCTGGTGCATGAAGATGTCATGTTTGCCCTTTTCCTCGTCACACAAGCCTGGTGCTCTCGTCAGCGTAGGCCTACGCTGCTCACACAGGGCCTATTTATCAATGTAAACACAGCCCTGACAATAACCACGGCTTCATCTGCGTCACTGATCTCACAGCAATGCACCTGCAAGCCTGATCTAAATCTGCTCGTCAGGTTTTAACTGCGTATTCTTTTATTTATTTATTTATTTTATTTTACCCCCGTGAGGTAAACATGTGCAGCCAGAGCAAAGCTCCGTGGTAATCTGCATCGCAGCATCGACCATCATTTAATCCAAAGATTAAAAAAGACAACCCCGCGTCAAATTTGCAGGATTGCGCACGGTTGATTTTTGGATGGCTCTTATGAATTCTAGACGTGCAAAGGCAATCATTCAGGTTGACAGCTTCGTAAACATCACAGCGCGTCTTTTATTCGCGTCAGACGCGTTTTCTCATCGCCACGGTGATGCGCTCCCGAAAACAGTATTTCTGTTCGCTATTTCGCTTCCGTGCGGACACGGAACGGGGCGTACCTGCGTCTTGGTCGTCAGCTGGATCACGGCTTTCCTGAAGTTCAGCTTGGAGTCGGTGCTGCCCATTGTGGTTTCCCTCAAGAACAACAGCAGCGGGGCTGAGAGCCTGATAATCTCACCTCCGTCCTGCACCGCTCCAGTCACAGGCGGAGGCGTGTTTCTTTTCTTTTTTTTTCTTTCCATCTCCTTCCATTGGCTGGACCTGCTGCACCACGTAAATAATACGCAGCAAGTGTAATTTCCGGGTTGTCTAGCAACGATTTTGAATAAGTGTTTACTTTGAGCATTTTAACATATGTTGCGCAACATTCTGTGTGTTTATGCAATAGTTAAAGATAGGCGTTTAAAGGTGTTTAATTTTTTATTAAACGTTTCAAGGAACAGGTTTATTTCCTTTAAAATATAAACGGATCTGTGCACATCTACGTCTTTGAGGAATTGCTAAAACATCGTTTTATTCGGCAATATTCCATAAAATTGTTCGTAATACAGCATACAAGTAGATTAAGGACAAGCAGGGGGATGATGCGTCTTCGTTTGCCGTCGTGTGACCATCGGGCCGCTGATCCGTCCCTCAAGACTCTCCGCTTTCCGACGGCCGTGAAGGCGTCAGGGTCGGTGCGCGCGCAGCCGCAGTGTCATGTAAACACTGTTGCTAGCCGCCGTTAGCAGCGCTCCCTCTTTAAACAGCTTCTCCCGATCAGAGCAGAAGCCTCAGGTTCAGGTCCAGTCGGCTTCGTCGACATTGTGACTCCTTCAGCCGCGTTCTGCCATCGGCGCTGAGGCCGGCCGGGTGAGAGCATTGTCTCTGGAGAAGCCCCAGAAGTGACGTTAGCCTTTTAGCTGGCTAGCCCTTTGACAGGGTGTTTTTTTTTTCTGAGCAGGTTGATTGAAAACTGCGTTTAATCTTCCTCCATCCCGCCGTCCAAGCTGGCTGATGCTTCCACCTTTATATTTAAGGCCACCGTCCAGCCAGGCCAGCTCAGGGGTCGTCGACAGCCGCGGTTCTAGACCGTCTACGACAGGGACCGAGCAGAGAGGAGAGAGGGCTGACGTCACAGGGACACATGTTGACGGAGAACAGGTGAGGGGGGAGAGAGGGTGAGGGGGTGAGGACAGGGAATGTTGACGGAGAACAGGTGAGGGGGAGAGAGGGTGAGGGGGTGAGGTCACAGGGACACATGTTGACGGAGAACAGGTGAGGGGGAGAGAGGGTGAGGGGGTGAGGAGAGAGGGCTGAGGTCACAGGGACACATGTTGACGGAGAACAGGTGAGGGGGGAGAGAGGGTGAGGGGGTGAGGAGAGAGGGTGAGGGGGGAGAGAAGGTGAGGTCACAGGGACACATGTTGACGGAGAACAGGTGAGGGGGAGAGAGGGTGAGGAGAGAGGGTGAGGGGGGAGAGAGGTTGAGGTCACAGGGACACATGTTGACGGAGAACAGGTGAGGGGGGAGAGAGGGTGAGGAGGGTGAGAGGATGGGGGGGTGAGGATGAGGAGGTGAAAGGGTGAGGGGGGAAGGGTGAGCAGATGGGAGGGAAGAGAGTGGGTGAGGGGGTGATGGTGAGAGGAGGGTGGAGTCACTGTTTCTCACCCCCACAGGAAGCGGCAGCGCAGCGCCGGAGATGAGGACGCCCCCAACTACGTGGTGCCCCAGCCCAAGAGGCAGAGCCGGGGACACCCCCTGTCCCCGGAGCCGGGCCGGGACGCCTGGGACTGTGAGGTGGGTCCTGCTCCAGGGAGTCCTTTACTCATGTCATGTGACCATGTGGGTGTCCCAGAGTTCAGGCGTGCTTCCAGCCAGGCCTCTGATGGATTGAGAGATTTGCTCTCTATATCGTAAATGCTGCGAAAATTCCGATTTCCACTTCCGAGGAATTCCCTAACGCTGGCGGTAGAGAGCAGATCATAGAGGCTGATCTCCCCACGCTCCCGTCACCTCATATTTGCCTCCGAAAGCGTCTGAATTCGCATTTTTTCCGCATTTGCAGTCGTCCCTCAGCGAGAGCGGCGCCGCCCACCCGGAGCACGCCGCCGCCGGCTGCGCCAGCCGCTGCGTCGCGGGCCCCGACGCCCCCGTGGGCTCCGGCGACTCCTCGGCCCCGACAGGGCCCGGGGACACGGCGTCCTACCTGCAGATCAACCGCATCCTGAAGCAGGCGCACTTCCACAGCCTGCAGAGCCGCTGCCGCCTCAGAGACACGTGACCGCGCCCCCCCCCGTCAGGTTGTCCAGACACCGCCGCACATCCGCGCTGGTTCACCCCGCTCAGCTCTTCCATCTCTTAAAGTCCCGTCACACATCCAGGCGCCTTTTTGGCGAAGCGTCCGGAGGGTTTCATCGTTCAGACGGACCAAAACGATCATTTTTTTTAGCAATAACAACGTCACCTTAGATGTTTTCAACGCACGTCCGACAAAGCCGTCGGAGCCCTCCGCGGGCGGCTGACGATGAGGAACGACGAATCCCTCTGCTTTTTTGTCTTAAGGAAAAACAAAACAAAAAATAACAAACAAACAGTGCCAGCGTAGCTGCAGAAATGCCAACAGGCGATTATCGGCCAGACGTCGCAGCTCTAGTTTTCCTCGAGCGATCAAACCGGTCTCAGGGAGGAACTTGCACTCGTCTCAGACTGCTTCCATTTCCAGACGGGGACTCTGTGGGGAAAAGCCGGAGCCCAGAGTGTTCCACTAGTCTCGTAATAACATATTTTTTCATAGATTCCAATTAGATGTTGAGTGAAGTCAGAAGACTCCAGATCTAGTTTTAGCGGACATCAGGTTCATTAGTGATACTGCATGATACAAAACTGTGTTTGGATCAGTTTTTCCATAGTTGATATGTGTGGACTTTTTTCTTCCTGCTGTGGGTGATGAAATCATAGCATTACATACTAATAACACGTGTTATCACACAGCTCTGACTTCTGATGACGGACCCGCCCTTCTCTGATCCACCACCTCCGGGCGTCTTGGGTTACAACCTTTCAGGAAACCGCGTGTGTCTGTGCACTGACCAAAGGTTGACACGTTTAAAGACTTGGGATCGCTTTTGTTGCCGAAATTAGTTGTGTCGTTATTTTATTTGATCTTTTTTGGAATTATTTTAATTTTTTTTTTTTTCTTTTTTGCAGTCTGGTTTTTAATCTGAAGATATTTTGAAGATGGGGTTTATTTTTTTAAGTGGTATTTTTGTACATACATGGCTTTAACCTGACATTTCCTGTGAATACGCCTCCATTTCAGAAATAAATTTTTTTTTTTGGTACAAGCGGGTCAATATTTAATATAGACGGGGACCAACAATGCTGACGCGTGTGTGTTTTCCTGTTGGAACTCGCACCTGTTGTAGGGACAGGAATTTCGCCCGAACGCAGCCGCCTCTGGCGTCATTAATGAGACGTGACCTGTGAGGAGCACCCAAAGGTTTCTTTAATTAGCACCCTTCATGTCCTTGTCTTGTCACGGACAACGTAACGGATTACAGGCATTAATGCGCCGCACGTAACCACGGTTACCTTGGCTTCTTTGATTCTCCTGCTCCACCTCGACTCAATTAGCCACGGCTAATGAACTAATGATAAAACGCAGAGGCTCTCCCAGGTGAGCCCGCTTTGAAATCCTCTTTCTTTCTTTTTTTTTTTAAAAGCAGGGAAATATTCCAAACTGAGCAGACTTAAAGTTATTAACGCGCAGGAAGAAAGGGGCTTAATTGATTCCTCTACGGTCCCGATGCCGTTTCAAACAGCAGAGGGCAGCACTCACTCACCCACTCACTCACACACACACACACACACACACACACACACACACACTCATGCTGTCCTTCCAGGGATATGAATGTGGGCGGTGATGAATGACTGATCTCAGTCGAGTGGAGAGGCAGGAGAGAGTTAAATGGACTGTCCTCGTTCCGAGTGTGTGTGTGTGTGTGTGTGTGTGTGTACGCACGTACGTTGGGATGTTCTTTTGAGGCCAGAGGAAAAGAAGATGTGGGTTAGCGGATGGCTCCATTTTCCTGGTGTCACCGTGAACATCAGCGGCACGACGGCAGCCTAATTGGCCTCCCAAGCCTTTAAAGAGGCCGTCCAGCGTCCAGCGGACTTCGGGCCTTCGGGCGTTGGTGTCGGCAAAACGGGCCCGAGCTGATAACGCTTCGGCCCCCGCGTCTCTCTCTCTCTCTCTCTCTCTCTCTGCCAGATGTGCTTGGGCAGCTGTCGCCGAGCGGGCGCCGGCCCCATCGCCGGCGCCCGCGACCTCGCTTTCCCTCGCCAGCCGACGCAAACATCTGCCTCGCCTCCTCCGCCGACGTTTCGCCTCGACATCAAACAACGCGGCTTCGTCTGTCGTCCCGCCCCCGCGGCCAGTCCCCCCCCCCCGAATTAATGACCCGCCCTAACGTCCCGGGCCCGGTCCGTGGCGGGCGAGCGAAACGAGGGAAGGGTCAGTGGGTCAGGATGACGGAGTACGTCGTAGATTACCGTCACGCTGGATTAGATTTTGGATAGTTTTGTCGAAAAATCTGGGTTTTCTCTTCTCCCACTCCTCCTGGGGGCCGGGCAGGCCCGTCTCGAGGGGAGCGGTTGTTAAAATGTTAAATTTATAGCCGCGGAGGCGCAGCTCTCGGGCTGAAACGACCTGCTCTTGAGTAAAAACACAACCTGAGAGGGATCTTCTCCTTTATCCTCCGGCGCTCCTGCGAAGGCTCACCCTTTCTGCAGCTCTGGCTGTCAGGGAGGGGAGGCGGGGGGGGGCGGGGGAGGGGGCTGGCTTATCTCCCCGGCCGTAGCCCAAACACGCAGGCCCGGAACAGCCGGAACGTCGCTAAGCGAAACAAAGCAAACCCTCCCGGGGAGCCTCCGCCCCCCTAAACGGACCGGCCTGGACGGCGTCCCCCGACTCCGGGGGTGTGGGGCTCGAGTCCGGAGAAAGGTCAGAGCCCTTTAACGGCGGCGGGGCGAGTCGGAAAGCGCCGCGGCCCATCTGGAGAGAGTCACGCCGAGCGGGGGGCTGTTGGTCCGGCGCTGGGGCGCTCGCTAAGTGCGGCGCCCTACAGACAGCTGCTTCCTAATGGCCCCTATTAACCAGATGGGCACTGGCTCCGCTCGGGCCGCCGCCGCCATCGGCTCGGGGACGGACGGACCGCGGGCCTCCCTCGGCCCCGGAGCCGGCTCCACGCGGCTGACCTGCCACAAAGGCGTGCTTCATCAAAGTGGGACCGACGCGGCGCCGTTCGTAGCCGCCGAGGTACAATTTGTTGCATTTGGGCTATAACTGTCAGGAAGAGATATACCCCCACTTAAATGGCCGCCCATAATCTTCCCCTCTCCCTGTATTATCCTAATTGAACCCACGGGCGGCCTTTGCCATCAATAGCTGAGCTCATCTGCGGATTAATAAAACATGGGTCCTCACCAGCGCCGTGCCTGCCACAGACCTTGAAGCCACTCAGACGCACCAAAGAAACCGGAGCGCAATAAAAACATCCTCGTTTCGCTTCTTCGGCCGCAGCCCGGCGTCCCCAACGTCCCCAACGCCGACTCTTCTCTTCTTCTTGTAGGCGGGAGGGTTTGAAAAGATCTTCGGGTGTGGTTTAGGTGGGTTCTGGAGCAACAGGTGATCACCGCGGGTGGGGGGAGGCACACACACACACACACACACACACACACACAAGCTTGCACGTGCTATCGGCGAGCGCCACGTCAGCACAGGAACGCCGGCGTTCCCGGCCTTCGTGTTTGCTGAGGCTGTTTGGACTGACGGCGGCGGCGGTCATCATAATAGGACGCAGATCTTAATAACAACAAATCCTGAAGGACGATTAAAAAAAAAATAAAAAAGCAGCCAGATTATTAAAGACATCTATCACGTCTGCTGGTGCGCTCGTCATTAAGCCGCCGCCCGGACACTCCTCCCACCCTCGAGCGATTCCTGCATTGTTGACCGTGAAACTTGAGGCCGTCTGAACCAAACATTCTCCCTTTTTTTTCTCTTTTTTTTTTTTTTTTTTTTAAAAGTCCAAGTTTCTCTGAAATCGCACAAACCGTCGGACCTTCCAGAACGCGCCGGGCGGACGTTCAGACCCGGCGACCTCCCGCGGCTCCTCCATACAGAAGGCAGCCCGCGCTGGCACCGTAGTCTGAAGGGCAACATTGACAACTTTTTTATTGTGCTCAATTTATGGTGCAGCCTGCGTGCACCGACAGAAAATAAAACTCATCTCATGGCATAAAGAAAGGAATGCTGTAAAAACTGGGAGGCCATGACAACTTGATGAGCCATCAAGACCAACTGTGAACAACCAGGAACACGGAGAGAAAGGACTTGACACCGCGGGGCTCGGAAGCACGGAAGCGCGGATTTATGTACCAAATAGAAAAGCAAACTGACTCTGGAAAATAGCGAGTAATCCCTGAACCGTTTTGATTGTCCGGGCAAGTTCAGGATTGTTGGAACACTTCAGTGAAAGACGGCGCGCACCTACGACCCGCGAGCGCCTTCCGCCAATCCGCCTGCTTCCACGCGCTGCCCCGCCCCTCGGGAATTCTGGGGTGACCTGAAAGCACTTTTCAGCTGAAATTTGTGGGGTTGGAAGGGGGATTTTTAACCTGGGAAACTTCCGTGGAAACACATCAGGGAGGAGAGATAAAAGTCGCTGCAGTGGAAAAGGTGCTGGTGCTAGCAGGAACTCTGGCATCAACACGTTTATTTTGGCTGTTTAACTAAAACAATACTCTAATGCCGTCGTATCGTAAAACAATACGATGGCATTAGAGTTTTAATAGTATTCTATCTAAAAATAGAGAAGGTATCAAGACTACCTACCGGGCAGAGCGGGTACACTTATTCCACATGATAACATAACATGTGTACGTCCACAGTACTTAGACAAAAATAAAGAGGCAACCTTCACAAGGAAGTCCTTATTTACAACCCTGTTATTTCTTTGCTGTTTCTGATTCGACGTTGAATGTTTGAATCACTTCAAAATAAGGTCTGAGGGGCCCACAAAGGCATCCTAATGTGCTGTATTAATAATTAAACTGGAAACCAGAGTGAAAGGGTCATTTTTCTTCGGCTGAAAGCGAAACTCGGCTCTTCGTCTCCTCCAGTCTCGTGCTTTATGGCCTCTTTTGATGGACGGCGGGAAGAGTTTACCCCTGATACCTAACCGCAACTTCTTCTGTCATGTTATAGAAGCAACGTCAGCGCGGACGGCGTTTTTACGACTGAATCGGATCCCCCCCGAAACATCGCCAAAAACGGAAAGAGAGAGCGCAGATATATTTCAGCATATGTGGTCTCCTCGCGCGATCCGGTATCAGGTCGTGCGCTTGGCCCACCGTTGCGTCTCTAATGATTTACTCCTTCCAAACTTCGCCGGTAATGTAGTGTTTTACGTCCCGCGTGCCTCGTTTCCCGAACCTAACGTCAGCTCTAATGAGTGGAATGAGTAAACTTTGCGGTTTGTCTGGCCCCCTTGAAATTGAGAAAAAAATTAAAAAAGAAGTTACTCACTGTCATTGTCACCGCGCATAAAAAATGGAGCCCCAAAGACATAATGTGAAGTTATGGCTGCCGTATATTTGAGTGGAGTGCTACTAAACCTTTCGGTGTCTCTTTTGATGCTGCAACTTTCTTTTTTTCTTTCTTCCTTTTTTTTTGTGGCCTTCCCCTGTCTCGCCCGGTTGGTTATTCTCCTGTTGCCTGAATTTCCCTTCTCTTTATTTTCATTGGCATTTAAAGACCCCGGTGCCCCGGTGAATGTACTCATTCAACGGAGGGCTTTTCAACACACACACATGCGCACAAACGCATTAGAGCGCACATGCACGCACAAAGGAGGCGGCGGTGAACATGCGGCGAGTAGACCCTGACTCTCCTCCTCAATGCCACGGGATGTTAGTGCCCAGCAAGCTTCCGACGCACGCCGGGTCTGAAAGCGCTTATTCGGGTCTCTGCTTGTCATTATTGGGGGCGGGGCAGGGGGCAATAATTGATTGGCTTGGTTTTTTATTCCCCTTTTGTGGCGTCGCTGTAGCCCTGGGTTTTATGAAGGTTGCTGAAATCTATTCAGACCATTCTCTTTGCCCGGCGGAGCGGAGCACAGCGGTGGAGCGGCCGCTGCCTCCACCTTCATTGGCGGAATTCGCCCATGCAAGCTTTAATCTGCCATCTCCTGTGGTCTCAGGAGGCTTTATAGCATTACGTGTCTCATCAGGTTTTATATTCTGGGATTGTTAAATCTTCCCCTCTTCCGTTTTCGCCCTTTTCTCTTGCTGCGTTCTTAGTTCCCGGCTACATTAGCCTTGAGCCGGAAAAAAGAAAGACACAACTAGCGCCGAATTAGCATAGAAAGGCATATTGTCAGCCTTCTAAATTCACCTTGGAGGAATGCTGCCCGCGTAAACACGGATGAATGGAGGCCGTCTTCAGAGTTTAATCGACCACACATGAGATCAAGGTGTGTTTGCGCAGCCAACGTTTTTGTGGCTCCGCTCTGAACGTCCAACGACGAGGGGCGAAGGCGTTGTGTGCGCACTCCAAACGGCGTTTGGGGATTTAAGGTTCCAGCCGTTTCTTCCTTCAGGGACTCACCCGCAGGCCGGAGGCAGCTCCGATCATTCCGACGGGGACGGAGGCGTCGGGACGAAATGGCCAGAAACGGCGTCATTGCTCACTTTGACGCTCGCGTTTTGAAGTCGGCGGTCGTTTTGCGGAGGCGCGCAGGCGCGGCCCCCACAGATGGTCCCGGATCCACATCTGGCAGCAGCTGGGGTCGAGCGCACATCTGTTCCGCCCTAGGAGGGAACGGGGAGACGTGCTGATGCGTTCACTCTGACCTTTCCTTAAATATTTTCGCTTTCTGAAGCTTTTTCTCCCGCCGCCGCCGTCAAAACCCGACACCGGCGGGGTTCTCCTAGGTCACCCCCAGACTCAGACAGAACGGCCTCTGCAGCTCACCCGGGGGGGGGACGTCTGCCCGGATCACATCTTTTACAGGCTCGTACACACCGTTTCCCCTCCTCCTCATTGTTCTTGCTTCCATGACTTCACTGACATTATCTGGCTCCATCCCTTTGTTCCCGCTCTTCCTACTTTTATGGCCGACTCCTTCCCCATCCGCCGTGCGTCCGCGCGCCCTCGCCTTGAAGCCGACAGCAGACGGGTCGGGTCGGGAGGCAGACGTCGAGGCCGTGGCCTCTGTGACCGCCGTCCTTTCCACCCTATTTTTGTTGGCATGTCAGAATCCAACAATTTTTGGAATCCGCCTAATTCCGTTCTCCTGTTCCTCGTTCCTGGAGATCCATGAGACCTATTTCCTTTCTCCTCCATCACCTTCTGCTTCTCTACATCTTACTTTTTACTCACCCCATTTTGCAATCAATCTGCTGTTCGTCTTATCTAATGAGCTCATTAGGGTGTCTTAAGCAATGGTGATTGATAATAATGGCTTAGAAATGTCCCATTGATTCACTTCTATATCAGGCCTGTAAAGTAAAGGCTCTCCACATTAAAACCAGGGCCCCGCTGAACCCCTCTCCCCCCATAACTCCTGGATCTTGGTGACAAGTCCTTTGTTTTCAGGGGAACAGCTGCCCCCCCCCCTCCCACCGGCGTCCACTTCTAACGAGCGCGGCCCGCGACGTCGTTTCCCAGAGAGCGCGCTGAACGTGGGAGGATGGACGAGCCCGCGCCGGGCTTTCGTCGCAACACGCTTAAATTCCTTTACATGTTTGCGGAGCGAAGCCAAACATTAACAGAGCGCGCCGCGTCATTCCAGCCAATCAAAACAAAGGATACGTGTTACAGTCGGTCATTTTTCTGGGAGCCTTAAATTTTTACGGCCGGCTTCTTAACAGCCGTGAGTGATGGGGCCGTCCGACTTTAAAGCGCCGCGGGCTACCGTTCTTAACGCCAGCAAGTGTGCGAGGCCTTTCGCCGATACGTCCGGGGATACGCTGCCGCTCGGAGGGCGACGTTTGTGGGTTTGCGCGGAGGGGTAAAAAAAATGGAGGCACGAACCGACGAGGGTCGCTAAGCATAATTTCAGGGCGTGTGTGTGTGTGTGTGTGACAGAATTTGCGCCCACGTGAACAGTGCAGAGTCAGCACGCTAGCTCGGACCACTTCAGTGGTTTCATATCAAGCAATTTAATGGCAGAACGTCGGCCAGCGAAGTTTTTATTCCAAATCCTGTCAGTAATCTAATGGCCTTTGAAAGTCTGCCACTTCCCCCTGGCTGACAGGTTGTGCATTTGGATCTAATTGAATCCATTTACATCCTGCACAAATGGAAAGCACATGCAGGCCTTCCCACCTGGTTTTGATCAGCTACTGAGTTGGGAGAGCCGCGGAGCACGCCCATGACAGCGGGGGGACGCGCTGGATGAAGAAAGAGTCGAGGGGAGAGAGAACACCTTTTGATATTATTCTTGGCTCAAATGTGATTCGGCTGGACTTCAGCTATCCCCGTCATGTGTTATTGTTTGGCGCTCTCTTGCGCCCGTGTGCTGTTTTACCACCAGGGGGAGTCCAGGATGAGCCGCTATCGTGTGTCAGCTATTGTGAACTGTGAGTTCTCAGAGAGGAGGCGAGCTGTAAAATTTAGAATTAATTAGGCGCATGAAACGCAGAAAATGCTAAAGAAGGCCTCTGCGGCCCTGCTGGATGTACAGTTAGGGTTAAGCTGGAGCCAACAGCTGGGCAGTATAGGCTTAAAACCGTAAAACCGCAACGTGTCATTTCTACACATCTGTTTCTGTAGGGTTTTAACAATCGGGATAGTGTTAATTAGTGACTTTTAAAGCTGCCTGCAGGCCGATTTCAGAGACAGGCGAGCTGTTTTCCCATGTTTCTCTTTGTGCTAAGCTAAGATAACCGGCTGCCGAGGATAGATTGATGTTTTTCCACGCAGACATCAGAGGGTAATAATCTGCTTCCATCCAGCGGGAACATTCCCGCCGCCATTCCTTTACATTTCCGTACATTCTTTTAGCAGGGAATTGTTGGAAGCCTCATTATTTAACCCTCATTACTACACGTGTTTGGATATGGTTAATGAGGCCAGCGGGTGACACCGTGACCTTCACCGAGCGCCCCTCGTTGCCCATCCCAGCTCCACATCGCACCACATCTGGTTTGATCATCTCCACCCTGAACCCCTGCTCGCCGCCCCCGCCTGTGTCTCATCAATCGTCCGTGTCAGCTGGGCCACACTTCTGGCTATTGGCGAAGTAACAAGCGACACGAAGACGTGAAAATGATAAATGGAGTTTTCCGGACAGGAAGCGGCGGCCGAGGAGACGCCACACCCTCACTCATCTTTGTGATGCATTTTGCCTCTTTGTCTCCCACATGGCTGCGTGGTTTCCTCTCCTCAAATCCACTGGAAACCAGGAAGTCAAGCTCTTTTGTCTTTTTTTTCCCGACTTTCGGGAGCAAATCTAATCCCTAAATGGCTCTCATATCATGTTCTATTGGTTGCTTTTAGAAAAAGAAACCGTGATGCTCTCCCCTGGTGGTTGGATTTGGTAAATAACTTAACCTCGCCTCACTTCCAAATATCTTGTAAATATATTGAAAATGTTGCAGAGTTGACGGAATTATGGGATGAGGTGGACGTATGAACCCAGGAACCAGCTGGGAGAGCAGCCACCGGACAATGGTTGCGAATGACATCACTGCCTCGAGATGGCTGCCCCCGGTGGTTTAGCGGGTTTAGCGAGTTGTCTTGGGTAAATTGTGAGGGAATCCTCCACCTTAGTTCCAGTGGTCACTGCAGCTTCCAGCCACCAAAGGTTTCATTATTTCAACTCCCCGTTTATGGCTGCAGGATTCATAACAACCATCAACAAGTTGCTGCAAATTTAGCGCCTTATGTGTGAAATTCTGTTTCTACGCGTATCCAGTAACAGCGGTTTCCTCCTCGTATATCATGCGCTTTAGATGATGGGCATGTCTCAAAACAGAAGCCATTTCAAAAACACAATCCCTCCATAGTCACTTGAATTTTTGCCTTCGTGAACTTGTACTTTCAATATCAGAGCAGAGAAACATTCCCTTGTCTCTCTGCTCCCTCTGGGCACAAGTGGGAGATATTTAAGACTTGATTTAAGCCGTCTTTGTTTCGGGGATGGGAGCCACTCCCTCGTCACCCCCTGGAGGGTGTAATAGCAACGAAATCACTGAGCTCTAATATCTATCTCATGGAACACATGTATGTTCTGCTTCCGTTGAAAGACGTGATGAGTAAAACATCCACTAAAGTGCTTCTTTTTTTCTTCTTCTTCTTCCTCTTCAGACCATTTGTTTTCCGGGCCTCTCAGAAAAGGGAATCTCGGAGGAGCCGCGCGTTTTGTTTGACATCAATTATTTCAAATAAGACAAACAGCGCTCGTTAAATCTGCCGTACACAGCAGGGCAGATGTGAATATTCAATAAAACAAGCAACACCGCGGGTTAAACACTCCCCAAAGTTTTCCACCGCCCGTATTTATTTTCCCATTCTTGTGGGGACGTATGGAAACTGCGGTGTTTTAGTGGGTGAACGTATTCACCAGATTCTCTTTCATGTAATCTGATTAGTGGACCAGAGTTGCAGCCAGGCTTCCCCTCATTCGCTGTTACGGGGGGGAAAAACAATTAGGCTATATGTGTTAGCTACCCAGAAGACAACGCACTCATCACACACACACACACACTCACACACATTCACCCACACACACACACACACACACACACATCCGGACACACACCTTCATTCATTTAATCCTTTATGATGTGCCTGGAATTTCTAATGATTTTAATTAGGAAAGGTGCAATAGGAACCTTCTCCATGGCAATGCTAACACTCCAGGGTGCCTGGAGCCAATTAAAAATATGTGCTGATCAAACAGCTTGCCCTCGCCGAGCGCAGCCTTCCCCGGAGCCCGCCGCCGCCGCCGCGCGGGGACGGCCAGGCTCGGGGCCTCGCTGCTCCCATCCAAACAGGCAGAGCCGGCCCGCCCCGAGATCCGGTTCAGGGCTGGGCTGCTCCCATTAGCTCCCGCGGTGGGCGTTCGGAGGCCCCAGAAGAGGAGTCCTCGGGTTCACAATCAAACGTCTGTGAGGGAAATGTCACACACCCCATTTGATCCTCCGAAGAGATCCTTTATTTCCAGGGGAACTGGCTCAGCCCAGTTTTCCCCCTCACAGTCAGAGTTAGAGTAACACAATAAATTAGAATTATGTGACAGTTTACACTCACAATTAAGCCTGGTATTAATTACACTGCTTCCATTGTTTGGGGGCCAGTAGCACGTCGTCGTCAGACTCCAGAGAGTCCCAAACAGATAAATCTAAATGTCCATAAAAGCCACCTGATTTTTCAAATGTTAATATTCTTCAGGAATATTTAATCTCTGTCATATCTCCCCCCGGTGAAAGCCCCCTCCTCCATCTATCATGTGGCATTTCTGTCCCTGGTGATTAATGACATTAATGAGCATGTGCAGCCATTCACTCTGCCACACATTATTCTGTCCTCTGGACTACGGGCCATGTGTCATGGTCCGGGAACACGCCGTCCCGATCAAACGCCGTCAACCCGCGTCTCCTCTCGTGTCAGACGGACGCGTAGACGGGCGTACCGACGGGACGCGCCCGGCCTGCGCCGCCATCACCGTCGGAGGTCGGGGAAACGACGGGCGCCCCCGTTTGTCTGGCGTGTCGGCCGAAGTAAAACCAGATGAACGGAGCGGGGACGGCGACCGACAGCCCGCCGGGCGGGCGGCGAGGGCGATAGCTTCGTATGTGGGCTCAAGTTAAAGAAAAAGGGGGAAAAAAAAAGGCCCCTCCTATCTTTGCAAACCGGCGGGGACGCTGAAATACGGCTCGTCCCTTTAATGTCAGCAGCACAGACGCCTGTTGGGATGTGAAATGAATATAGCAGAGGGGCCGCCGCGGAGGGGGGAGGGGGCCCGGCCAGGACTGTCACGGGCCTGGCGGAGGGAAGCCGTAATGGAGGCTTCACGCGGATTCACGGGAACGAGCGGAGGGGCCGACGGAGGAGAGGGGAAGTGTTGAGACGCCGTCGCCGGTACGTCCGGCCCCGTAGCCCTGACGGGGGAGCTAATGCCCCCGCCCCCCCCCTCACCCTCCCCCCGCTGCCCCTCCTCTCTGTCTTCGCTTGCTATTGTGCTCTGGCCTCGGTCGTTGGAATTTGGCTTCGCGTGAAGGTGTCGCATTAATATTTCAGAGATAGATTGATCCCCCCGCCCCCCCTCCCCCCGATTATGGCGTCGGCGAAGGCGTCCGGCCTGCGTCCCTCAAGGGTCGCGGCCGCCCTCGTGGCGGTTATCTGCAGAGGGGGAAGGAAGCGGATTTGGATCGAATGAGGCAAAAAAAAAAAAACGTAGGGCCCCCTTCGCCGTTTCGCCAGATTCACGTCGACTTCCCGACGAAACCGGCGAAATCACGATGCCTTCAATCGGCCCCCGGGGAGCCTTTCTGGTGTCATGAGAGGATAAAGTGGGAGTTGTGTGCAGTGAATGCAGGGGCAGCGGGGCTGACGCAGCGACACAGACGAGCTGTGTCTGAGACCCCGGGCCGCTCTGCGTGGTGCTCCTGAAGCAATGTTCCTCCAACCTGCAGCTGGGTGGGGGGAAGAGAGAGCGGGCGCGCCACAAACCCCCCTTTCTTCTCGCAGACAAGAGCTTTTTAATGACGACAGCCATGCCGGGTCACATGACTCCGGGATGCACCCCTCGCTGCAGATGTTGGGGGCATGAGCGAGCGAGTTGGGTGATGAGTTTAGTAACCGAAGCACAATGTTGCTCTTGTGCCGTTGAGCCTTTAACAGTTTTGTCGGACATCTGTGATCACAAGACTGCGTCATGGAACATAACAAGTTAATGAGATCCACTCTGAGGGAAATGATCAGATCGACTATTTACGGGCAAATAAACCCGCTGATTCATTTGCATTGTTATTGCAGGTACAGGGAGGTACTTGAACGCCACATGAAAGACTGATCATCATGTTTCAGCTGGCCCAGTAAGAGCGCCGGTCCAGGCCGAGAGCGCAGATCCATCAATAGAATTAATTTATTTCCATATTTACACACGAGGGCGTCCAGGTTTTATAAATCTTGTTTCTCTTGTGGGTCTGAGGGCTTTGTTTTTGAATATACGGCCAATGTTCACTGTACATGGAGCACAACTGAGAGACTGGGACATTTCTAGATTCAAAAGCAACATCACTTCGATTTTGGGAAATTATATATACATTTTAATATAACACGTTAATTTGTGGGAACTATCATAAATATACCAAATTATCTGACCTCTTTATCGTCTGTTTGTCTCCACTGGTCTTCTGTTTTCACGTGAAGCGTGAATTAACAATGTTGATGGATCGCATTCGCAAAACTATCAATGATTTAAATTTCCCTGAACAAATGTTACAGGAATTATAAGAAAAAAAGCTTTGTTAGTGGATTAAGAGGGGCGTCAACTGATATTTAATCAGATTATTCATTCAAATAATTGGCTTCTGTCTCAAGCACACACACACACACACACACACACACACACACGTCATGACCAGACTGAACACTAAAATAATCTAAACTCACTCACTCATTTATTTCTCTTTTATTAAAATGTATCTTGAAGACTTAATCTCAATTCCACATGGGTTATTGTTCCAGGTGGCTGTCAGGTGATCATCTAAACTCAGATTATTTTCCTTTACAGAAATAAATTCATATAAAAGCACAGGAGACAATGAGTCCACTGGTCCTTTCAGAGACGTGGGTGGGGAGACGCAGACTGTCAATCATCAGCGCCTCACTGATCAAGGACAATCCTCTCAGTAAAAATGGCCTTTTTTCTTGAGAAATCACTCAGCTCTGCATTAATTATCCCTCTCTCTGCCTCTCTCTGTCTAAACTAGGTCTGCCTCTTTCCTTCGACCTCATACACACACTTTTAAAATTAACATCCCTGCAAAACTTCAGCTCCCAGGCAACGCCACGATAATAAATAAATACAGAAATGGGAAAATGATCAGCCAATGTCTGAAGGTAATGGTCAAGCTTCCAAACTGCTCTAAAAAAAAAAATAGGCCTAAATTAAAATCCTTCATGGTTCGAGGGTCACCAATACTCCAAAAAGTATTAGTTTACCGTCAATTAATTTATTTAATATGAATATCCTAATTATCTTACTGTGCCCCTGCACAGTTAAATTAAGCATGAAGGTGAAATCTAAAAAAACAGGACACCAAATATAAATATTGCTCGACTTTATTGTCTCCATTAGAATACAATTTAAAACAGATTTGTGCGCTTCGTTCACGCATTTTCTCTGTCGATGTCAGTGCTGCAAAAAAAAAAAAAAAAAAAGTCCTGTATTTTTGGCCGCACACACGCGTCTCGACCATCTCGACATTGTCCTCTGCATCCTCCAGCCATGTAAACATTTACGCCCTCATCCGAAGCCGGGGCGCAATCTGCGCCTCTCAAAACCCCCACGTCAAATTTCACATCAGACAAAAATCACCCCCCCCCGCACACACGCACACTTTTCTTTTCCTTCTTTTTTTTTTTTTTTTTTTTACCGCAGTGACCGCGTCGAACCTCAGACCGTGTCTCTCGTGGAGGCGCACGTCGGCGGGGACGCTCCGCCGCGGTGCTCCCTCTCCGGCTCCCCCGGCCGCGCAGCCGCCGCCGCCGCCGCCTCCTCCTCCTCCTCCGCGCGCGTTATTTTCGACTTTCGCTCGCTTTCAGAAACTTTTTTTTCCCCCCCACAATGATCGTCCGCCGCTTTACGCGAAAACTAACCCCGATTATTTGAAATATCCAACATATAACCCCCCATCTCTGCAGTATTCCCTTTGATTCACGCTTGACTCGTATCGCTCCGGGGCCAATGGGGGTCCGCCTTTGGGGGCGCCTTGAAACCGCCTCGTCTTATCCCCCTTTCATCATCGAACCCGGGCGGCCTTGAAACCGCGGGGCCAGTTATTGCGTGTTTTTTTTTTTTTTTTTTTTCTGATGCGGGACTGGCCGTCAGCCAATCAGGGGCTTGTTTACATTCGGAGGCTGACAATGCGCTGGCACCGCGCCAGCCAATCACGACCTCCAAAACAAGGAGGTGGGGGGGGGGCTCGTTTGTAAACACAATACAAATGTAACGACAAAGGTCCGTCCTAATTGGTCGGCGGCAGGTTGAGTGGACTGTCTTCAAACATCCGCAAAAGGGGCGTTCGGACGTGAAAGGCCGATAAACGTCAGAGCATCGAGCCGCGGGGGGGCGTCGTCATTGGCGACGTCATTAGCCACCAGGGCGGGCTGCAGGTTTCCGGGGTCAAAAGGTCGCCTTGCCAAAAGTGCGACCCCCGACCTGGTCCGGTGGGCCCGGGCTGAGCTTGAGCGTGAAGGGCCGGCGGCCGTTAAATCAACGTTATCAACGTTTTCACGAACCCGGCCCGCTCACCGAGAGGCGGGTCTGCCTCCGCACGTCAGGACACGGGGAACGGCGTTGGTGTTCCATGACGCTAAGTGAGATTTCCCACAGCTATCACGGGGCCCGTTTTACGACGCGGCGGGATCACTGTTCGAATTCGCTGAACTTTGAAAACGCGACTTCGACGGTCGGGGCGGTAGACGCCACCGGGGGGAGGGAACGGCCCGTTGGAGTGCTGCACCCCGCCACCGGGGGGCAGCCTGCCGGCTTGGGGCCTCGGCGTTTCCCCTCCCGTCTCGCTTTACCGCCAGGACGAAACGACTCATCTGAAGCGGACCTGGGACTCGTTTACGCGGTCGGGGTAGTCGCCGTGCCGACGCTGGACTCAGACCAGCGGGCGAGCGCTTCCAAATAAACGGAGATTTCGAAATAGCTCGGGGGCAACATTAATGCGCCCACTTCCCTCCGAACGGCCGCGTACGACGCCGTCGGGTGGACCGCTAGCTACGGGAAACGCCGAATAGAATCGGATGTTTTCACAAAACGCGAACAAACAGGATGAAGGTGGGGGTGGGGGGTGGGGTGGGGGGGTAGCTTGGATAAGAGAGCTCGAGCGTCTGCAACCAGAGCCGTCAGACGACGCGAGCCGTCGGGGCCGGCGCTCCTCGCTGCTTCCCCTCCGCTCTCCGTCGCCACGTCGCAGCTCCTGCCTTTAAATCTGCCGCCCCCCCCCGCCAGCCGCGCTCCCGTTGGCCGGCGCCGCCGACCAATCGGGGGCGGCCGGGGCCGCCGGAGGGGGGCGGGGCCCGGGCTCATTAACATGCAGGTATCCGACCAATGGGAGGGCGTGTTTACCCTGCCCTCCAGACGCGAGGTACGCAGACGCACCGGGAGAGAAACCGCTGCTCGGAGATCCGAGCCGCGATCCAGCCAGGCCGGAAGCCCTGGTCCCGCAGCCTCCCCCGACTAGAGCAGAAGGCTCCAGCCTCACACGGACATACTGTAGGATCTCACCCACAGCCACATGCGCCACTTCACATTTTGAATTTTAAATGGGCGACGCACGCGGCCTCGCTCCCACCCTCCTTGTGTTTTGTGATTTTATAATTTATTGTTATGCAAGGATTTAACATACCAGTAAGTAGTGATTTTATATATTTATTTTCCTCTTCAATAAATAAAAACAAAACATTTTTTTTTGGACGCCTGGTTCCTCTCGGGAAGACCGTCGCTTTTAGTCCCAAAATGCTGCCTGCTCAAGTGATGTTCATGACACTTGATAACGCTGAAATAGCTGGAATTTGCCTCCCAAACACCGTGAATTTAAATCCTGCGTGGAATGAATAAATTATCAATTGAACCGGGCTGAAAATAAACGCGCGTAATTGGAAAATAAAATTATTAAATATATCACAACAGCCAGGCGTTATCTGTAGACGATTGAAAATTCAAATTATATCATCAATGCTAATTTTATTAGGGCTTATATTAATGGCGTAAAGGGCGTTTGGGTTAAGTCTTTGGTCCTCGAATTACGGTTTATTTGTTGACGTTTTGTTTTAATTATCGTTTATATTCCCACAAGGACAGGCTACGTAATATGCGTTTTCTACATTTTTGGCGCATTGGAGGAATTATTAAAATATATCCGGAGTTTTTGTTGGGCTCCCGGAGCGGGAGAGAACGCGTTTGTTGTGCGGATTGACTCAAATCCAGTCGGGCACTTTGCCGTACGGGGGCGGCGGATGGGCTCGCGGGCTGTGGCCGAGCGAGGCGCACTCTGTCCCGGCCAGCTCTCTCGCGGAGCGCCGCTCCCCTCTCGGCGGGACCCGACCGAAAGAAAATATATATTCTACGCGTATGCTGTCGACCGGTCGTCGAAGAGACAGTTGTTTAGGAATTGTACTGCGGTGGAAAATGCGAAACGCTTTAAAAAAAATAGCACGTTTGAAGAGAATATTCGCCTTAAAATGGAAGCAAAGCGCCGAGGACGCAGATTGTGGCGACTCGAACGCGCAGCAGCAGCGTTTTTCTCCCTGCACGTCCCCCGATCATTTAAAGGTGTGTTTGCGTAATTTTTTTTTTATGGTCCCGAGCTCGGTTGCTGGACATATCCAGCGGGGTGAGCGCTACGGCGTGGCGAGAGAGGTGGTGGTGGTGGTGGTGGGGGGGTAATGGCTGCCTGCAAAGCCCCTCTCGGAGCGCGCAGACAAAGACGGTGCTCCTGACGGGCGGCCATTCACCTCGGATCCCAGCAGCACAGCCCCGCAGCCCGGCCTCCACGCCGGGGCCACACGCACGCACGGACCTCGGCTCCCGAACAAACGAGCCTGGATTTTGCCCCAGTGAGCTCCGCATGGAGGGATTTTTATTGTTGTTGTCGTGGATGTGAATTGGAGGCACGGGGAGATAATTGTGCTGAAATAGCGCACGGTGGATGAGAGGTCTGCCATTTTTTTACACACTGTAGATTATTTGGGGTGATTTATTTTACAGTGAAATTATGCTTTTTAAAGAACCCCCCCCCCCCTCCTCTCTCCTCCTCCTCCAGTCGGGATGGTGGAGAAATACGGCCCGAGACTGAAATTATGTGATATAAACGCAGACACGCATTTTTTAAAAGAATCCAGTAGATTTATTTAATTGCTGGCACTTAATTAGAACAATAAAATCTGCCTTCTGCTTAAATGAATTGTAGCCACTTCAAAAACAATCAGAGCCCTTTTACGTGATACTGTAACGACAAAAACACATGTATATTTTTAATCCGGTGAAATGTGCTGCTTTATTTTGATTTACGCAGATGGGACTTTGACCATATTGATTCCATAATGACATTTTTGTGGCACGACAGAGGATATAGGCTGTAATGTATTTACTGCAACATTTGATTACCTGACCTGAAATAGGTCAAGGCAGATGACAAGACAGTGAGAGTGCAATTATTCACACGCGCAGACGCACGGGGGGGGACGCGCACACGCACGCAAATCCACACTCAGATCCGCGAATTTAGATCTTTCATTTCATTTTTTTAAATTTTATTTCAAATTAACGGCTTAATGACACAACCCTGCTGACCGGCTTTTATTTGCACGGACGTGCGCGCTCGACGCACGGGGCTCCCCGTCTCCGTCCCTCCTTCGAATTCTGCAAACAAATTCGAAATAAATTCGACACGTATCAGCAGTCGTTCCAGTTTTATGTCTCTGTGCGCAAAATGTCCAATTAGTAAGATGTGGTGAGGGCCGGATTGACAGAGAGAGAGGAGGGTGGTGGTGGTGGAGGGGGGTTAAAAAAACGCCAGTGTCGTTGTGAAACAATAGAGGATGGAGGAAACGTTGAGTGTTGTTCACCTTGAAATGCAGGCTTCCATCATCTCTAACACACCCAAACAGGACAACAGCCCCCCTCCCCTCAAAGGCGTTTCGACGTCGTTTGCATCAATCATGATTTAATATTTTTTTAAAAGGAGGAATTTCGCGTCCACGGTTGGATTAAAGATGCCATGGAGATGGAAATATTAACTCCCGGCAATCTGCTCGATGTCTGCGGAATATCAAGTGCTCTCCTCCACATGATCCAGGCCTGGATCCCAGGGTGATCAATACGATTGAACGTGCCCCCCCCCCCCCCCTCACTGGGCTTCTGGACGCCTCCTCGGTCGCTTCCATCCGCGGTGACTTATTTCTGAACCCCCTCCCCAGTTTTTAGCTCGATTTCAGCTTCACGCCAAAGAAACCTGCATATGAAAGAAAAGAGAGGTATTCAATGGGGCGGAACTAATGGTCTGTCTTCTGTAACATTTTACAGGACCGGACTGCTCTGTCAGTATTTTTGCATCGTGAATATTACGCGGACATTCCGTTTGTCTTCTAATGAAAATTGCTTTCCCCCCCCCTGCTTTTCCAGAAAAGATGATCTGGGGCTGCGTCGTCGGGGGAAGCCTGGGATCGACTGAATGCAACACATAGATCTAGAGGAAAGGATTATTATATGGGTTGCGCTTGATTTTTCCTGACCTTTCCGGATTTCGGATTACTTTTTTTCGGGATGGAAGGACGGGATTTCGCTGCTCCGGCGCATCTCCTGTCGGAGCGCGGCGCCCTGGTGCACCGAGCCGCCTCTCGGATCGCTCCCTCGGGCCACAGCTCTGTGCAGCATGCCGGTCACTTCCCGCCGGGGAAATATTACCCCTCGCACATACCAATGGCTCCCCACTCAGGTCAGTCAAACCTCGGCTATGTGGTTCTTGTCACAAAGGAATGCAGCTGCGAATGTTACATTTTTCTTGTATTTTGTGCCTCTGCTTTATCAGAAGAATAGAATAAGGCGTGCGTGTGTGTGGTGTGGATCTGGGACCTTTGTTTTAAATACCTCAGTTGGTGGACTGAGATGAAGAATTTTTAATTAACCTCAACATTTTCACACGGTGAATGCACGTTAGTTCGACGAATATGCATTGAGTGTTTTTGGGTAAATGCCACGTGTATTTATAAATGACATTTAAGAGCTGTCCAAGGTTGGATGTTGGGTTTTGTTGGGGGGGCAGTTGGGGACACCGGCTGGACCTGAGACGAGATTTTACCACCAGAAAGCAAAAGGTGAGGACAGACTCAGAGCTGTAAGCAAGCAGATGAAGGAGCTGAATCATCCTGCACTGGGGTTTGTGTGTGTGTGTGTGTGTGTGTGTGTGTGTGTGTGTGTGTGTGTGTGTGTGTGTGTGTGTGTGTGTGTGTGCGGTGTGTGTGCGCGCATGCATGGACGATGTAGGAAGAGGAGCAATGGTAGAAAATCCTCCTTCTATTTTGAGCTTGAACGTGTCAGGGTGCAAATGTGTTCACAGTGCGTGCATCAGGTTTAACAAGTGACTTGGATTTCTGCATGTGTGCATGTTTACACACACATCGTTTAAAAAATAATTGAGAATAATTAGGATTTTTTTTCCTCCCCCCTGTAGTGCAACAATCTAATCTGGAGTACAAAACTTCAGGGATACCTGTGTTTGTTTGACTTTATTTATAATCACCTTTGAATCCATGTGCTCCAGATTGTGTACGTTGGGTTTAATGAGGCAAAAAGAGATTAAACATACAGCACACGCTTGTTGCATTAAATTTGGTCTCTTCACGTAAAATTAAGAAGTTTTTTTTAAAAGGCCCAAACCACAACAACGGCGCACCGATTTCATCTTAAAAAAAAAAAAAGAGGAAAAAAAAAGAATCCTTTCAGATTATGATAGTGTGGCTCCCAAAAACATCGATGATGCAGCAGTCGAGGAATCCTTTGGGTGGCAGGAAGACGAGGGTTTGTTCATTAAAATTTGAATTACGCATGTCAGTTTAAAATGTTGCTGGAGGTTCTTTTTGTTTTTTGTTTTTTTCTTTTCTCCTTTGGCAATATTTTGCGCTCTAAATTAGATTTTCAAATAAGATTCATCGCGCTAAAATGAACCTATGATTGGGTATTAGAGTGAAAATCATGGCTGCCGTTCACCATTCATGTTGGCTTCCGGCTCACACACACACACACACACACACACACACACACACACACACATAGATGTTTTGTTGCGTGCAAGAAAGCTGAAACTGTCCTCTGTGCACAGCCCCCCCCCCCCTCTTAAACCGTCATTTTAGTATTTTTCCTGAGCGCTGCGTGGAAGTGAAGACCCTCTAAATGTCATCTCCGTTCAATGAGCAGCACAGGTGGTTTATTGGTCTCGCCCGTTTCATCACTAACACATGTCTGAGGCTGCAGAGATGTCCATTTAATGTCCCCAACATTTGGAAAATGACTTAATTATTTGCATTTTATTGCATCATAGCTGGTATAATTCGGTACCTAAATGTCCTGCAGGCGCTGTTAGGATTATTTTGTTATTGTGCTCTGCTGATGTGCCATCTTTGATTTATTATTTTAATAATATGTGTAAATGTCAAGCGTGTCACAATGTAAATAGGTGAACGGGGGACGCAAAGCATAATTCAGAATTATTTATGGCGAATGTTTGTTAGATTGTAATCCATCACAACAACACGAAGGGCAAAAATGTGCTAATTATCATTCTTAAATGTTTAATTTATTTAATTGCGCTGGGTCGCCACAGGCCAGTGACACCCTGACAGCACCTAAAAGGAGTCAACTGGTAGCGTTTCTGACCAAACTGGTCCAGGGTCGAGGCGGGGCGGGTCATTAGCGTAACCCCCCCCTCCCCGAGTGTCCCGCGAGCAAGTGACATTAGCACAACAGAATGAGAGCGAGAGCGTCGGATCCCTTCGGTTTCTCGGCGTTCTCCCTCCAGGGACTAACTCGCACACTGGTTCACATGAATACTTCACAAAGAGCATGAATATTTCAGGGTCGGTGTAAAAATGCATTGGAAGGCAAGTTTCTGATGTGGCTCCTTGAAAGCGCTCGTCTGACTTTGCGGAGCTTTTTTCATTGTGAGCGCTCCCTTCACCCCTGACAGCAGCTGTGACACCCCCACACACACACACACACACCTTTTTTTTATCACAGCATTTTAACAATTCTTGGTAGGAAATTTCCTCCCTCTTTCATCTCTCTCTCTCTTTTTTTTTTTTTTTTTTTGCCGAGGTTGGAGGCGATCAGGTAAAAATGGACGCTGACGTGCTCTCCCACCTTCTTGCCCAGTCAACCATGTTAGGACCAGTGGAGAGTCTGTCAGGATGCATTTGCCTCCGTCCATCTTCACCTACTACAGCCCAGTCGTTTGTAATGCATGTCAGGTGGTCAAATTATAGTTTGCACTTGTTCTGGGAATGTGACACTGGAGCAACTTTTCTCTCTGTGCACAGCGAAGCCCATAAACTCATCTTACACGGCCAGCGCTGTTTATTTCATCCATCTCACTGACTCATAATTCATTCATTTACAAGGACTTTGAAATAGTAATTTTATCTGTGTCTGGCCCCGGCGCTGATCTGGAGGCTGTCCTCGCCTGGCTGCGAGGCCTGGATTCAGATGTTGGACGGTGTCAAAGGAAGAGACGCCGCGGAGCTGGGGGGGGGTGGGGCGGAGGCTCATCTTTCAGCCATATTGTTCTGATCAGTGAGCTCTGGCTGAGGTGTGGCCGCGTGAAAGCAGCGGGGGGTCCCAACCCCTCCCGGCCTTGCCCCGGACGGCCCGCGTGATCCGGGAGGACGGCGCCCGCGCCGCCTCGCTCGCCCGTTGCCTCCTCTTCGCTCGCGTCTCGGCTGTCCCCGCTCCTTTTCCCTCCCCGCCGCTCCGCGGCCTCCTTTCTCTCCGGCAGGAAGACCCTTGCGTCTGGGAAGCAGTGGTCTTCCTGCCACTTCTGTGTCTCCCCCCCCCCCCACCCCCCGCCCCGAGCCATTGTTGCAGACCCCAGCTTTGTATGTGTTTTACGGCTGCTGTTAAAGATAAAAAACAGTCCCTTCCACCCCCTTTATTGTTTTCTGGTAGGATGTCCCTGCCATTCCTTTAGTTTTATGTCCTCGCTGGATATCTGAGTCAGTCCCCTCTTCAAAGGTTACCTACGCCGTCTGCCTGCTGCCATTTTGTTCCAGGGGGGAATAAATAACTTTACAGAGACTTTTATTGAACGTCTCATTGCCAGAATATCCCATGGGTCTGTGGTTGTTAGGAACATGCTTCAAAGACAAACACAGGTGTTTGGGGGAATTAGCAGAGGGCTGGTTACGACCTCTCCAGCGAGTGGGTGAGGATTGTTGGCGGGGAGGCCTCCCCGGCCTCGCCGCTCTCAGCTCTGAACCGCTCGCAGTTCGGAGGGTGCCTGTCTTTGGCTTTCCCGACAATCCCAGCCTCGCGCCCTCAAAACAACTCGGAGCCCGCTCATGACCTTTAAACGACATCATTTTGGTGGGAAAAGCCCAGCAGCTTCGTGCGGAACCTTGCGTCATATCCTTCAGCCGTATCCCTCCCCCCTAACGCGCCCGCTGAGGAGGACGTGGAAAATTCGCCCGAATGCTCGCATTAGGTAAGCCACGGGGAGCGACCGACCGAGGCGCGGCGGCTGCTCCATTCCTCCATATCTTCTTCAGGTCTGTCCAGGATTCCTGGGCCACAGTCGGTATGCCGTAGCTAAGGCGCAAATTCCAGAGGAGCGTAGTTCCACCCTCGGAGCAGAGACGCCGCAAACAGATGCCCCGGAGGGTAGCGAGCTTTGCATGGGCGGGAGCAGGATTCCGTTTAAACGAATCAGAAATGGGGACGTCTCCTACTGAGAGCGATAAGTCCTCCCACCAGCAGGGGGTAGTAGTCTGGATACGTTGGTGGAACAAGTGGGGGGAAAAGGAAGGAGGAATCAATCATGGGTCCAGACTGAAGGAGGTCTGTTGAAATGTCACTTCCGCCTCACTTCTTAGTTCGAGTCAGGTGACGTAAGGCGATACAGACGCTGAAAGACAAACTGGAGGATGACGCACAGGCAGATTTTCCCAGCGCTCCCGAGAGCCGATTATCCCGGCATTTTATTTGCCTGAAAACGTACGCGCTGACTACCCCAGGTTAAAAATGACATCAAAAAGATGCATTTATCCGGGAGCCATTGTGCTGAAAGTGCGGTGACAGAACGTGGGTCTTAGGCCAAGATCCAGTTGGCTCGGGCCCGGTGCGCTCCCGCCGCCTTTCTGCTCCAGCTCCGCAAAACAGTGAAAACCTTGGCCTTGGCTGCGGCGCTCATTTGTGAATTCTTGTGATATGACACCGCTCGGGCGCCATGTCGCAGACGTTCCTCCGAATCGTGGAGGTGTTGCTTGGCATGGCGCACCTGGCTGAAATCGCGCCTCTCCGCACCAGTGCTGCGGCCATCTGTCACCTTCCGCCGACACTCCCCGCCACAAATCCAAGCCTTTTTTTTTTTTTTTTCCCTATTCTTTTCCGCCGGAGCGAGCCTTTTTTTTTTTTTTTCTTTTTCAGTTGCGAGGGGTCCGTATGTTTTCGAATGATTTGAGGCGTCGCCGGCGGTCCGGCCCCGCCAACGACGGCGAGAAGGAAAACATCGCAAACATCTGGAATTTATTAGTGTAGGTGAGCAAAAGTGTTAATGGTTCATCGGTTCCTCTTTTGTATCGGCAGAACTGAACATTAGAAAGCAAAAAATTGGGCCGAGGAAGTCGGGCGGGGTGGTGAGGGTGGGGGGGGGGCGGGAGGGGTGCAGAGATCTGTTCTCGCAAGAGGAATTTGGCAAGTAAGTGCCTCGTAGACGGGCTCTTCAAACAGAACGCCACCCACACTAAGGCCGCGTGGCGCGGTGCCACCGGGCCCTTGCCTCGAGCGCGGGGGGGCTGGAGGGGGGTGGGGGGGGGGGGCACACACGCAGGACAAACACAAAGGAGACCCGAGGGGTGAGAGTGACAGGCAGGGTAATACCTTCCTGTATCGGATTTCAGGGGATTGGATTTCAAACCTTTCCTCCTATTTTTACTCTCGATGTGGAGAGGAAGCAAGAAGGCGCAATAACGATCCGGCGGGGCGATGAAATTCTCCCGCCCGCTTCCCACGGAGGACGCGCACGCCAGGCTGGATATACGTTTCCCTTCGCGAGATTGGACAGGATGCATTTGTCCAGAGCCAGCTGCCGTCGTTTTGTCGGTAATTCGGATAACTCCTTTTCGATCTTCTCTCCCCCCTATTTTTCCTTCTCCCTCTGCCCCCCCCCCACCCCTTCCTCGTCGGGCGGCCCCGGGCCCACCTCAACGCCCTGCGAGTGACAGCTGTTAGACATTATTAACGGCTCAAGCAGAAAATCCAGATTACTTGTTGTCTTTTTTTTTTTTTTTTTTTTTTTTTAATTCAGATTTTATTATTCAACCAAACCAGCGAGGAGAACAAAACAGGGCCGTTGGCCTATTGTTGTCAGGCGATTCTCGGCAACACAGCGCGCACACGCTACGAGCATGTGTGTGGTTTATGTCCCGGTGTGTGTGTGTGTGTGTGTGTGAGTGCTGGGCTGGGTTCATCAGACACCCCCCCCCCCAGAGTGGAGGCACCCTGGGGTTGGCTGTGGGGCCCAGACAGGTGCATTGTTAGCCCCTCTAACGTCTGAGTCTGTCCCTGCTGCTGCTCCAGCTCCTGCCAGGATTTCACGCTCCCGATGCAGCGTGCACATGCGCTCCCACTTTGTGCTGCATTCTAATGATGTCTTCCTCTCCGCGCATTAGAGGAATTTAAAAAAAAACACCCACCCACCCCCCCACCCTCGACTGAGTGCCCAAATGTGTCCAGCGAGCACGCCGGAGTTCCCGGGGCCCCGCCACGCTCTTGAAGCCTGCTCCTCGTTTGTTTCAATTTGAACTGCTACGTTTAAATTACACACCCCGAACGCAGTCGCTGGTACGGCGGGAAGGTCAGGACAGAAGACAAATAAACTGGAATAATGCGACCGGGGTCCCGCGGTTGTGGCGGGCACGGGTGGGGGTGGGGGGGGGGGGGGCGCGACGGTGACAGAGCAGCGAACAGCGAGGTGAGCTGCTAAATATATGCAGAGATCCACCATTAAGCACACACGCAGCAGCCTCTCAAGGATGTGTCAGCCCTTTAGCGGGAAAACAAAGATTAGAATCGGGAATTTTGCTTTAATAAGTCTCCCGGGAGCGTCCAGCCAGCTGCCTGGCCCTCAAACCGGGGGGTGTGGGGGGGGGGGGGTGGGGGGGGACTTGTTGCTGCCTCACTTTCAGAGGCTTTCAAACAAACCATCATCGCTGCCGCGCCGCCGCAGTTTGGCTCCCGTTGACGGTCGTCCCCGGTGCCTGTTGTGACCACTAGGCTACACTGCCTCCTGTCTCTCACACGCTGCACGTCCCGGGGATGTGTTTGTGTGTGTGTGTGTGTGTGTGTGTGTGTGTGTGTCTGTCTGTCTGTCTGTCTGTCTGTTTGGGTGGGTGGGGGGTGATTTCGGTGCGTGTGCACAGGAAATGGGGGAATGTGACAGCGAGACTAGATGCACACTGTCACATGCTGTCATACACTTACTGGTGCATTGCAAACAGACACACACACACGCACACACACAAAGACTTGAGCCTCACACACATGCACACACATGCACGCATGCACGCACTGACGCATGGTGCTTCCCAGGAGGCCACGGGGCCAGTGGGACAGAGCTTGAGAGTCTGGTTCGCTTGTTTAGATCTAATTATAGAAACGGGACTATTTCTGCAACCAGCGCTCCTTTTTTATATTCTTACATGAGGGGGGGGTGAAGGGGGGGTGGAGGGACGGAGGGAAAACAAAGCTTTGACAGCATATCCTCACAATGGTGAATGGTTATCTCATCCACTCAGCACTGTTACAGTCTGCAGGCACTCAGCACGCCACAACAGGAGGCGGCGGGGGAGGTTGGGGGAGTGGGGGGGTGTGTGGGGGGGGCTCTGGGATCATAAGCTCTCATCCTCCTGTAACATGAATGTGCACATTTACAAGTGTGCAGTGGCACACGGTGGCGTATTCCTCTCCATTAGCGCCGCCGATATGTTCGGTAGACAAGCCCGCCCAGTAGCCGCCCCCAACACCCCCCTCCACACACACACACACACCCCTCACACACACACACACACACTCGCTCTCACACACACACTCACTCACTCTCTCTCACACACACACACACACACACACACACCCCTCACACACACATACACACACTCACTCACTCTCTCTCTCTCACACACACACACACACACACACACACACACCATGGCAGCGCCCCGGCAGAAAGCGTCGGTCACAACAGAAGAGTTGATGTTGGGGATTAGACTTGTTTAAAATGTATCTGGTAATGAAGAGAGAGGCCAAGTGTCCCGCTTAATCCTCCAGCCCAGTGGCTGATATCCAGCTAGCTGTTGTTGGGGGGGGGGGGTGTTCTGTGTATGTGTGTGTGGGACGAGGGGGGCTTGTGGCTCACCGCTACCCTTCCCCCAAACCAAATACAGAACCCCCCTCCTTTGAATATACCTCAGGTAACTGAATTGGGGCGTGTACCCTACACGGGCAACGATAAAAACGCAGCATTACAAACACGACGGTCGGTCCTTTCACCTTTGAGGAGTGTAGCTGGGGGGGCAGCAGCTTTGACTACCAGCAGCCCCAACGACCCTCGAGGTTCATCTGGATGCTCGACACCCCCACCAGGTCCCTTTTCGGGGAACATTAGGTGTGGAGGACGGCGAGGAAGACCTGGACCTGATTGTATCTGCAGCAAAGTTGAGCGGATGCACCGTCAGAGTTCTGATTTTGGATACACAGCGTAGCAGCGGGGTGTGTGTGTGTGTGTGTGTGTGTGTGTGTGTGTGTGTGTGTGTGTGTGTGTGTGGGTGGGTGGCTGCCTGCGTGCATCAAACCAGCTTTGAAGAAAAGCTTCTTCTTCTCCTTTTTTTTGTGGCTCGCGTGTTTTCCGTCTGATAACAGAGCGCCGTCTTGTTTCTGCTGCGCCCGCCGCTATCCCAAATTAGCCGCGACTTTTCTCCGGGAATCAGGAATCGGCCGGAGCGACAGCACGGGGTGGGGGGGATCAAAATAGCAGAGATTGCGTAAGGAGCGGGCGAGGACACGGAGCAGCGGGCGGCTGAGGGGGCAGCATGTGGGGGCGGATGGTATGTGTATGTATGCATGCGTGTGTGTGTGTGTGTATGTGTGTGTGTGTGTGTGTGGGGGTGCTGATGCAGGTGCAGAATTCCTCCTCAGCCTGGAGCGTTTTATGTTCCATCCATCTTTCCCGCTCATCTTCGTGGGGTGTTTGCAGCAGATCCTCCCCCCTCAATGACACCATTGATGAGTGGACGTACCAGTTCCGGGTCGGGTCTGGGTTTTAAGAATGTTGAAGTGCTCTTCTTCTTCTTCTTCTTTTTTTTTTTTTTTTTTTTTCTTTTGGGTTCGAGGAAGAGCTCCTCCGTTCCCGAGAAGCCGCCGGTTTAATGCTGCGCTTGCATGTGCTTTAAATCACAACACATTCCCGGCGCGGGGGTGACAGTTATGGGGGGCGCGTCTGCTGTTTCTTCATCGGGCCCCTCGGGACCGCCTTATCGCTCCTCCGACAAGAGCGAAAGAATTTAAAAACCACCGCGGCTCCTCGGCGGGGTGAGGAGGTCAGGCGCGATTTTTTTTTAATCGCGGTAACTTATCCGGGCTCTTTCGGGGCTGATTGCCCCCCCCCGCCCGGGTCAGCGATGGGTCACAGATAGGCTGGAGTCAGCAGCACAGCGGTTGCTGAGGGATTATAAATAGACGCCACATGTGGATTTGTGTGCGGTTGTTAAGACACAAAACAGGACCTGTGTTCAGTTTACTCTGGCAGTCCAGAGAGCCTATATCCTTCTGGCTACTGTGTGACAGAGCGCTGAGGTATGAGGAGAAAAGTGGTCATCCTAGGTTACAGGGCATGACCAGACCAGAATCCTCTCTACTTCTGGAAAATGGATGGATCAATACCACTGGTATGCCGGGGGTGGACTAAATTTGCAGTGGTGCGGGAAAGAGAGGACAGTTTGGAATACTGGAATACTTGATGGAGCTGCAGATGCCTTATTTCTAAAAAAAGGGATTTTATTTATTCCATGTGGCTGTAATATAATGCCTGTTTGGGGGGGGGGGCTGTGAGATGTAGATGTGTGCACATCTGCATTTGACAGATCTCTCCAAAATGGGGCTGCTTTGAGGATCAATAATGACACACTGTCTGCGCATACATGGTATATCTCACACACACACACACAAAAACTCAGGCGCGGATACACACTCTTTCCCCCTGTGGTTCTTCCTTCCAGCGAGGCAGATGGTGAAAATTCCGATTGAAAGCAGATCCCGGGACTTTGCAGATCTCCATCATTCTGCTCGGGATATATCCCGACCAGGTTGGAGCAGCATCGGGACGAGTGAGGGGCGGTCGGGGAGCGCACCTTGGGCTGAGTTTCCACCGTGCGCTGGTGGGCCTGATGTCATCGATGTTGGGTGGGTGGGGGTTGGGGGGTGGGGGCAGATGGCCTCAACAATCTGTGGCCTGCAGCCCCAAAGGTCAACCAAGGTTACAGGTTGGGTCACCCTCCCAGCAGACAGATGCACCAAAGGGTGCAAAGGGTTCTCCCGACAGTTGGAACTATTTTTTTTCCACTTCTCCGTCCTCGCTTTGACGTTTTTTTGGGGGTTTCTTTTTTCTCGTTTTTACGTGACGGGACTTTCAGGGTACGTCTCACCACCTTTTAACGGGGCTGGGCCGAAGCGTCGGGAGAGTTTACGAGACTGGCTTGGTCAGCCATCGCTGCCGCGCCACAACTGGATCATCGGGAAGGGGTGGGTGGGGGGGGTTGCCGTCCGTGTGCTCCTGCACGTACTCGCGGGTCCGTGTGCTCGCGTGGACGCACGGGGGGAGAGGTGGTTAGCGCTGGCTGTGAAGGAGGAGGAGAGTCTGGCTCGTGGAGGAGGCTTCTCGCTGCCCCCGCCTGTCTGCTGATTTATGAGCCCGAAAGGGAAATCTCTCATTTGTCGCTTTTCATCTATTTTCTCTATAATTTTTTCTTTTCTCAATGAAATTAAACTTTCCCCCGGAGTCTTGTACTGCGTCCAATGACCGAAGAGGGAAAATAAATTAGAAAGGAAAATCGTGGGAGCCTCTCCCTCCCTGTATCTGGTTAGAACCCTTGAACACAAGTGGTGATTTCTTTTGGATGTTTTAGTAAATATTCATGAGTGTTGACATGTCAGCATAATGTATTTTGTTTGTGGTGCAGATGCGTGTCATTAGGCAGCGTATACTTTGTCTGTGAATGTTTCGAGAGCCGCGTTACGGTTCTGTTCCCGCTGCACTGTGGTTTGAGCGTTATTGCCGGAATGACTAAAAATTACTCCTTTAAAAAAAAAAAAAAGGAGAAAACATCAGGTTTGAATTCTCGGAGCGGTACCGTCTGGAGAGGCCGCCTCGCCACAGGGATACACGCACGCAGGTTTGCCGCTAATACGCTTTTGCTTGTACATTACCGCACTGGGGGGGTTAGAGTCGGGTCAGCGGCAGTCTGGGGCCTTTGCGTGTGCACGGGAAGGTGCACTAATCATGTGTTTATGTGCACCTTACCGCTGAGGACACGGGCGGAGCGGTTGGGTTTCCACCCTTTTTCAAAGCACAAGAGCAGAAAGGAAAAGGGAGGGAGAGGGGAAAGGGTTAGAGGGGAAGAGAGATAAATGAGGGAGGGGGCTTAATGAGAACCCTGGCTCATATGATTACGGGACCGGCTGATAGAAATCAGGATCCTTCTCAAAGAAGTCAATTAACCCCCTCCCCTCTTCCCTAATTATGCATGGATTGCTCCACTGGCTTTTTAGTGATAGGGTTGCTTAGCTCAATTTGCACACTCACGCTGTAATCTTCAAGGGCTTGTGTACTGGGAAACATTCGTCAGCCCTTTTTTTTTTTTTTTTTTTTTTTTTTGATAAATGCATTGTCAGGTGGCTTTAGAGCCCCCCCCCTCTCACACAACCGTTAGTTCTCCCAAACTCCGTCTTTGTCCCTCTCACCTATAGTACCAAGCATCGCCAGCAGGGGGCTCCACCTCAGGGGGCGCCCGGGTGAGGGTGGGGGTGGGGGGGGGGTCACGGGAACATTAGCGGAGGCGGAATGATGGCGGGAGAGTGTGGTCAGAGTAAATAATCAGTGTTGTAAAATGTCAACAGGACCAGGCGGCTCCTTCACAGCACCCCGTGTTGACATAACTGCTCTCTTATCTGACAAGTGCAAAGCCCGGGCCCACAATAGAACAGTGTGCCAGAACAAATACAGTAAGGAGATAGAAGCTGCGCGCCCCACGTGCACGCGCGCGAGCACGCACGCGTGCGCCGCGAGGGACCGCCGCACGCCGCAGCCCAGAGCTGCCGCCGACGGGGGAGGGGGGGGGGGCGAGGGGGATGAGTGATAATAGAGGGTCTGGATGGCAGCAGGCAAGCTGCGCTCACAACACGCGGGTCCCCACCCGCGACCTGGCGCCCTCCTGGGCCCGAGGGGGGGGGGCGTAACGGAGCGCTGGGCGAGGGAGCGCGGCCCAGGATCTGCTCTGCTCCACACAGTGGGGGAGAACAATGGAGCCGTCGTTAAGAACGATGCCCCCCCCCCACACACACACACACACACACACACACACACACTGCTTAAGTACCTGTGTCACATTTTCTATTTTTTCCGTGTCAAAACATTTCAGCGGGCTCTCTTCCCCTCATTGCCTTCCATTGCCCCAATAACTCTTCTTTATTCCCGTCATCCGCTCCCTCTCCGCTCTTCCTCTCCCTTCCCGCCGGTTCCTCCCACGGTTTAGAACCCGGAACAGTCGCGCAGCGCCACAGAGGCGTTCCCGGGCGCTCAAATGTTAATTGACGTTATTCCTTCGCTGTTTACGAAGACCGTTTTGTTAGTTTTGCGGCCAAGGCCGGGCCGTTTCGGCGGAAGCGGACGCGCCCCGTTACCACCGACTACTTTCTTTCCCGACACGGGGAGCGGTCCGCTGCTCTGGGAAAATCATTTATTGAAATGGAAAACCAAGCGCGGAATGCGCCGGGCCGCCGGGTGACTAAGCTGTTTCTGTCGCTTCAGAAAGGGGTGACACAGCGTGGCTCCTGGAGGGCTTATGGAAGGAGCCTGGGCCCCAGTTAGAGCTCAGGGTCTTCCTGTGCCCCCCCCCAATGCATCTTTCCATTGGCTCATTCTTGCTCCTTCTTAAGACTTTCCAAGGCTTTTTGGGAGAGCTGGAGACTCCCAGGGCCTACAGCTGGAGTGTTGACATGTTTTACGACCACCACTGCTTCACGCGCGTTAAATGAAAATCAGGGGCCCTAGCATGCGCCCTCCTGGGCGCGCGCTTCCAAATTATCTTAACGATTACTCCGGGACGCGGAGTCCTGGAGCTCCAACCTGTCGCCGTTTCAAATGCACGGCGGGGGACCGGACCGCCGTTACCGGCGTACATGTTCGGGTCGACGAAACGCGATGACAAACAAAAACAACCAGCTGCAGCACATCTGTTGCTCTCCGTCAGCCGCTGGAGGACTCTTGTAACCCCATTAAGACCGCCCCCCTCCTCCTCCATCCCCCTCTGATATATCCTACAAATAAATACGGCGACGGCGTACGGTTATCGCCAGGACGACCGGCGCGGGGCGGCTGATGGGAATAACAACCGTCCCGCTCTGTCCCCGCCGTGACCTTGGAATGTGCACACTCCGCTCCCAACCTTTAAAGCCCGCGTCGGGCCAACCAGCTGGAGGAGAGAGGCTTTTATGGCCGCCCTGCTCTGCGTTCCACTTCATCTGCTCGTGGCGGGCCGAGGACGACCTTCTCAACGCCGACTGCAGGAAACGCTCCTAATTTTACTCATCTCTGCTCAAGTGTTTCTCTCTCTCTCTCTCTCTCTCTCTCTCTCTCTCCCCCCTCGCTGCAGATGTTGAGCAGGCTCCGAGAGCAGCATTCCACGGATGACCAGTGTTGGGAGTTGGGGAGGTGGGGGTGGTTGGGGGGGGGGGTGTAACTCAATTTTAAGGGCCGGTTTGTCGTTTCGTAAGAGAATTTACCGTGTGATACGTCCGACCTTGTGGACGCTTTAAAGGCGGGCTGCTGCGTAGAAGGTCGGGCCCGTTTTCGCGCACATGCGTGCAGCGTGTTCTCCGGGAGGCAGCGGCGCGTGTTGTTTGGCCTTGGCTGCGCAGGTGCCTTCCTTCCTCTCGTCTGTAGGTTATCAGAACAAAACGCTCGCATCTGTCGAAGCCTCCGCGGGAGTAGAGCATTCCTCTTCGTGAACCGGTGGCGGAATTGAATCCACGGCTGCGGAGAGGCCTTGGAGCCGCTGCTCGGATCAAGTGGAGGGGCGCCGCTGCCTCCCGTTCCCCTCGCTCCAGGACTTGAGGCGCGTGGTCGCGGGTCCCGCTCCTCAAAGCGCAGGGCCCCGCCCCCTCCCCCACCGACCTGGAGGATTGTGGGAGAATCAGAACAGGACATTCCAAAATGGCCCGGTTCACCAGCGGAGCGCCGGGATCGCTGATTTATGGGCTGTTGTGATGGAGGGATGTGTGAACCCATGACTCTCCCATAAAACACGATTTTCATTACTCTCTAAGGTTTTAGGAAAACCGAGAGACAAACAAGGAAAAACAAGACAAACTGTAGGGGGGGTGGGAGGTGTTTCCTTTCAGAGGGCGACAATGACCGAGGGAAGAAGGCAAGGTGACGAGGGAGGACAGGAATACGGAGAGGCAGGAAGGGGGGGGCCGCAGCAGGGATGATGGAGAGGGTGCAAGGACGGAAACGGGAAAACCGAGAGGGGGAAGTGAGTGATGTGGCTCAGCAGAGCGGAGGGAGAAGAATAGATGGAAGTTTAAAAGGGGAAGACGGGAGGAAAAAATCTGTCCCGCCGAATTGGTGCTGCTCGCAGATTTATGTGGCGTTGTGTCATTACGCGTCCGCCACAGGAGACGGAGAAACTCGAGCAGCGCGACGCCTGTGGCTCTGTGTGTGTGTCTGTGTGTGTGTGTGTGTGTGTGTGTGTGTTTACTGTATCTGTACACCCGCCACACTTTTGTTCTCCGTCCTCCCTGCCTGCGTTTCCCCTCCAAAGCAAACTGATTTCCTGCTTGGACAGAAGGCGCTCGGCTGCGGCGAGGCGGCGTCCGCCCACACTCGCGCTCCGCGTCTCCGTGGAAGCGCCGGCGGAGGGAAGAGCGGCCGGGACCACCCAGGACCGAGCAGTCGGAGAGGCGCTTTGATGTGGCGGGAGCATATGTGCCGTGCGCGGCTACGGTTTCTGCTGAGACACGCTCGCTAAACGCAGTTTTACCGCCTCCCGCGCGGCGGCGGCGCTCCTCCGGGCCGAGCGGAGGGATGCTCCAAACCCCCCCCCCCCTCTCCCCGCCCCTCCCGATGCCAGCCGGAGCCAGGCTGGAATCCTGGGGTCACCCTGGGGGAGGGGAACCCTGCCCAGTCTAACCACATCTCAATTAACCAATTAAGTTCAAAAGTTAACAGGGGACTAATTAGAGAGCAGCGCCGAGCGCCGGGCTCTTTATCCCGCCCGTTCCTCACTTCCAGGCACGTCTGCGTCCGTGACCTGCTTGGCTGAGCTCTGGCTGCGTCGGCAGAAACATGGCACGCAAGCCGGCGTTAGTCACCCATCCATCCCCTCGGCCAGAACACAAAACCGATGGATTTAGACAGATCAGTCATCGCCCGTAAAGCAAACCAGATCCAGAACATTCCACGTGATGTTTCCAGTGGAACAGGAGAACCATGAAAATCCCGTATTTGAATGTGGAGACGTGTGAGAATGTTTTAGTCGTATGTAACGCTGCCCCCCCCCCCGTTATCTCCCGCAGATTTTTGCCCTCCATATGGGCCAAACGGGAGCTTTAGTCCGGGGTGTCTGTTCTAACCCCCCCCCCCCAGGCCAACCACGTTCACGGCGTTCCCCTGGTTAAGGGGAAGAAGATGGTCGTTGTGTTGTCGGCCATAAAAGATTCCCGGGCTGCGCGGCACGGTCGTAGTGGTGCTTCCACCCCCGGGAGCCAAACCTGGTGCTTCGGAATCAGGCTGACAGTTAGATAGAGAAGGAGAGGTGAGGAATCCCGGTGTGGGGGTTGGGTGTGTGTGTGTGTGTGTGTTGGGGGGGGGTGGTACTCTGATTTCCTTCTCGTTTCCGTGTGTGCGCGAGCGTCCCTGAAGAGCGTGGAAATTCAAGTTCCTGCTCGCTTGATTAGCGCATGTGTTCCCGCGCGGACGTGTGAAAGACGGAGAGGGTGAGACGATGTCAGGACAGCAGTTAGAGGGGTGAAGGACCCCCCCTCCAGACACACACACGTACACACACACACCCCCCACCCCCAACCCTGGGAGGATTCCTCCCCCTCTTCCTCCTGGCTCCTCTCCTCCCTTTCCCGATCCCCCCGTTTACACTCATCTCTTCCTCTGTGAGATCCACAATGCTGGGAAGAAATGTGTCATTAACAGGGGAGACCAAAATAATGTTTATGGGCTCGAGCAGCACTGAAATCATTTTCCATATCAGTGCAACTGCATGGGCCCTGTGGGGGAGTAAATCTGATTTTCTCCTCCCTGTGCCAGTGGGAAACATCATGGGAAAGAAAACAGATTGGATTGTTAAAGAGATGGCCTGACGCAGCTGTGGGCGGCTCTTTTTGTGTTTGGGTGTGTTGCTCTGTTCGTGCGCGCGCGCGCGTGTGTGTGTGTGTGTGTACGTGTGATGAAACAGGAAAACCGAGGCAAACTGCGGAGAGAGGAAGACGGAGACGGAGGTAAAGCGAAAAAAAAAAAAAAAAAAGCCCCTGGATGTTTAATGCGCGGATGAGAGCGGGAGATGGATGGGTCCCGCCCCGGCCATCGCGGTCTCATGCCTCGGAAATAAAGAGGGCCTGAATTTCAGCGGCGAAACAATGGGTCACTTAACAAAGCGCCCGTTTGTTGAGATTGGGCGGATAATTAATGGTTCTCCTTGAGGAGCGCGGGTACAAAGAACGGCACAGAAAGCTCCCGTCTCGTCCTGACGGCCGAGCACTTTTGTTTTGCCCCGACCTGAGAGGTTCTGAGGTTTTAATACAAGGGGTTCGGGGGGGGGGTGGTGTTCGGAAAACATCCCGTAACAAGCGTCCGTTTCAGGGAACACTGTCCTGGTCTGTCGTAACGTGCACTTCCTCTTACATCATGCGCTCCTGGGCCGACGGAGACGGTCCAGAATGGGAGAAATTGAAAGCAGAGTAGTGTTGTGACATGGCTCCTCTTGTGCGCTGGTAACTGTGGGTGGAGGAGCGGGGGATATGAATGTGCATGCGTGGGAGGCTGTAAAAGGAAGGGTAATGGGCCTTGAACTTATTTGTCCTGGCTTAGTCCTGCTCCTTTTTTCCAATCTGTCCTCCCACCTCCTGTGTCCCAGTCTGGAATGTCTGCTCGGGCTCCACAGATGAGGCCATTGACTCAGCAAAGCGCACCGTTTTTCACACGGAGCCGGAGCCGGAAGTCCCGTCCCCCCCCCCCTTCGGCTCCGGCTCCTAACCTGCGCGGCGTCCAGCAGCATCCACCGAATCCCGCTCCCCAAAACCATTCCTTAATCCACAGGCTCCGTCCCTCAGTCGGCAGCTGCGCGTTAACCCTTCCAGATGTTGCCCTCTCGCCGCCTCCACCCGCCAAACGGGCGCGGACGGGAATGAATCGGTAGGTTCCGCGTGGCTCCGGGAATCATCTCCAGCGGTGTTTTGGTTGCTGATGCTGCGGCCATAGTTGTTTTTGGGCTACCCGCCAAGCCGGGACTCGTCAGTCGGAATAATTTGTTTAGGATTAGAATTCGTTATCCCGTCGTGTCAACTCGTGTTCCGCATAAACAGCTGGGCGAAGTGGGCGGGGGCACGCTGGCTGACCTCCCCGAGACGATTCCTATTTGCATAGCACTCCTGCTCGCCGAAAAAAAACCAAAAAACCAACTCTGCCATCCCTTCCTTCAGTCGTGGATGCGTGTGTGTGCGCGCGTGTGTGTGTGTGCGGGGGGGGTCCTGACCACAGAAGCCACTCGGCAAACACGAGCTGTCAGCTTCGTCGAGGCGACCGCCGCACGCACCGGCCTCGCGTATGCTGGCCGCTCAAACTTTCTCGCGTTTCTTCACACCCTCGTCTGCGCTCGGAGCCCCGACCCCCCCCCCCACACACACACACACACACACACACACACACCCTTTCTCGGTGCGGTCGGCCTTTTCTCACATCTCTTCCTCCGCCTGCTCCCGCCGCTCCCTTCTCGCTCCTCCCGCCCCCGCGCTGACCACATCCACTAAACTCACCCCACAGGCACGCAGTGTGGAGAGTGTCGGAGGCGTGCGCTGCTGGCACCCCCCCCCACCCCTGCACCGGGCCCGGCTCCAGGACTCCACCGCCTGTTGCGCTCTCTCTCTCTCTCACTCTCTCTCTCTCTCCCTCTCTCTCTCTCTCCTCTCTCTCTCTCTCTCTCTCTCTCTCTCTCTCTCTCTCTCTCTCTCTCTCTCTCTCTCCCTCTCTCGCTTTAATTCCTGTGATCGCCTGTGATCAGACGCGCCTCCGACTCGACTTTTCGGGACCAACTGTTCAACCACCCACCGACCCGGGTCCACACAAGCAGCAGTCCAGTGGAAGTTGAGAGGAATTTGGCTACCAGTTGTTTAAATGTTTTCAAGATGATTGTTTGAAGGAAATCCCCCCCCCCCCCGCCCCCCTGCCCCCCCCGCCCCCCCCCGCCCCATCCTTTAATAGCCATTTGAAATTCCTTCTACGTTTTATTGCGAGGAAGTCGGCTCCGGGTTAGTCAGCGGCCCTCCAAGCGTAGCGTGCGCAGTCTGTCTGGGGCCACCGGAGCGTGCATCGCCCCCCCCCCCCCCATCCCGTCCCCGTCTCACCCGTAACCCCCCACTGCCCCCCCCTCGGTTCCCTCGCTGCCTCCCCGACAGGTCACAAACTCCGCTCGTGTGTTTACGAGTGAATATGGAAAGTCTGGCTCGCTCGGGCCCCGGGCGCAACGCGGAGCGGCGACGGTAGGAAAGTCTGATGACTCCCAGACGCTCGATATGTTCTCACTCGGTAAGTCGGCGCTCCCGCGTCTTCGCCCACCCCCCCCTCCCCAACGCGACGCCGCTCTACTCATTCTGTTATTAATTGAAGCTATTTGAGGGGGGGGGCGTTATCGGGACCTGACGGGCTCGCTGTAACCGCTGGCTTCCACATGTCGCCGACCGACGTCCCCCCATGATGGAGCTATTAATATCGACTTCTTACCGATCGGCGTGCCTCCCCCTCTCCTCTCCCTCCCCGCCAGCGGCTTCTGGGTTCGTTTCCGAGGAGCAGGTTGACGGTAAGCGCCGGGGCAACTTCGCGAAACGTCGGTAATTAGAGGCAGTTGTGCCGTCGCCTCTAATTAGCCGGAGACTGCATCACGAACGCGCACGGCTCTGTTCCTCGACGGCGTCCGCGCCGCCCCCCCCCCCAGCGGAAGAGCGAGGCACGTGGGGCGTGTTTTGAAAACGCTGACCGCGGCGGTCGGCTCCGACGCGTCTGCCAAGCTCTCCCGTGCCTGGCGTGCGGGTCTGCGCAGCAGGCGGCGAGTTTTAAGCCGAGCCTCTTTCTCGCGGGCTTGCGGGGCCGCACCTGTCCGCCGCGGCGCGCTCCTCAGGTGCACCTGCAGCCCCCGCCCCCCCCTCCTCCTCTCCCTCCCTGCGCTGCCACGCCCCCTACAGGCCGCCTGCGGGGCGGCGGCCTCCTAAGAGCAGGTGCGCTTGAGAACAATGGCGGCAGTGGCGTTGGTCTCCGAGCGCACATGTGAGAAGTAATGGGCGTGCGCGTCTCCGGGATGGAATCTTGATCCGATTCCCATCGTTCAAAAGAACAGCATGTTGTGGGAGGGCGCTTGTTGTCTTCTCAAGTTTTTTTTTTTTTTTCCATCCTCGTCCCCCGTGATTTCTTGGCCCGCAGTTGCCGAGTCGATCCCTCACCATCCCATTGTTCGAGCCCAAAACGAGCGCTCTACCTCAGCAGTGGGTGGGGGAGGGGGTGATGGTGGGTCTAGGTTATTCTCTACAGGGCAAAGATTATGACACCCCCCCTCACCCCCCCTCCACTGAATGATAAAGCAGATTTAATTAGCAGCCGGGGAAGGGGCGGGGCTTGGAGGTGGGTTGCAGGGCTGCTGACTCCCGCGCGCAGTTGACCGCATCTGCCCGCTGCTGTCGTACAGGATCGCGTTCGGCCTCCTTCGCCCCCCGCCCCCCCCGGCGCTGTTTCCCTTCTGTTGCCATGACAACCGGGGCCTCTGACTCCCTGCCTGCCTTTCTCGTGCGCGTCCGCGGGGGCCTCTGCCCGGGCCCACGTCGCTGCCCTCGCGTGCTTGCGCAGAAGCCGGACTCCCACGCCTCGCGCCCATCTGGGGGTCGGGGGCGCGGGCGCCGCGTCCACCTCCGCAGGTTTGCACGCGTCTGCGGCGTCTGAGCGGCACGAGCCCGTCGGGGCGGAATGTTTGGATGTCGGGGAGGGAGGCGGGCTTCCCGTGATCGCCCCTCTCCCGTCTCCTTTAATTCTCTAATGGGATTAATCCCGTTTGTCAGGGATCGGTGCCCATTAGGACGTACATGACCCGATCTTCTTCCGAGACGGTACCGCCGCACCATCGACGCTCCTTCAGAGCCCAACATATAACTAACATCAAGGCTTAAAACAACAGGAGGAAGCTGGGGGCTCCTGGGATCATCCCAGCCCGGTGACCTTTACACCACTTCTCCTTCGGTTAATATCACCGGTTCAGGCCCGGGGGCCACGTCCGGCCCCTCTGCTGTCCGGGAGCACGTCAGTGCGCACCTTTGTGCGCAGCTGAACAAACACGCCGGAGTATTAGAGATATCGCTCCTGACGCGGTTCCGCTGGGAAATTACCCCCATATTAGACCCTGTTATGAATCTGGACGGCCGTTGGTCTGGTCGCGTTCTGGATCCAAGGTTCTTCTTATGGTTTTCCTTCAGCAACCTCCTTGAATTTCAAACGGCACCTCGCCTGGCAGTGCCCCCCCCCCCAGCAGCAGCTCTGCAGCCTCTCTCCGTCGATCCCTCTGTCGCCCTCTGCCTTTCTCTGTGGTGGAGTTGTTAATAATGCAGGAAGATTATCTGATTTATGGGAGCTGGAGGCACCGAGGAAAGCTTCCTTGGGGCGACAGGCGGGACGAGGGCTGAGTATGTTGAGGGGGGGGGTTGGGTAATGGATGTGTGCCTACCGAGCAAGCTGGCTGCAGTCCGCCCCCTCCTTTCCACTGCCCCCAACCCTCACCTTCCACTCCACAGGCTCCTGCCAACAGTATTCCACTGGATTAGGGGTTATAGGAGGTGACAGCGGGTAGGGGAAGGAGGCTGAAACCGGGGTGGGGGAGTGGGGGGGGCCTCTGTTGTAAATATTAGGCCACCTTCAGCAGCATGAATGACGTTACTATTTCCCACCCACAATGCTGCTCTCTGAAGCCCGTCAAAGAGTTCCTCATGATTTATCCTCCGTCGACTTCTGTCCTCACAACTACAGTCGGGCTTTATAGGAAGGGCCCGGTTTAATTTAAGGGGCCCGTTGGCCCCTGGCACCGACGTGCACTCTATTGTGCCAGACTACTGAGCGAGCGCGCGCGTGCGTGTGTGCGTGCATGCGTGTTTTCCAGCAAATGTTTCCAGCAAATAGTCGTAGATTCTGTATTTGATTTGCGCCGGTGCACAAAAACCTCCATTGATTTGTTTCTTCTCAGACACGAGCACAAACCTGAACAAAATCAAAGCCGCCTGCACCGCTTTGATTTTCTGGCCTAGCCTCTCGCTGAAAGCGTTCCCGTCTCCGACACACACCGCGGAGAACCGCGTTCCATTATTTCTCGCGGGCCCGGGTGGTCGTTCGGAAACACACGTAGGGTTACCGTTGGGCGAGTCTTCTCCTGACTGAACCCGGGTTAACGCCACCTAGCGGTCCAACTGCTCACGAGGGAGATTGGTGGGTTTATCCCTGTCGCAGAGTTAAGCGGATCTGTTCTCACCCCCCTCCCGGGTTGGGACCGGTTCCTGCTTGGACTCGGACTTGGGGGAGGACAAACCTCCGGCGTGCATATGCATGAGATTCGGAGGAGATGAATGTGTAAAGAAGCGAGCGCCCGGGCCACTCACTCAAGTGCACTGGCGGATGTGTAATGGGAATGTAATTTAAGCAGTGTTTAATCAGTGTGTTTTCTCTGACTCCCCCTGCAATGCATAATAGACAATCAGCCCCCAGTCACACAGGCGCTGCTACGGATGGTCAATTACTCATCATAGTCTTGTTAAACACACAGATCAGCGAGTCAGGGACAGATTACTCCGCTGGTGCCATTAGTACGCTCAACAAAAAAAGGGAAGTTTCAGAACAGAAGGGGAAATTAGATGGGAAGGGAGGAAAACGCCAAATTGGAATCAAAGGAGGTTAGGAATCGAAGAGTCACGGCGAGTCGAGGGGGTGTGGGGTGTGTGTGTGTGTGTGTGTGTGGGGGGGGGGGCAGTGACGAGGTGAAACGCAGCAGAGTCACGAGAGAGACCGAGGGCATGAAAGCGAGAGACGGAGAGCGCAACATAATGGAGGGAGGGAGAGAAATTGAGAAAGGGACACTGGGGAGCGGGAGCAAAAGTGTGTGAGAGCGAGAGGGAGAGAGCCTGAGAAAGTGTGTACTCAGCTGTGAGATGAGACCTCTCTCTGCCCGCCGAGAGAGGCGGGCGGTGCGGGGGGCGAGAAGCCGAGGGGAGAGGACTCCAGTGTCAGCGAGGGGGAGGAGTGTCTCTCACACACTCACACACACCCTCCCCTCCCTCCCTGCCTCCACGGCGGTGATGAAATCCCACCGTTTTTTTTTTTATTCGTTCCGTCTTCGGGGGCCTGGCGATCTGCTGCTGTTGTCTTTGTGCTCGCTCACACATGCGCCCGCCGCTAACGCACTAACGCTAACCACGTCTCTTCTGCTTCCCTTTGTCCGTGTGGAAATGCAGGAAGTGGACTGATGGGCAACTCCTCCGCCTCCTTCATGGGAACCTTCCTGGCCAGTAGTCTGGGCACAGCCCCTTCCCACCCGTCACACCCGTCCCGGCCGCCCTCCTCGCCCTCCTCGCCCTCCTTCCGGGGTGGACCCCACTCCAGCGCCTCGCAAATCTGGTTCCCCCACTCGCACGAAGGTACCTCAGCTCCGCCTTCCCGGCTCGCGCTTGGCGCATTGTTGCAGCGATATTGTGTATTTTAAGGTTTCCGCCGAAGCGTGGCTTGTAATCATCTAACAGGATCCAGATTCCCACCCTTTTATTTGCGCGCTGAAATAGACCCGGCATGTTCGGGAACGGGGCCACGGAGCTACGGTTCCTGGACGGAGACGGCGGGGTCAAGAGTGCAGCCAAGGACACGCACGTGCACATCTGGGTCAATAAAAGCTCGCCGGGACCGCCGAGCGTTCACATGCTGCCTCTGTCCCAGCTTAACGGGGGGGCTGGGCGGTAAGAAGGCCGAGCCACGTACGAGAGACGGATCCAACGCGTCGGGAAAAAAGCGTAACATTAATCCGCCGAGGCATTTCAGGAGCTTTCAAGAACGCCGCTGCGCTGACCCCCCCCCACACACACACACACACACACACACACACCCCTGTCACTTCCACCTCCGCACGCCCGTAATTTTCTGCTAATCGCCCGCTCACGTGACGCCCCACGAACCCTCGCCTTCAATCGTCGGGGCCCTGTTTTTCCAGCTGTCTTCCGTTTATTTGTCTCCTAAATATAGCCCAGCTGTCAGCTCCGTGCGTGCACGCATGCGCACGTGAGAGAGAGAGGGGGCGCGGGGGGGCGCCAGCGGGGAGCGTTAGTTATTCGTGGTCACTGATCAGCGACGCCCCAGTTGCGTGACGCGCGGCCGGGGCCGAACGAGCGCGTCGCAGCTGAGATTCAGACTGTTTTGCGGACGTGTTAAGCCGGCGGATGCCTCCCAGGCCCCCCACCAACAACACCCCCCCTCCACCACCACCACCAACACCGCCACCCAGTCTGGGTCCCTTCACCTTCCTGTTCCAGGGCTCCGCTGTCAAACATCTCCTCCTTTGTGGAAGAGTAGAATAATATTAATAAGAGCGATGACGATGATGCCAGGCCTAATAAAAGTAATGGAGGTGATTATGACTGGGATTATTACTCAGTTGGCAGCGGAGGCCATTATCTCTATTGCAGTTTAATTGCATATAACGCACTAAGAGCATGATTGAGTCCAGACTGTTCATCAGCCGCATTCAGCTGTTCCCTTCTTGGGATAATTGCGTATTGTCTTTTTTCCTGTTTTGCATAAAAAGCAAGTCATCAAAACGCGCGGCACAATTACCCAGACTCTCGCCTCCGCTCCCCGGGCGTCGGCAGGCGAGCGGGCGGGCGCCATCTCCCCCCCTCCTCCTCCTCCTCCCCGCCCCCGCCTGTCGGGAGTGCTGGCGTCTCACTCGTAACCTTCCTCGGATTTTCTGTTTCACTCGCGAGCGGATCCAGGCTACGGTTTGTGCTGGGGGATGATCCCCGGGCCTGTTCCGCACGTCGGATATAAACGCCGCGGGCTCCTCCCCCCCCCCTCCGGGGACGCCGCCACCGCCGCCACAGCAGCTCTAACCACCGACGTTCGGGTCCTTGATGGGAAAGCTGCAATATCCGAATAAATCGCCCTCGTCGGTTACCCACCGCACGCCGCTTTTATCCTCCTGTTTGAAAAAATAAACGGCGTGTTTGGGTTGGGCGGGAGAGCGGCGCTCGGACCTAATCCCCATTAGCTCAGACATTAGCGTGGATGTGATTTGAGGACGTCTGGGCCGGGAAAAGTCGTGCACACGGGCCACATTTCTCCCAGGATGATGAATCTGGAAGGAGTAGCCGGCTGACATTATAAATAACAGCGGCGCTCCGGTCCGTTTGGATAACTCTGGAGTCAGGGAATTTGGTAAAGAAAGGCCCGTGTTGACTTTTGCTGCTAGATTTATTATGTTTGGAAAAGAAAACTCTGTTCTGTTCTACAAATACTCCGATATTTGTACAAGATGACAGCGCCAAGAACCAGACCATTAGTGGCTTTCATGATGTCACCGGGTGGCAAGAATTAAAAGGCTTTTCTCCTCATTCAGCCATTGTGTGTGTGCTGCCGGTGGTCGGTGTGATCACACGCACTCACACACACACACGCGCGCGTGCACACACACACGTGCACACACACACCTTTGTGCTATCGTTGTGAGGACCCATGCTGACATCACGCCCCTCACCCTGACCCTTAAACCAACCTTAACCTTCAAACAGCCTTGTGGGCGTGTATTGTTGTCTCACACACACATGTTCACACACACACACACACACCAATAAGAGGCTCAGAAGCAGCAGTTAAAACGGTGTGTTGACCATTCTCTTAAATGTAAGGGTTTTTTTTTGGGGGGGGGGCAGAATACATTATGCCCTTTGAGGGTTTTGAAGGATTTATTCTTCCGTTTGAATAAACTCCGCCGATTTAACCGAGCGGAGAAATTAAAAAGGGGGGGAAAAAAAAAAACCCAAGAAAGGTCCTGAAACAGAAAAGCTGCAGGCTGCAGGCCAGCTGGCTCGGGGCCAAATGGCTTCTTACAATATGCCAAAGACAATCGCAGTGTCATATCTCTGTCAACACAAATACACAAACGCACACGCGCTCACGTGCGCGCGCGCACGCCGCGGTCGCCTGCACGCACCTGTCTAATCCACTCCTGTTTGATACGCCTCTCCAAGCCTATCTTCAGTTGTCCATCTTTCCTTCTGTTGCTTGCTTTTCCTTTTGTAGGATTTAAGCCTCACCCCCACCTCTCCTTCCTCCCACTGCTGCCTCTTTCATTCTCTCTCTCTCCCCCTTACTCTCCCTCCCTCTACACCTCTTTCTGTCTCTCTCTACCTCTCTCTTTGTCTCTCCCTCCCTCTTTTTCATGCCAGCCTTCCTTATCCTTTCAATTAGTCAAACCTGCAGAGATCTAACCAGACCCCTCCTCTACCAGACCCACTGTCTACCCGACCCAACATCTACCAGAACCCTCCTCTACCGACCCCTCCTCTACCAGACCTCTCCTCTACAAGACCCATCCTCTACCAGAACCCTTCTATACCAGACCCATCTTCTACCAGAATCCTCCTCTACCAGATCCATCCTCTACCAGAACCCTTCTATACAAGAACCCTCCTCTACCGACCCCTCCTCTACCAGAACCCTCCTCCTTCCACTCACTAGATGGTTCTGTCACTTTTTCTCAATTAGCAGACCTGACAGGCGTCTAAACCTGCTCCTCCTCTCCACTTGGTCTTCTCCTCCATGCTCTCCACTTCTCTCATGTATCTCTCTGCAAATCTCTCTCTTCACAGGAAACATCCAGTTCAGCATCTCCTCTATTATTCAATAGTATTATTATTATTCAGTAATAGTATTATTATTATTCAGTAATAGTATTATTATTATTATTCAATAATAGTATTATTATTATTCAATAAATCACCTTCAATCAAAGGTGAATTAAAAGCACAGTGCTGGTAAATGTGTAAAAACAGAGAGGCGCTCCTGCCCCCCCCCCGCGCTGTGGGATGCAGCTCTGGCCCCGTCGCCACCCGTGGAACGGAGGGAATTACACTGCAGGCTCCCCAGCGTCACCCAATTTCCAGGGCGGACGCGTGTGAGGGGGCGAGGCCGCTGTGTAGTCAGCAACCCGCAGCACGTCCCAGTTCACACCGGCGGCGGCGGCTTCCCTCGTCCCGGCCAGATTAATGGCTGAATGGGCTCCGCCGTACCCAGCGGTCCCCCTCTCACCGCCCCGGCAGAGGGCACGCCGAAAGTGAGCGGGATGGCATTATCGGGCACAGCCAGACCACGCTGTGAAACGGGATTACGCCGTCAGTCGTCACGCTCGCAAACAACATGCTGCTGCAAGAGGGGAGGAAAAAAAATCTCACAGCGTGGATGAAAGAGAGCGCTAAAGCTCGCTCTGCTTCCCTGCCTCCCAAAATCAGGAAAAACATCTTGCTCAAAGACACACCTTCCCTTCGCCCCTTCTCCTTTGCTTCCGATGTCGATGAGCTTCGTCCGCTTATCAATCAAAGACACAAAGATGGAGAGGAACGGGACAAATACGAACGAGGGAAATAGAGAAGGCGAGGGTGCGGGCTCGCCACCCTATTGGTGTTTCCAGGCAGCAGCGCCTTCTGCGCTCTTGTCGGGCCGGTCGGCCTTTCTGCCTGTTTCATTAATTAAGATGGGAGCATGCGGGGGCCGCGCTGAGACGGGGTCATTAAGCCCACCACAACACTCCTCCCTCCCCGGAGCCAGCTCACAGCACCGGCCCCATTGTTGCTCCGTCCAAAAATCAGACATTCATGACTGGGAACTCCTGTTAAACCCACAGCGCTACACACACACACACACACACACACACACACACACACACACACACACACACACACACACACACACACACACAAGCACACACACACAGGCAGTCAAATGAACTGCATCTGCGCTTTCAGGGATCATATCGCATGCTTGCCAACACAAATACTCCTCTCTTTCATTCAGCCCCCCCCATCCCCCCCCTCCTCTTCATCCCTCCCACCAGCTTTGACGCGGCAGCGGAGTTGTGTTTGAGATGGAGGCCGGAGGGTGAGACAGGTGCAGGGGCAGGGATAAAAAGACGAGAACGCCCGCGCCTCTCACAAGTCATTACGGCGCTGATGGGCACGAGACGCGCAGTTTAGCGGGTCGGCGGGCACCGAGCTCAGCGTTCTACCGCCGCCGTGTCGCCGCCTCTCCCGCCGTTTGCAGAACGTTACTTTTCTGTAGCTAAATATTATTGTTGGTATTTTTTTTTGCAACCATATTAATTATACAGCACAAGCTGGCTAATTAATTTTGCATTGTTGTTTAAATGTTACTCAATTAGAGCAGAAGAGGGTTGTCATGGTAATGTTTCTCTTTGTCCTGATGTCACACTGGGCTTTTAATCCACGGTGTGTCTTTCTTCCGCCTTCAAAGGCGGCTTTTTTTCCCCGTTTTCCAGCGCCGCGGCAATATTTGAATGCTGCATTTGAATTTGGTGCGCGATTGTGACCTCGTGACCGGCCCCCACGCTCACCTGTGGGAGTGGGGCCACGGCGGTCAGCCAACCCCGCCCCGGCCTCCATTGTTAGACGCTCTGGCGGTTGTCAGATAAAAGGATACCTGCGTTTCATAGACAAATTCCATTCATCCGATGGTCCTCTCCCACTCGTGGAAGAGCAAATGCGGGGCTGCTCCTGGGCCGGAACTTTGCATCCTGGTGGTTGTTCTCCTGCCTGATGGTCTTTCTCTCACTCTCTCACACTCTCTCTCTCTCTCTCTCTCGCTCTCTCGCTCTCTCGCTCTCTTGCTCTTGCTCCCTCTCACATGACAGCAGCTCCGGGGTATCCTCGATTCTCAGGGAGTCTGGCCCACACTTTCCTTCCCATGAGCCACTTGGATCACCATGCCAACAGTGGAGTTATCTACGGGCAGCACCGTTTCTATGACACCCAAAAAGGTGAGCCGCAGCATTGGGCGTAATTTGATGTGGACTATTGATTTTTCTCCCCCTCCATGCCTGGGGACACCAACTTAGGAGACTTAAATCCAGTCATTTGCTTTTATGTCACCGATGCATGTGTTTCTATCTTTCCCTCGTCTTGCAGAGAATTTCTATCTCCGGGGCCTTCCCTCCCAGCCACCCCTCATCTCAGCCAATCACGGTCTGCCGCCGATGTCCAGGGCGGGTTCGGGGCACTCTCAGGGGTCCTGCAGCAGAGACAGAGACCCGGGGGTCGGGACAGGTCTCCACAAGGGTCTTAAAGACGGCTCTGTCGAGAGGGGGGTGGGACACGTCAAAGAGAAGGAGAGGTCCAGCAGCAAGCACGAAGCCAAGGAGCGACAGCAGCAGCAGCAGCACCAACAGCACCACAGCCACCCAGCGCCCCAGCCCACACACCAACACCATTCGCACCCCCATCAGCACCACTCACTCTACCCGCAGCACTCGCTGCCCCTGGAGGAGGTCAACAGTCGGGGGATGGAGAGGCACAAAGCCTCCCTCGCCATGGAATACAGCAAGGACCACCCTCAGGCCATGGGCAAGCCCCTCAGCGCCTGCCTGCACAACGGCAAGATGCAAAATGGAGACGCGGGACCTGGAGCCGGGTGCAAGGCCTCCATGTCCACCTGCGGAGGGGAGGGCACAGTGCTTGGGACAATGGGGGGTGGGGGCAGCGGCCACAGCAGGCACATGGGGTCCAACAGCGCCAGCCGCTGCACGAAGGAGGCGATAAGTGGGGAGATGAGGATAAGCGAGCAATCTTCGGACTGTTTAGAAAGGGGCCAGGCATCCCTCCACCACTCCCTGTCATATTCCGTACCCCCTCCCTTACATATGGGGTCCGCCAGTGGAGCGCACCCCCAAACGCACCCTCACGCCCACCCACATACGCATCCCCATCCCGGGGGCTTCCATTGCCTTCAGCTCCACCCGAGTCATCCACACCACCCACACCATTCCCACCATACGCACCACCACCCGGACTTCTTCTGCTCACCCCCGCCGGCCCCCCTGGCCAATCCCAGCTCGCACGACCGGGGGCAGACCAACGTGGGACGGGACCCCAAAGTCACGGGCCCCACTTTTGTGCCGTCCGTGGCGGAACTGGGGGACAAATCTGGCGGGACATTCCAGCTCGGCACCCCCGACTACCAGGGCGTCGGAGGGAGGGGGAGCGGCATGAAAGACAAAGACCTGGAGAAGAGCGGAGGGGGGGGCGGGCATCACAGCAGCTGGCACAGAAAACATCAGCAGCAGCAGCAGCAGCAGCAGCAACATGCTTACAGGAAGACGGAGAAGGCTCCAGACTGGATGCACCACCAACACCTGCAGCCCTCGCAGCTCCCCCCCCTCCCCAGCAGCAGCAGCAGCAGCCCCCCGCACACCCCCAGCAGCAGCAGCAGCACCAGGTGGTGCGCTCACGTAGCGCCGAGTGCATCAACAGCACCGTTGACATGGACGTCTTCAGGTCCTCGCTGCCCCAGGGGCACAAGTCCGGACACTCTGTCCCTCATTCGGTCAACACCTCTCCGTACAGAGACTGCTCCCATCCTGGGCCCCCTCCCAACTCCTCCCCCCTCGGAGGTAAGAATATGGCCCAACACGGCGGTGCGGGAGCGTCCCTTGGCCCCGCCCCCGTGGGGAGCTGCTCCCTCCAGAGAGACGGTCAAAAGGTCGCAAGGATACGCCACCAGCAGCACGGCCGACCGGGCCCCGACGCTCCGTCTCCCGCCGAGCTGAATCCCGGGGCGGGTCAGGAGCTGAAGAGGAAGATGGAAATGTCTCCGTACGGTTACAGCGGCGGGCAGCACCAGCACCAGCAGCCCGCGGTGCCGCCCTGGGCCATGAGGCCTCCGCACCACATGGCCCAGCCCGAGGAGGAGCAGAGGAAGACGTACATGGACCTGGGGAACACCGGGGGACAGCATTCCCAGCAGCAGCCGGGAATCGGCCTGCCTCCTCCGCAGCCTCCTGCTGCACCTCCCCTCAGTCAGCAGCAGCAGCAGCAGCAGCAGCAGCCCCCCCAGCAGCACCCTGAGCCCCAGGGCCCAACGCAAGGGGAGAGCAGCGCCATGAAAAGCTTATTGAAGTACAGCAACCAGCAGCAGCCTCTGCTCCTCTCCCAGAAGAGCCCCTTCGGGGGGCTGGGGAACCTCAAGTCCAGCCCCGCCGGGGGGAGCTGCGCCATGCAGGGCGGCAAACCAACTCTGCCCTCCAGGAAAGGCCCCGCCAGCGACAACGAGAGGCCCGACTACAGCGGGCGGGGCCGGGATATCGGCGAGGCCGGGCACGGGGAGAGCGAGGTGCGCCAGCCGCCGGTAGGGATCGCCGTGGCCGTGGCCAGGCAGAGGGAGCCCCCGTGTCACTCGGCGGACAGCCATTCCAACAGCAGACAGGGAAGAGTGCATCCCTCTGTCAAAGGTAGGAACGGGGACCCCCTCACGGGAATGGGCAAAAGTCCTTCGGCCAATAGGAACGCAGGGTTGGTGTCACGTGTGTAACAAAGGAGGTCATTTATTGTAGAATTCCTCAAATATAGCACCTATCCGAGTTTTCCAAGGCCGCTCCCTATTTGACGACTTGGGAATACTGTAAAAAAAAATTGGAAATGGTGTACAAACGTAACAAATTTTGTGAAACGGCAAATGCAGAGTAGATGTCGGTGCTCAGAGTCTCTTGTGAATGGAGGTAGTATTTTTAGAATCGGTAGAGGCTTGGGAATATTTTCTCACTAGGGAACAAAAGAGCCAGTGCTAACGGTTAAGCCAATGTTTGTCTCCCAGGACCACCGCGCTCCCTGTATCCCTCAGATCCCACTGAGGAGGAGAGGAAGCGGCTGAGCGGAGAACAAATAAATCTAACTTGCTTGGACAGAGAGAGAGACGCGTACATTCGGTAAGGCGCTGCTCGGTGCTCCGTTAAATCTTTTATTGTTGGGGAGCGCTCCGCGGAGCGGTCTGGATTTCTTTGTTTTATCCCCACGCCAGGGACAACAAGGAAAGGGTGGAGTTTGCAAGAATCCACCCCTCCAACAGCTGTCACGGGGACCTACCCTCTCATCTGATGGTCCCAGGTGGGACTTCCCTCCAGTCAGGCCAATTAGGAGATCCTTCTGCACATTCCGCTCACCATCATTGGATGCCAAGAACTGGAAGCCCGTCTCTCTGGATGACGGGACACTCGTATGGTGAGAGGGTATTAATCACTGCCGAGAGGACGATGAGATTTATCCGCAGTCAGGCTGTAAAGCTCCATGCACTCATCTTAAATATTAAAGACTGGAGATTATGAAGGAGCCGTGTTAAGTCACTTCACCGTTGCATATTTCATCCGCGCATTTTGAGTTGAGGTGCGTGGGTTTACGCGCGTGTCTGTCCCGTTCACAGCAGGTATAGGTCACACCGCGCTGCACCAGAATTTGCCCCCCGGTTTTTCTGCAGCCATGCCGGGCCCTCTGCAGCCGGTCCTGCCTCTTCCCCAGGATCCCTCTGCCCAGCTGGTGGTCCTGCCAACCGAGCCTCCTGCTCACCCTGCCACCCATCACCTGGGTAAGACCCCGCCTTTGCTCCCTCCTCCTCCTCCTCAAAGTGTCCTTTAAAAGTGAACAAATGAGTCCAACCACACACACACACACATTCTTGTTCTTCATTTGTGAGGACCTTCATAATGTATTTTCCAGCTCCTAACTCTGATCCTAATGTCCTCAATTCCCAAAAATGTCCTCACTGAAAGTAGAATGCAGGTTTTGGTACTCAGAATGTAGCAAGTATACACGTGCACGCACACACACACACACACACACACACACACACACACACACACACACACACACACACACACACACACACACACACACACACACACACACACACACACACACACACACACACACACACTTGTACTTCTACCTTCATAGTCATAATGTATTACCCAGCTCCTGACCTTAAACCTGACCTAAAACCAGGTCTTCACCCCCAACAGTCCTTTGGAGTTGTGAGGACCAGCCAAAATGTCCTCCCTTTGCTAGTAGAATGCTGATTTTGTTACTCAGTATGTACAAGAACTCACACGCACACACACAAGCAGGATGCATTAAGCCCTCAGAATCTGTCATGCAAATGTGAGCACACATAAATGCGTGGTAACGTAGTCTACACCCCACAGCTTTGCCTCCAGCCATTTACACAGCGCTATTATAGTGTTAACCCGAAGCCAGCGTTTAAACGACTGTTGAGAATCCGGTGGGCGGCGATCCTGTGAGGACCGCCGCTGAACCTCCTGATAATGGGCCCGTTCACAACCTCGTGTACTCCAGTAGTCCCCGTGCCTCATTCTTCAGAGAACAGCAAATCAATCATTAAAACAGCAAAAGAAAAGTTCAAAAGTGTCCAAAAACACCAGTGTTATAGGATATATCTAGAAAAGCTTGTCCACAGTCATGGGAACTCGGCCTCCTCCTGCGTCTTTTTGGACCCATTTCCAGGCTTTGGCCAAACCCATGAATCTGCTTAATGGCCCGGTGAGACAGATGTGCGTTTCCGGTCCAGTATTTTATCCATCCATCATGATTTTTTCGCAAAATTGTTCCACAGCATTCCAGAAAATTCTCCAGGCACTTGTGTTCACAGCCGGGGAGAGTGTGGGATCGCTGTTGCCCGGGGAGACGCTCTGTGCAGTCAAAAAAAAAAAAAAAAAGGAAGAGCCTCCTTTTTTTAAAAGACATTAGTCGTTGTTTGATGCAATAAAGTGAATACAATGATGTTTAAATGTTTATGGGCATGTGGGAGCTGGATAATGAGAAATGTGGGTAGCGGTGTTTCCGTAGTGAGGAGCGCCGTGCACGTGAATCCAAAAGAAAAGCGCCTGTGCACATTTCTGTGTAAATGTAACCGGCGTTGCCACATTCCTCCTCCTTTTCCCTCATTAGATGTAATGGAGCAGCCAGGGCTGTGGCCCCCTGTGTACAACACCCGGGGCCCACCCTCCCACATGCAGCATCCCGCCGTGTACTCCCGATCCCAGTTTCTACGGCAACAGGAGCTGTACGCTCTCCAGCAGCACCAGCAGCTCCAGCATCAGCACCAGAGCCACCAGCCGCAGCAGCCCCAGCCGCAGCCTCACGGCCAGCAGCCGCCGCTCAGGGCCGCGCACGCCGCAGACATGCAGCACCACGCCGCTCACGCCGCACAGGTGATTCAGGCCCGCCGGGCGCTTCAGTCCTCACACGGCCCCATTTTTAACTTCTCCCTTTCTCCTCTGATATCCCGATTTTCTCGGCGGGATTGAGCCAGCTGTTAAATTTATGCCCCTCAAGTACCTTTTAGTGTCATTTACGAGCCTCGGAGGGATGAAGTGCTTCACTAACTCGCATGCTGGTGAATCTCCGTAGGTGCAGAAGAGGCCCGACGAGCCTCCGGTGGAGCTGGAGGAGCTCATTTCCGAGCCCAGGATGTCGAAAGCGGCCAAGCCCTTCTCTTACAACCCGCCCCAGAGGAACCCCTCTCCCGCCGCGGCATGCGCTGCCCACCTCTCCCCCTGCTGCCAGTCCCCTTCGGTGCGGCCGCATCCCAAAAGCACTCCGTCGACGCCCTGCCCGGCCCCCAGCCCCGCCGCCGCGGCCCCTCACTCCCCGGCCATAAGCCCGGCACCGCCCCAGATGCCCAAGGGGTCTGAATCTCAGGACAAAAGGGGAGAGGGTCAACCCCCACACGACTACCCTGAATCTCTGGAGCCTGGTGAGAATAAGCAACCGTACACATAAATGCAAAAAACAACACACCTGAAGGTGGTTTAATCTTCCTGTGGGGGCCTAATCTGTGTCTCTCTGCAGACCTGCCCCCTGGGTACACCTACCCGGGCTACCGGAGCGGACCCTCCCCTCACGCCGTTCACTTGGTTGAACCGCCTGACCTGGACGCTGTCCAGGTGGAGCCCAGAGAACACGCCCCCCAGCCCCTCTCAGGTCTGGGGGAGGAGCTCGACTGCCAGGCAATGGTCAGGCCCCTCCCGGAGCCCCTCCCGCGCCAGGATGTGGAGCAGGAAGAGGTGGAAAGAGAGGTTGAAAGAGTTCTGGAACACGGGGAGGATGTGGAGGCAGCAGCGGTGGCGGCGGCGGCCAACTATGTGCCTGGAGACGAGGAGGTGAAGGAGCAGGGCCCCACCGAGGAAGAAGTCCTGGTCTGCCCGCCTGCTGAGAGCCCAGTGTGTGAGGCTGCATCCTGTCCGGTTCCCATTTCAACGGAGGAGCCGGAGAGGCCAACAGCTGTCATCACCTTGGAAGAGGAAGAGGATGATGAGGCGGTGGGTGAGGAGAGCCAGGTGGAGCGCGTTCAAAAGGTCAGCGCGCCGGGAGAGCGCGACGCCGAGCTGCCCGCTATCATCCAGCTCGACTCCCTTTCCCCCGGGGCCCCGGAGCCTCCGTCCCCGGCCCCCGAGGAGGCGGGGGACGGCGCGCGGCGACCCCAGAGCGAGATGACCCCCGCCGACGCGGGCTTGGCCCCCGCCTCCCCCGCCCCTCCGCCCGCTCCCGTCCCCCACCCCGCCCCGGCGCCCTGCTACTGGAGCCTGGAGCTGCTGATTGCCGCTGCCTTCTGCACAGACGTCCCCCCCTTCCCCCTGTTCCCCCTCAGCGCCCCCTCGGCGGCCCCGTCCCAGCCCAACCCCCACCAGGGCATGGAGCTCCTGAGCGAGCTGGCGGACCTGGAGCTGCAGCAGCAGAAACGCACCTGCGGTAAAACCCAGGGTGAGCACCAGTTCCACACACACCCCCATCCCAGCACATCTCGTAGTTCAGACCACATCTCCTCTCTGCGTCCGTCGAGATGCCCCCCCCCCAACCCCCCAGTCGGCCGATCTGCGTTTCCTCTCAGAGGCTCCCCTCTTCCTGCCGGCCTCAAACGCCTCTGGTGCTTTCCACCACGTCCCCGGAGGAGCTGCCGTTGCTTCTCTCTGGTTGTTAAAGGCGCTTTTATTTTCTAAAAGGCTGCTCCGACGACGCGGAGGCCTCTGGAGGAGGAAGCGAAGTGGGAGGACAGGGCTGAACTACTCGAGGAAAGCGCGGGTGGTGGTGGGGGGGGGGGCTCCCCTCTCGCTCCCTCCCAGCTTTCCTCGGGGAGCTGTCTCTGTGATCCACACATGTGCACGGCAAAAAAAAAAAACCCCACATGCAACTGCAAACACACATTTACAGAAAACGGAGCAGGCAGGAGTTATTTCCTCCCCCCCCCCCACACACACACATTACTGAAAGTTAGTGTGAATCACAAAAGCAGTCAATGTTTTCAGTACCCCGGAGCATTGCCTGTCTAATTAGACCCCATTGTTTTAAAGTGCCTTTAAAAGCTTCCCTGTTTTTCAAAGCACCATGTGTTTTGTTTTGGTTTTTTTTATTCATGCAAAAGGATGTTTTGTGTTTACCAGCATCCTAATGCATTTAACAGCTCCCAGAAGGGGCTTCTATAAAAAGGGTATCATCAACCGATTTTAAAGGCAGTGATGTCTCTGTGATGCGATATCGTCTGAGGGGCGTCAAAACGTTCCGAAATGGGAACGAGAGAGTGGGGGGGGGTCTGTGAAGACGTTTAGTACGAGACATGACACCGCGCGCGAAAAGCGATGTTTCCCCGCTGCCTTTACCGCGCTGTGGCAAATTATACCGGGATCAGCTCGGTAAATACGCAAAACGGTTTTGGCCCGGATGGCCGCAGAGACAATAGCGCGCGGCGAGACCGCTCTGCTCCATCCAAATTCGACGCGGCCAATTTATTTTTCCAAGAAGGAAAATGGTGGTTTCGGTTTGCTGTCGCTCCAATCCCGTCTCTTCCTGCGCGACAGAGGAAGAGTTGCTGATGTTCGACCTCCAGAGCCTCGCCACCTTGGCCGCAGCGCGCGCCCTGGAGATGGGCTCCCAGGAGGGCGGCGCCGCAGCTTCGGGCCGATGCTTCCCGGCCCGCAGGATCCTCAACCTACGGCGGAAGTTCAACTGGACGCCTCGCAACGAGCCCGTAAGTCAACCCGCTCGGCCTCCCGTCGGCCCCTTCTTGCGTGTGGGGACGCTGCTTTCGCGGTAACCCGGAGCGTCGCCGTGCTGCTCCGTCTCAGGTGTGCCCGGCCAAGGGTTCCATGGAGACGATGGACGGCCCCGAGCTCGCCATGCGCGTCAAGCTGGCCGAGCTGCAGCGGCGCTACAAGGAGAAGCAGAAGGAGCTGGCCAAACTCCAGAGGAAGCACGACCACCAGTGAGCATGCCCCCCCCCCACACACACACACACCCATTCACCCCCCCCCCGTGGGGGATCTGCCTCTGACCGCTGCTGTGTTTACATCTGTGTCTGCAAGCAGGAAGGAGGAAACACCTCGGAGCCCAGCGCGACGGGGCCCGGGGCGCCCCAGGAAGCGGAAACCTGCCTTCGCTGGACCAGTGTCCTTATCCGAGGGGCAAAGAAGAGTCAAGTGAGTAGACGTAAACAGGAAATCAGAGAACGCGGTGGAACCATTCAAGGAAGTCCAGCAGAGCTTCATCTAATCTAATCTACACTGGTATTATTTGTCTAACATCCTAATCAGTCAGCTGAGTGCATGTCTGCGGGGGCAGAATTTTAATGCACGCTCGATACAGAATATGGACTCTGCATACCTAGAAAATCACTCACTGGCCTGGTTAGACTTGTGCTTAGGTAATCTGAAACCTCAGCGGCATTACTGTAGTGCACGCTCATCTCAGCCGGGCCCGATGCAAAGTGGTGGGGGGCTGGGTGGAGGGATGACAGGCGGAGCATGTAATTAGAGTCCTGCGAATTCTCCCGTAATCTGTCCCAACAGCGAGAATGTGACACGCCGCAGCCCCGCAGGGACGCCGGGGGTCTGGAGGGCACCGCCGTGGTCGGGCCGGGCGGCCACTCAATGATAAGCTGGCAGTTAGGGCGCTCGCGCAAGACCCGTGCAGGGGAGGGGTGTGTGTGTGTGTGGGGGGGGGGGTAACAGGGCAGCTGACTGGAGAGATGGTGGATGATAATTACCAAAAGACATAATTGAAAGAAGAAGTCCGGTTTCAGGTTTGGTGGATGGCCGAAGCGATAAACAGCAAGGTTGTTGGGGATGAAGGCCTGCGCCTGTGCTTTGATCACCCCCCCCACCTTCGCGGTTTACAAAGGCCTGGAGCGCCACATGTCACCTCGCTGCCGCCCCCCTCCTGTCTTGTCTCTTTTGTTGCCACGGTTTCCATGCGGCGTTTCTGTGCCCCTCTGCGATGTCACCTCCTCTCTCCTTCCACCCGCGCGCCCCTGCGCCCCCCCTCCGCCGGACCAGCGCCGCTCGGGGTTGGGAAGCTGATGCCGGGTGACAGTGACACCCAAATGAAAGGGTAACGGCCCGCAGCCCCGCGGGGGGGGAGGGGGGCCAGCGTAGCGGGCGGGCGGAGGCAGACGCGGGCGGTTCGGTTTTCCGCAGGCAGCGGTATCGGCCCTCGTTTCCTGGCTCCTACAGAGAGGCTGCAGCACGGCTGGAGCATCCGGGCCCCGGCGGGATCCCGCTCGAGCCACGTTGACGCACGCACGCGCGCACGCACGCGCGTGTTTGCTTTAACGCGCGCCTCTGCCGCTCCTGTGGGCGCATCACCGGGATCCTTTGTGGCGCCGCTTTGATGAGGGAGGGGAAGGCCGGAGAGAAAACGTACCCCCCACACACACACACACACACACACACACACACACACACACACACACACACATACACACATACACACACACACACACACTCACACACACACACACACACACCTCCTGCTAATCAATTCTGTTTAATTAGTCAGTGTTTGCCGGGGCTGCGCGGCCCTCGCGGAGGGGGAGGGGCTCTGTCACCCCGTATTTGTCAGCGGTGGAGGGCGAGCGGTGGCAGGTTTCACCTCGGAGGGACAAACTTACGCCGCGCCGCCGCCTCTGCTGTCAGTCACCGGGCAGACAGTCCCACTCCCTGACCGTCGCGCTCCCCCTTTTTTTTTTTTTTTTTTTTTTTTTTTCTCCTCCACGTTTCGCCGCAGATGCGTGCTGACAGGCTGATTATGGGATTTGCGCACTATCAGCGCTTCCCCGCGCGCCGCGCTTCCCGTGCTGACTACACACAAACAATTAATCAGGCGCGCCTTTTTATTGCAACCTTTCCTCCGCGAACGGGTGAAATTATTAAAAGTTCACACCCGGTTTCATCTGTAAATGCGGCTGATTTGTGACACGCTCGGAGCGGCGGCGTTAATCTTTTGTTTGAGCAGAGCCCGGCTTATGCCGGTGTGGTCCGCGGGCAGGCTTCCAGGGCCGCGTTCAAGGGCATTCGGGGTAGCTGGCTGGTGATGCTGCTCAGCGTAGAGGAAAAGAGCGCGCCGCTGAGGGGGCGACCGCTCGCTTCGGAACAATGGAGGAAATCGCCTGAAAAGGCGATGACTTCCGACGGTCCGCCGCGCCTCGGATGGAGCGCGCGGGGACCCGCCGCCCTCCAACGGTCCCGGGTTTCTCGTGAGGCCGCTGCGCCGCGTCCTTTCCTGCCATCTCCCTTCATTAAACGAGGTGGGGGGGTCACCGGGTCCCGCTGAGAGGTGACTCTGCTCTCCCTTCACGCGTGACGTCCCACCCCGGCTCTTTCTTTGGGAGCGATGCCGTTCCTCCCTGACGAATGCCCCCTCTCTCTCTTTTGACTGGCAGGCCGATGGGGGCGGGGCTTTCCCCCTCGCCCGAGGACCTCGGAGGGGGCGGGGACAGCCAGAGGAGGAAGAAGAGGCTGTCCAGTCGAGGCTGGCGGCTCAGCAGCACGCAGGTCAGGGTCCCCTCTTCCTCCGTGGAACAGGCGATAAAAGAGGCTGCGCTTTGTTTCTTGATATATTCCTTTGTTGCACGCTATTTCTAATTAGGAGCTCCCCTCAGGAGTCAAATCCTCTGCTCTCCATATTAATATATTTTGCACTGGGCCTTCAACTTTCCCTTTATCTTCTGTGTGTGAGCAAATGAGAGCCCTCTTCCTCTGACGTTCTGATGCTTTTGTGGCTGCTGTGACCGGGAGTGTAACGGGCTTTCTCTGCCTCTTTCATCTCTCTCTGTTGCAGCAGATAAAAGCGCAGGGCTGCAGAAAAAGCAGCCTTCACAGCATGCTCGGCTCCAAGCTGGCCGCCGATGTGACTCAGCTCAAACAGAAGGCCCAGAGTAAGAAGAATCTCTCAGGGACAGGCTCCAGGGACAAGGAGGTTTCTCCCTGCAGCTCCACCCCCAAGCACAGGCACCGGAGTCAGGGCGCGAGGCGGGAGTCTGGGGGCCAGAGTGACACAGGTACGCTGCCTCCCTGTCTCAACGTCACAGCCCCGCCCCCCTCCTCCCCCGAGCTTTGATCAGTCCTGCTAATTTTCTCCAAAAGCAGCCAGCGGGGACAGCGGTTCCCACGACAACTGGACGGGGCTGGTGCGCCGGGGACATCAGAAGGGCTCCGTAGTCCGACAGCAGGGTCCCCCTTCCCGCCTGGGCCAGCCCAGAGCGAGGGTCCTCCGCGGCCGTAGACCAGAGGCGATGGAGGAGGGGGAAAGCTCCCCCCGCGGAGAGCGACTCCTCTGATCAAGGTGAACTAAAAAAAGAAGACTTAACCACATTTACACCAGGCTCTCGTAGAAACCAGCCACCCACGGAGCTCACACACACACACACACACACACGCACGCACTCCCAGAACTTTTTTTCCCGTGAGTGTAAACTGGGAGGTTTCACATCCTCTTGGTGTGTCAGGAACTATAATTTTGTATAAACGTTTAGCCAGCAAAACTGGCATCGCAAGACTCACAAACGCAGTCGTAAAGCACCCTCACGAGCGCCGCAGCGCGCGCGGCAGACCCACATCCATAATTACCACGGAGGGCTGAACTATTTAAATGCTAATGAGGTGTGGCGAGAAGGTTGAAATGATAGATCCGATCAGCCAAACAAGTTCGTGAAACCCGTCCAATAACGGCGAGGCGCCTGATTTTCAGAAGACGAGGAGGAGGAAGGCAGTTACGACACCGACGAGGGCCAAGACTACAGAGCACCGCCCCCCAGGGACGCCACCAGCTCCTCCGTGACAGGTCCGAGCCCCTCTTCTGTCGTAAAGCTGGAGGCCAATCAGAAAGCCAGGAACAAAAAACAGAGACAGGAGCTTTACGGTGAGGCCGCCCTGGTGAAGGGATTCACCATCAACAGTTGCCCCAAATCTTCATGGGAAGCATCTGTTTTATGTTTTGCCTCCTGGGTTCTTAGTCTGGTCTAAATCTGTTTCTCTAATTGAACGGCGCAGGCTCCCAGAGTCTGTCTGGAGCCGAGGGGGAGGTCAAAGTGAGGAAGAAGCCCCCCTGCAGGCCGGGCCTGGCCACTGCAGCCAAGGCCCACGGCGAGGAGCAGCGGCTGGACGGGGTCCGGAGGCCTTGCGTTCCCAGGTCCAAGGAGCCCCACTGGGGCAGCCTCGGCACCAGGGGCAGCCGCTACCGCCGCAGCCTGGGGCTCGCCACCTTTCCCACCACCAGCGAGAGGTTAAAGAGGGCGACGCGCAAGAGCACCATGCTGAGAGGGGTGATCAATAAGGTGAGTCAGAACTTCCGGTCGGTGACAGTAGCCGTCTGACAGCTTTATTAAGAGTCTGTACACAGATATTCATTTTAGGAATTAATTAATACGCTTTAATTAGCGCGTGCAAAATTAAATCTCAAACTTAATGTGCTCAGAAATGAGAAACATGTTTTCTCAGTTTAATAATTCATAGCCTCATTTAGGAGCGCAGAATTTTTGCCTTCACCTAGCGTGTGTACTAACGCTGCTCCTCCCCCTCCACCCTGGTCCCGGGCCATCAGAGGAGAGCGTGCTGGCCTCCCCCGTCTCCACAGGGCGAGGAGGGCGGCGCCGGACGCAGGGGCAAGGAGCATCAGGTACCAGAGCCCATCAGACGGGGGGGGGGCCGTCCCCGCCTTTTATCGCGGCCGATCGCTCTCCGCCGTCCCAGATTTCTCACCCCGAGGACGGGTACTGTAGTACTATTAAAAGTGCTTAGCACGTTTCACATGTCCCAGCCTCCCGCTGCGCCGGCTCAGGGGAGGAGAGGACGGTAGACGGGACGTGTGTGTGTGGGGGGGGGGGCTCACACTCCGCTGTCACACAGCGAGAATGTGTTAGTATAAAATAGCAACTAATAGGAGACGGAACGGGCACCACAAACTCTCCCGCGGTTGCTTCTCCCACCTTCCATCACACGTTCTCTATCTCCAGACCTACTTTTATATTCACGCCCGCATCCATTTGTTCCCTCTGTTCCATTTTCCAGCCGAAGGGACGAGCAGTGAGCCGGCTTCTGGAAAGCTTTGCGGCCGACGAGGGCTTTCAAATGGATGGCAGCAGCTTCTCAGAAGAGGAGGAAGAAGACGGCAGCAATCCATACGACAAGAAAGTCCCTCAACGTGAGGAGCGCTGCCGTGCTCTGCTCCGAGGAAAGGAAGATTCCACTGGTTGTGATCTTTTCCGTTTGTTCTCGCGCAGCTCCCAACTGTGTGCTGACCAAAGAACTCCTAACCGATGGGCTGAAGGTCCTGGTCTCCAAAGAGGACGAGCTTCTCTACGCTGCGAGGGTCCACTCCCTGGACCTTCCAGACATGTAAGTGGTCCCAGTGTTCTCTGAATGGGGACGTGAGGCCGTTGGGATAGGTCGTCTAACATCCGAGGTTCGGAACCTCAAATCTGAGCAGCGTCGGAATTTTATTTCAAAAACCCTCCAGATTCACCACACAAATCGCCCGTGAAGCGCCTGTCTGCTGTGATTTGGATCGGCTCCCTCTCCCGTCCTGCCCGGTCCGCTAGATTTCTGACAACTGCTGTCCAGACCAGGAAGTTAAAGCCCAGATCTAGACCAGATTATTAGGGTTGAAATCGAGGTGCGCGGACTGGATGTAATTATGCGCGACAGTTTGATGGATTTTCTGCGGAGAGAGCAGCAACAGAGTTCATCGCACACATGCGCGCGCACACACACATGCGAGCTCATGGTGGGAATGTTTGTCAGCGTCTGGACGAGGGTCGCACGACTGATCGCACCTCAGCTCAACAGACGCTTTTAACGTGTTCCCGCTCGGTTATCGCTCGCTCATCCTCGGACTTCCAGAGAGCAGGAACCTCAACAGTCGCTAAAGGGAGCACGAAGTTATTTCCAGTACCAGATGATTCTTTTTATCTCGCCGTGTGTGTGCTTCCTGTTACACACACGCGTGGTCCCATCTTTAGGCTGGTATCAATATGGTTCCCCTGGCCCAGGCAGCAGAACGATGCTGTAACAGCAGCAGAGTGGGAGTATCGTGATCCTGGCAGCTCGGCGTGCATAATACAGGCGTCTGAAAATACCCTCATCTCTCTCTCTCTCTTTTTTTTCCCTCTCCCTCTCTCCTGTACTTTCCCTTAGCTTCAGCATCGTTATCGACGGCGAAAGAGGAAACCGCCCGAGAATCTACTCGCTGGAGCAGCTGCTGCAGGAAGCCGTAAGTTCGCCCCGCTCCACAGAATCGCTCTTTGTTTTCTCTTAACACTTGTATTCCTCCTAAACGCCTTCCTCGCCCTCGTTCCGCTCCTCCATCGCCTCCCAGCGTTCCCTGTAACTTCCAGTCCTTCTGCCCCGCCCCCCCCTCGACTGTCTGTCACAGCGGTCTAAACCTCTTCAATAAATATGAACATATGGGAGTCGGGATCCTTAGATTTATGTCTGCGAGAGTCCACAAATGTCCGTTAAACCCATCTGGGTGTGTGGGCGGGATAATCCCACAAACACCTGGATGCGCTGACATTTCAACGTTTAAATGGGAGACGACACCGACTCCGCTCCCACTGCTTTTAAAATGAGTTAAAATGCCCAGGCGAGCCAGTGAAGGCAGGAGAAGCTGCTCTGGCTGGTTTAAAAGCGTTGAGACTGAAGAGTTTTTTAATGTTTTGCTGAAGGGCGATTCGTAATCCCGCTCCAGATAACGTCCACATGCAGCTCCAGTCAGTCTAAGTCGCCCATGTCCCAGCACGTCATCATTCATCGAGGGAAAACCCATCACGCTCGTGGCCCCAGTTCATTTGTATTTAGCTAACACGTGCTCCCGGGTGTGTTCACCATAATAAGTGACCTCTGGGGGGTTGGGAGGGGGGGTGCTGGTCTATATGAACCAATAACAGCTGGGTCGCCTAAAGCGATGTTGTCAAACCCGCATCTCCTCCACCTGTGGAGAAGTTTCCATTATTGCCAAACAAAGCAAATGTTGTTTTTGGACATCCCTATGGGGGGCGAGGACCGTTGAAGACCTGGAACAGATATTAACGCCCTTAATGCGCTTGATGCTTTCAACTAAAGCCACAAGGAATTAAACGACGTTGTTAAGATCGAGATTGCATGAAAACATTTCAATGTCCGGGGTCACCAAACATGCCTGAGTCGAGGGCAGCAGACGTGGCTTTCTGACTTTGGACCCGTCCGATCTCTCCTTCCCGGGTTAACCCCCCTCCCCCTTTCCTGTCGCTTGATGTCAGTCCCCCAACAAAGCCGTCCCGCCCTACGATTTTCTAATTCTCCTGCACTGACGCCTGTAAATTGGACCGCAACTGCCTCTAATTATGCCATGCATCAACTTTCTTGTCTAAACTTAGTCCAAAAGTCATTTCCCCGTCGCCGACACCAATACCCCCGATTTTCACCGCGCTCCAACCCCCAACCCCCCCAACCCCCTTGTGCGCACACACGCAGACACACACATCCACACCTCATCAGTCAAAGGGTCCCCTCGCCATGGCAACAGTAAATGAAAGCAACCTGAAAGAGCCCCCAGTGAGCGGCGGATGCTGGGGCTGCCTGCATTGTTGAAGGGAGGATCTGGCAACCTGCAATCACAAACCCTCTATTCAAGCCCTCTTTAGTATTACTCAGCAAGTCAGGATTTACTGCATCATGGCTTCCGCTCTTTTCAGGCCTGACTGGCACGTTGGCATGAGATAAGTGCCGCTTGGAAACGTGGCACAGAGGCTGACCGCGCACAATGCTCCGCCGCTCTTATAGCGCCCGTCTAAGTGTGTGAGCGTCGGCTGTAATGAATCTTAATTAGATTTCACTCTGGCCCGCAGGTCCTGGATGTGCGTCCAGAATCGGAGAGCGTGCTCACCGAGGGGACCAGGGTGTGCGCCTACTGGAGCGAGCGCTCGCGCTGCTTGTACCCGGGCTACGTCCGCAGAGGTGAGCTTGCCCGTCCCCGGCTGTCTCGGGGGGTCTCTCAGTTTCAGATGTTTGATCATGAAAACGTGCAGCGGCAACAACAAAAAAAAAACAAAAAAAACACATTTTTGGAGCGCAGAAGTCGCAGTTAGGGCCGCGTCTCGCAGCCTGCAACAGCGACTTTGGCTGATTAATGTGAGATGTCAGTGTCGCACATGGCTGCCTCGTCTTCACAGTCACAAGCGAGGAAGTGACTTTGGTGACATATGACGTGCAGCACGTGTCGCCGCGTCTGCGGAGAAGCTGGCAGCAGTAGAAGGCTGAAAACCCACAATCGGGGATTCTCGTTATTTTATTGTCATTGTTCGATTGTTTGTTCCAATTTAGGCGGCTCCTCTGACGAAGGGAAGCCGGGAGGGGTGATGGTAGAGTTTGACGACGGAGACAGAGGGAAGATTTCTCTCCACAACATCCGCCTCCTGCCTCCGGGATACCAGATTCACTGTGGGTGTCGCCTGTCGCTAACAGCTTTCTGCTTTACTGTCCACCAGTCAGTCAGTCCTCACTATTCTTGGTTGTGGAACAGGTGGAGAGTCGACTCCCGCTCCGCTGACCTCTACTGCAGAAAAGAGAAGTCCGACCCTGGAGCAGGCCCCCATCAGTGACAGGCCGTGTGACCGGCTCAATGTGCTCAACACTCAAAACAACAGCCAAACAGTTCCGAAAAGAAGACCAGGTGAGACGAGAAAGCACCTGTTAAAGCTGCTTTTTATGGGTCTTTTTGTGTGTTTTCTAACTGAAGGAGCAAAATGCATGAATGAGACGTTGTTGATTCAGATTGAGGTTTAGTGAACCATAACTAAAATCCATTTCTTTATTCCAGGGAGGCCAAAGGGATCTGGTAAAAAACAAAAGCAGCAGCATCAGGCAGAAAAGGCCAGTGTAAGTCCCTCACCTTTCCTGAGTTGGCCTTACTTGGCCAACACCAAGAAAAGGACCTCTGACAACCTGTTTCAGCTTAATGGGGCACCCAAAAAGGCCCTCAGAGGGAAAGAGGATGACCTGTTCCCATTGTCTCAGCATCAGCCACCCGCCTCCACCCCAGCCAAAGGCCTTTTCAGCAGCAGCGCCTTCGAGGTCGACTCCTTCAGCAGCATCGCCAACGGTTACTCCTCCTTCTGCTCGCCGTCTACAGCCCCGGGTCCGGGTTTATCTATGGGCTCCAGGAGCGAGCTCTACGGGCAGAAGCGTAAGCAGGATGAAGCTATTCTGCCAAAGGTCAGGAAGTCTGGACAGGAGTTTCTGGTCAAGTTAGATCACGAAGGAGTGACTTCACCCAAGACAAAGAACAGCAAGGCTCTTCTGTTACGAGGTGGAGCCACCGGTGTGAGCGGTACTCCAAGGACAGATGCTTATTCACATCCTGTACTCTTAGTTAAAGACAACAAAAAGGGTGGTGCCTCCAGGGTAGAACTTCTCGTGAAAGGAACCACGCCTCAAAGGAAACCCTCCCATTCTCTACGTATGGGCGACTTTGGCAACATGGGCTTCACTTACCATAGAGAGTGTCACAGCTCCTACTCTGACGAAGAAGAGGAAGAGAGGAGGAGAACTGCACTGGCTGCCGCCTCAGGAGGACTACGGACAGCTGGCCGCTTTCTGTCTCGTTTCTCCGTCTCCTCCTCCTCTTCTGGTTCTTCGAGTTCCTCCTCCTCAGGTTCTATTTCCAGCTCCAGCGTCTTTTCCTCCGACAACGATTCTTCCTACAGTTCCGAGGACGAGGACAGCTCAACACTGATGCTACAGAGCTGTCTGTCTTCTCACCGGGGACTCATGCAAACCCCCGAACCTTCTAGTTCTTCGAGGTCACACCAGCAGTCCTTTGTGGCCAAAGCTGTGGCTGTTCCCAACAGCAAAGGAGGATCTCTGGACCAGGTCTCCAGCAGCAAGTCCTTGAAGAGAAAAGATTGCAGCAACTCCACTTCTAAATTGTCTAAAGATTTCATGAAGAAACCAAGGATGCTTCCAGAAGACACTTCATTCGTTCCCAGGCCCAAGACATCTCCTTTTTTTGCGGGGCGACAGATGTGGAGGTGGTCTGGAAACCCAACACAGGTGAGAACAGTCTTTCCAGATTGTACCATCAGGCCTTCACTGGAATGCTAACTCAATAGAATAGGATAACCATGACTGGGATGAATCAGAACTTACACAGACAACTCAGTAGAAGTTAGAACAGTTTTTATAATCTGGCTTCCCACAGAGACGAGGTCTGAAGGGGAAGGCTAGGAAACTTTTCTACAAGGCAATCGTACGAGGAAGAGACACGGTACGAGTTGGAGACTGTGCCGTGTTCCTCTCAGCTGGACGTCCCAACCTTCCGTACATAGGACGAATCGAGAACTTCTGGGAGTCCTGGACCTCCAGCATGGTGGTCAAAGTCAAGTGGTTTTACCACCCCGAGGAAACCAAACTAGGCAAGAGGCATCAGGATGGCAAGGTGAGCCAAGATGAGTGTTAGAGTTAGAGAAGGCTGTCGGGCAACTTTCACATGAATCACTACAAACAAGCTTCACTAAACTGCGCTTCTCATGGTGCCGGCTCCTGGTCACCTGCATTTTTACTTAACTCCTCTTTTCCATTCTCAGCATGCCCTGTACCAGTCATGCCACGAGGATGAGAATGACGTCCAGACAATCTCTCATAAGTGCCAGGTGGTGAGCCGGGAGGAGTACGAGTGTCTGACCCGCAATCCAAAGCTGGGCGGGATCCCACCAGACCTCTACTACCTGGCAGGGACTTATGATCCTACCACTGGTCAGCTGGTCACCGCTGAAGGGGTTTCCATCGTCTGCTGAACCTTCCTGAGGTCACTACTGAAGGACTCCTTTTGAGAGGAGACAAATCCAGCCTTGGAAGATGATCGGTGTTCCCTCGGACTCACCACAGCTGGACCGTCTTAGGTTGCACACTGGAGTCTGTTGGTGTATACCCTTCACGGAAGTGAAAGGTCTTCCAGGGCAAATTCAGCAAATGGCATGTCCTCTATTTTTCCCCAAAACAAATCAATGTGATTGACAGTTCCATAACTGGTTTTCAGACTCCATTCACGCATCACTAATTGAGAGCTGCGAGTGCATTTGACTGTACAAGTACAACAAGGCTGAATAGTCTTTGTGGACCAATTCAAGGTAGCCTTACCTAAGGGAATAGAAAAGAAAGTGAGGCCAGGGTCTCTCCCTCAACCTCACATTCCAGGGAAGTTCTAAACATATAAAGGATGTAAAATAGGTGTAAATATTTTGATTTTCTTTTTCCTAATTAAGCCATACACTTCAGTACCTCTTGCCTGTCTTAATTGTTCAGGTGTATATTGTACAGTTCCTTTATCGTATTGTTGTCTGTTGTCTATATGTACATAAAAGCTATTTTATATAGGAGTTTATTGTATATATGAGATGTATCTTTCCATGTTTGCAACTGATTTATTTTTATATGGATGTAGAAAAACATGACGTGCATTTTTTCCTTTGCTTTTCGGAAGATCGGAGATGTTAGTGTTGCACTGCTTATGCCCTGCTGAAACGGACGTAGACAGACAGAGCACAAAGACAGAAAAAAAAAACAACAAAAAAGAAAATCATCTGAAGCAGGTCAAGGCTCGCTTTCCAAGAGAGAAGGGTCATCCTGTTTAAAAATAGGTCAAGTGGCTTTTTTTGTAAAGGTGTTGTGTTACTTAGCATTTTTTTAAACTTCTGATGAAGATGCCTTTTTTTTTTTTTTTTTAACTTATGTACTTTTCTGTTGGTCATCGTCAGGCAGGTCCCGCCGGACTGCAAGGGTCAAAATGAGTTAAGGTTATTGATACAAGTACTTTGACGCGGTATTTGTGTGTGATGAAGTGTCCTGGCATCACTATAATCATGTCCACACAAATCAGCTCCAAACAAGAGTAGGTCTCTTGATGAAGAACATCCTCCGTGTGCACTCATTGACGATTAGCGTATCTTAGCACATTATGACTACAAAATACCAAAGTGTCTTTTATATCTTTATTTCCTTTATTTAAATTTAACAAAGGTCGAGTACCTGTACTGGATTCAAGTCAGAAATTACTGGAATACCTGTCCTCTGCCACGTGCATATTGTTGTATATCGGATTTGCATTGTGACAATGATTTCTCGAAAAGGCACCAGTGGATTCGCGTTGTGCAAACGCGCGGTAAAGGGAGGTCAAGGTACCGGCAAAGGAAGGCGTAGCTTACTGACATATAATTGGGGCTAGTTTAACTGTTTCATCAGCCATCTGTGTGGATTTTGTACAGTGCACGCACACACTCGATGCTAACTGTGAAGGACAATCAGATTCACAAAGCAATGGACATAGCGTAGGTTTACTCAATCCGAAAATGACTTCAGTTTATTTAATTTGTGCCAAGTACACTTTGTTTGCGTCGTGTCTGATAGGCGATCCTGAGTATTCTTTGTTCACAAAGTTTTATTTTGTTTGCCAACTGTTTATTTATTGTCATTGTTGCTGTTTGTTCATGCCAAGAGCGCTTTATGAGAATGTGACATTGTTTTTCTTGGTGTGATGCCGCATTTGCATTTCTTAAATAAAACTGGTCCAGTAGAGGACGCCTAGTGAAAAGAAACAAAAAAAAATTATGATAATAATAATAAAGCAACACTGGATTCTTCTCATCCGCAAACATCTGTGAGTTCAGTCTCTTATTCCTGTTAATATAAAATACCTTTTATAACTCAAACTGTGTGAGGGAGAGTGAGAAGGTTTTGAATTCCTGCATTTTTAATGGCATTGGGCCTACAGTGGCTGTCAGGGAACAGAATTGTTTCACGACTACATCCACACCTTGACTGTTGTGACAATGACCCTCCTCAGATTATTATTAAATAAATTAACAAACATTAAACGGGCAGTTCGCATTTTTCAAATGCTTGCTAAGATTTGAACATAGCCTGGCTTCACTAGCGCCGCCCTTCCCTCAAGTGTCGGTCCAGAGACACGCCCCTCATGGCGCACGACTTCAAGTTCACGGCACATACACTACGTTTGATTGATTAGTGGCCGCTTATTCGGCAACAACTAGCGTCGGTAAGCATCTAGTTCAATTCACGAGAGGCAATGTCCGGTGAATTTAAATCCTTTGTTGTTTCACGATTAAGAGATCCTAAGAGGAGGGCCGCACGGTTACTGTACCAGAGATGATTGACAACTCGTCCGCCATGCCCCCTGTCTCTGATTGGTTCTTTTTCCTCGGGCGTGGTGGATTGTTACAAATCAAATTAGAGGCGGGGCCAGAGAAGGACGACTTTCTCACAGATCACTTTAGTACTGTGAGCTCCTCGTGACAGGTTTAACAAGTATGATTGACTAAGAAGTCAATGACTGCAGTGGATTTGTAACTTGTTTTTTATCCTTTAATTATCAGGAAGGCTAATAGATAAACACGTTACTGTGAATCTTTGGCTGCTGGCTGCTGTTCCACATGTTCTAATGTGACCCTTAGATTTCCGAGGCTGACTGAATTAGCCTGTAAAAGCACCATCGAGCACAAATCTGCCCAAATCTTTTGAGATAAATCTTTTTTAATATATATATGTAAGCAGGCGGAACAGGGGAGCTTTGACTTTATCAGTTCTTTACAATGCTGGATGTAAAGAATGGGGGGAACGCCTGATAAAGCTCCTCCCCACGTGGCGCCCCGAGGCGCGCCGTCCACGTCATCGACACGCCGCTCCCTCTCGACAAGCCCGGCCTGTAAATGTGGCAAACCTGAATCAGTGAAACAACCTCTGGCCGGGCTTGAAGGAGACACAATGTGGGTCAGCGACCTTTCTCTGTAAGCCCAGGGGTTCTTTGTTTTTGTCATGCATGGTGCCTGAGAGCCGCTGCTCCTCCCCCTAATGCCCCGACGGGGGCTAATGGGCACATCAGTCATCTCAGACAGCCGCCCAGTGAACACAAACAGCTCTGTTTACCACCACAACCTATAGTGTTGACTATGGCCGCTGCCCCGTGTCTGAGCTGCGGCCCCTCCCGCGCCGAGCGAGGGCGCGGGGGCGTTAATGTTTGGAAAAGGTTCATTAGTCATTTTCTGCCGAAGCTGTTGAGATTAAACTCACCGGCGCTCGGAGTTTAAACTGTAAATTCAGGCAAAGACGGTCTGCAGGAAATATAAGGGCACTAAATCTAGTCGGTGCACCTAATAAATATGCTGGATTGTGTATTATTGTTTACCCTTCACTCATCAGGCAGCCGCTGGCCCTCAGAGCCGGTCCTGTTCAGGACTCAGACGCTGTCGCTCAGCGTGGACAGAAGGAATGCTTTCTGTACAAATATCTACACCTCATAAATGTCCCACCCTCTCCTTGACCCTGTCTGGCCTCTGACTGTGAGGGGGCTCGCTAAGGGACCGTGTGTGTGTGTGTGTGTGTGTGTGTGTGTGTGTGTGTGTGTGTGTGTGTGTGTGTGTGTGTGTGTAGATCAAAAAGATCACCCAGATTCCATCTGTTTTCCATTAAAGCACATTAAAAGCCCTTTTTATCCCTCTTACAGATGAATTTGCACGTTGTCACTGTCGTCTCAGCCCCGTTCACCGCACATCATCACTGGGCGCCAGTATCGGACCGGTATCTGACACTGGTATCGGTAACAGTACATCCATCAACGTTGGCTGTGTGATCACAGATGTGCCCCCCCCCCCAACCCCAACACAGAGGAACACAGCCTGAAGCTCTTAGAAGGAATCTGAGATGAGAGCGATAACAGCCTTCAGAAGTGGGGCGGGGCAGCGCGTTACTATATTTACATCACGACATAATAATATCATGAGGCTGTGTGACGTTTAAAACATATTAGCTGTTCCAGGATCAGCTTCTCTTTGGCGTGTTTAAGCCTTATTTATTTATCTTCCCCTTGTTTTTCTTAGTGGTTTGCTCCACCTGTCTCCCCCGCGTGTCCTCTTCCCCTTCACCTGCCCAATTACCTACTGTGGATGTCAGCTGCGACCCTTTGCCCCCACCCCCGCGACTCCCTCCTGCTGGGAGATTGTCTTTCTCCTCCTTGGTAAGCGTCATCAATATTCTGTTTGTTTTACTTAGCCCTGATTTGAACCGTACCTCTTGACATACCGGCCAAAATAATTAATTTATAATTAATCTTAAGGGAAAAATACGCGTGAATCTAGTTTCGGCCACTAGGGGGCTCTCAGCAAACGCGAACCAGAGGCGTCAGAAGAGAGGGATCATGGGAGATGTTGTTTTATGGTCATATATGTCAAAAACGCAGCATATGAAAAGAGCCTGTTTTTTATAATGTTAATGAAGCAATATCTTTAAATAACTAATTAAATTACATTTCATTTAATAATATCACATATCTTATTTGATGGCCTACAGCACATGAAGAGCATATGATTGTTAATGTAACAGGGCCTTGTTGGTAGTTTGGACACCTCCCACTGCCTTTAGTGTGTGTGTGTGTGTGTGTGTGTGTGTGTGTGTGTGTGTGTGTGTGTGTGTGTGTGTGTGTGTGTGTGTGTGCATCATACACTATTTGACCTTACATCACCTTTTAGTCTCAACACATTAAAGTTCCATTGTGTCCATCCATCCATCCACCCATCCATAAGGTATTACTGGGGATGCTGGAGTCTTTCCCAGCAGTCGCTGTGTGAGAGGCAGGAATACAGTGCATACACTGACTAGTCCATCACAGGACACAGACGCACACCTAGAGGCAAATTAGACTGAGGAGGAACTGGAGAGCCTGGAGGAAGCCCAGTCAGATCCTGGGAGAAGGTGTGAACTGTCCAACCAAATGATCCAGAGCTGCATGCTGATTGGACGATGGAGCCCTTTAAGCGCTGACCCTAAAATAACCAACCAGTTCCACATGAGCGTATGTTGGAGAACACATGCCTCTGTGTTGCACTTGCCAGTGCAGCGTACCCAGCATGCGTGTCGCTGCGCCGTGCTCGCCGCGGCCCAGATCCAGCCGTGCCCCCCATAATCCGTTTCTCTGTTGCTCGTTATTAGTGACTTGTAAAGATTCTGTATCAGCTGCGCTACGAGAGCTTTCCGCTGTATTACACGGGATTACAGCTGCTGCTCGCTGCATATGTTGTTCGCAAATTCTGATGCAATATCGCCGCCCCGCCCGCACGAAATAAACGCATGGCTCAGCAGCCGAATCTGGCGCATTTGTGTCGCTCCTGCACGCAACTGCGCGTTTCCACGGGAATAATCAAAGCAGCACATTGACGGGATTCTTCAGTTGAGTCAGCCTCATTTATCTTTGCGATTGAGTAGGGGGGGGGCCCTGAAGGACCGGTACATGCATCTGGTTGGGTCTGAATCCAGTCTGCAACCCCCTCGATCGTCATCATCATCATCATCATCATCACCATCATCATCATCATCATCATCATCATCATCATCATCATCATCAGCATCATTCCTAGCTTGCAACTGAGGTCAGGAGATTCGATCATTGTGTTTTATTATCTAAACATGAGACGGAGTGTTTTGTTCCGACCCCCCCCCCAAAATAAGAAAGAAAAAAACAGGTTTGTGTAACGCCACATGCTTTCCTGTATTGACAACCACTCTGGGGTGTTTACCCTCGCGTGCGGCAGCGTGGAATCAGCTCGCGCCGCCTCATCTCTGTTTGCAAAGCTCTTCTTCTTTATTTACTTCCTGGCGCGCCGCGCTCCGAGCAGCTGCTCCGTTATGGAGGGAGCGGGAGCCGGCGCGCACGTCGCTCTCCGACGGCCTTCCGCAGCCGTGGCGGGCTCTCGCCGGTGGTCCGCCATCCGTGGCGGCGGTCGGAGGCAAACTCAGCGTTTGATTGAGTCTCACCATATGGGGAAGCAATTCAGTGGCGCACAAACGATCGGCGGTGATCTGGGAGGGAGCGTAGCTGTTTGGATCATCTCGCCGCATTATAAAAGTTGGAATGCTGTCTGTGAGCGGCCCCTGTATCCTGCTGGAGCATGACATCATCCACCGGGGGGGTCGTTACCCCTCAGAGCGCCACGGTCCTCCTCAGGCGGGCTTCGACAGGCGAAAACAGCCCATTGTCCGAACGGCCGAGGGTCAGGCTGCGACTCTCCGGGGAGTTACCTCGCGCTTCTTCCCTGCGCGCAGCTGCCGCTGAGTCAGCGGACGGGAAGCCGCCCCCCGCCCCACGGAGGTAACGGGGACGGGAGACGCCCCATCCGTCAAAGCGCAGTAGCTGGAGGACGCTCCATGAGGAAGCAGGCCCCAGATGTCCGTCAGCGGTGGAAGGCTCGTGCTGGATGGCGCATTTGCGACAGCGGCGCGTACGTTTGGGCCGTATGCGGACTGGCGCCGACAGCTGGGGGTGACTGTGTGATCACACACCTGGAAACAGCGTGTGATTAATGAGAGCCAGGCGCCGTCATACATGCCGCATCAGGAAAACAACTGCAATAGCGGTTTAATCAATATTGTGCTTCACTGATATTTAATCAGCAGATGTAGCAGACTGACACACACACATGAACACACACATGCATGCACACACACACACACGCATGCACAGACAAGAATACATGATCTCATGCTCTCATGTCTCTCCTTACAGTCACGTGTTTGTGTGTGTGTGTGTGTGTGTGTGCTCTTGTGCTACATAGTGAGGACAAAAATTAAGATATTTGCCTGCGCAGTGAGGACTTTAATGGAAGAGTGAGGCCATCGTAACTTCAAAGGGGTGTTTTAGGTTGTAGGCCTGGTTTTAAGCGTTGGGGTTGCAGCAAGGGGGCTTGGAAATGCATTATGTCAATGATAAATGGATAGAAATACAAGGATATGCGTGTGTGTGTGTCTTTTTGTGTGTGTATGCGTGAGTGTGTGTCTGTTTGTGTGTGTGTGTGTGTGTGTGTGTTGTTGTACTTGCTACATACCAAGAACCAAAATCCACATTTGTTGACTATCCAAGTGAGGACATTTTGGCTGGTCTTCACAACTTCAAAAGACTGTTTGAGGGTTCAGACCTGGTTTAAGGTTGAGGCTGGGATTGGGTTTAGGTCAGGTTTAGGGTCAGGGTCAGGGTTGGGGGTTGGGGGTTGGTAGAGATGGTTCTGGTAAGGGGCTGAATAATACATTAAGTCTTTTAAAGTCCTCTGAAAGATAGCAAGTTGTGTGTGTGTGTGTGTGTGTATGTGTGTGTGTGTGTGTGTGTGTGTGTGTGTGTGTGTGTGTGTGTGTGTGTGTGTGAGAGAGAGAGAGAGAGAAAATGCCAGTCACTGCAGGATATAAAAGAATTCCTCCCAGCTGCCAGGCCCGCACTGCTGGTCTTAAACACATTGATGTCCTTTGCGGCGCCGCTCTCCTCCTCTTCCTCGATACATCCAACACTTTAAAAATATACAATCTGCTTAGATACAACACAATCATAAGCTCCATGACTGACGCCTGGACATCTTATCAACGCGAGCCGAAGCCCCTGGGCAACTAAGCCGGGCTTTGATCAGAAATTTTGGAGACGTTTCTCATTTCCTTCACACAAACCCACCGGGGCCGCTGCGCTAAATTTGCAACCAACTCAAAGGACCCAACGTACCTTGTGATGCGAGCAAACAATGGCGCAGTCACGTGCGCTGCTTAATAAAGAGACGAGGGGCCGGAAATAATAATAAAAAAAAAAAAAAAAACTGCGAAAGGAAAAGTGCCGCAGAGAGGCGAGGAAGAGAGCAAGAGCGGGCGTTCGAGATGGAGCCCGACGCAGCCCAGGCGGGGTCGAATCGGAGTCCCAGCGCTGGATGGGAATGTGCGCGCTCGTACCGGGGGGGTTCGGCCTCGTGGGCCTGCTGCCGAAGGGAAGAGGGACATCCACCAGACTCTACCGGCCTGACGGAGAATTCGCCCAACAGCGGGCCCATGCTCCGCTGACATCATCAGAGCCGGCGAGCGCTGGGCGAATCCTCCGCGGTTTCCTGGGAAACGTTCAGCTGTCGAACGTGGACGCCGTTCCCCTCTGGACGGAAGTCGACTGTCAATACATCTTCTTCCCGTCAGGAAGCGGGAACCAGCTGCGGATCTCCCAGATTACAATTTTCCCCCACGGATGAGGAATGGCCGACCTTCATCCTCGAGCTCCGACCCCGCCCCACCTCATCGGTGGGCGCCCATGATCGCTCCGGTTGCGCTGTGGCGGAATCCCGATATTCACAATGGCCGTTACTGCAGAGTCGGGATCATCTTACAGGCTCCGTTTTGCGCACATGGCACATTCTGGAAGTTTTAATAAGTGATCAGGGCAGCTGCCGCCAGCGCCGTGTTGGTTTACTGGAGCGGGTTTAATGGCCGCCGAGGCAGACGGCGCTTAACCCTTTCATGTGCGTCGGATAATGTAAGAGGATCGGATATCCAGCGCCAGAATGCACGGCTGCACATGCCGCGGGAATATGATTACGCTCCCCGCTAACACGGGAATTCTCTGGGAGAACACGCGCTCGTAGCTCGCGAGTCCCCGCCCGCCGACACGTGAACACGCGCGCTCGCGTTATCGCCCGGACGCCGCTGCGCCCGGCCCGAGGGGGTCAGGGGTCGCTAATTGTGTTTGCGCCTCGGAAATGTCTGTGTGCGCTCTCCGGACGGGAACGACCCCGGACTAAACAGCCAAGAGACGGATCAAACACCCCCCCCCCGCCTGATCGCCAGGACGCTCCTCACCTGCCTCTCGCTCACGTCCCCTCTGAAGGTCGCCGACGACCTCCTCATCTATCCGGGTTTGTCGGAGGCGGGGGGGGGGTGTGTTTGTGTGTGGCGATAATTGCTCCAACAACAGAGAAGCTCGACTAACCCCGGCGTAGACCCCCCCCCCGCATCAGCTCGGGTCACGCCAAACCGTCTACGAGCGATATCTAGTGCGCTGGCTAGCCAGGACGTGATCAGAAACAGACGGAATAATCAACAGAAATGCTCTTTATTCCTGTAAGAATGCCTCCCAGAAGAACATGAATTACGCCGAAGCAGCCACTGGGGCCGTGAACGATGTTGGGCTGCGGCGGCTGCCAAGTCAGCGCCTCCCTCTGCCAAGTCAGAGGATGCCAGCCACTTCCTGCTCTAAACTGCGCGCACACAGACGGAGAAGAGCGAGGAAACGACCGAGAATCTCTCCCGTTAGCGAGCGCGCCCGATTCGTTGGCCGACGCCGGCGCGCGCGCCCCGGCGCGAGCGCGTGAGCGACGAATGGCGCCCCCCTCCGTGGGGGACCGGCGCGCGGCGGAGCGCTGGGGGCTTACGGAGACAGACGTTGGATCTACTACGGCCTGGCTGAGTTCAGCCCACATCACAAAGGCGTCCTCGCTCCTCTCCTCCCACACGCGCTGTCGCCTCGACCCCCCCCCACCCACCCACCCACCCCGCCACCACCACCGCTGCTGCCGCCGCAGGCGAGGCAGACGCTGACCTGGCGTCATTGATATTACGAGCGGGGCTGATTTAAAGAAGGACGGTTTTAATTCATCCGTGGCTACGGAGCTCTGGTGTTTGACACCGGACTTCCGCGGCCACCGTGAAGGCAGGTCGGGGACCCCTTCGGCTCGGTTCGGAGCCCCCCCGACCCCCCCGCCGCCGGTCTGGGGTAATCTATGGTTTTTGTCTCAGACCAGGCCGCCCTCACAAAAGAGGGCAGGGGATCGAATATCACACAAGCTCGATTATATGGTTAATAATTAATTATGAGAGCATCAAAGGGCTTCAGGAGGCTGAGCTGATGGCGGCTTCTGAACGTGCTCGAAAACAAACAACGTTCACTAGCATTCAGTTCGACCCCCCCCCGAGCAGTGACGCAAACCCCTGACCACACCGAGAACAGGCGGAGGGCTACACCTGCAAGTCTACACCCGGACCCGCCTGTCAGAGCGATTCCCGCGATCCCGCCTTAATTATGAAGGAGCGGGTTTGTCGGAGCGGCTTGGTGGGGGTGGGTGGGGGGGTGACATTTAGACTGGCGCCCTCGTCCCCTAAAGCCCGCCCGTCTGCTCGGTAACGAGAGCCGTGCGACTGATACCCCGGGGCCGCTTCTCCGGGAAGGTCTGCGGGACGTCTCCCAGCGTCCAGGTCAATAAAACGGCCGTCTCCCGGCCCGGAAAAACCGGGCCGCGGATGAACGAGCGGCTGGATTAATGGGGTCAGCGAGGACCGACCTGCTGAGGAAGGAGGATCCCGGCCAAGGCAGCGGCTTCACGTTTACGGCCGACAGTTTTCCTCTGCTGGTTTTAGAGGGGGCAGCGGGCGGGGGGGGCCCGGGGGCCCCAGAGAGCACGGGGGGGCCCGTCCCCCGTAAACGGGACATTAGCACTCTGCTAGTTATACACTTATGATTTCATAAAGTTACCATCTCAAGGACACGCGAGCGCTGCGGTAAAACGAGGCGGGCTCGGCCGAGTCGGGCCCCAGGTCCTGGAGACGGAGCTGCCATAAATTTACCAGCCTCCTCTTTTTACTGAAAAGGGCATTAAGTAAACAGGAAGGCGTCTGGCTCTTTACGTGCAACTAGGGCCCGCTTGGCATGCTAATAGATGCGGGCTAAAGGTGCTAGCAGATGGGGACCTGAAAAATGGTTTAACCCCCCCCCCCACCCACAAAAAAAAAAGGGAAAAGGTCCCGGACAGTTCTAAAGAAATGATCGCATTCGCCAGATTAATCCACGCTCACGGCCCAGAGGGAGACCCCTGCTTGCCATCTGTGTGTGAGTGCACGAGTGCGTGCATGTCTGCGCATGCATATCAGATTCACTTCCTCCAGATTTCCATTCATTTTTCCTCTTTCATTCAATTTGTTTTACAAATAGACAGCTAAGGGTTATTTTTTTTTTTTTTTTACTATTTCTCCTGCCTGTTTTGACCAAGAACTTCAGGGGATAAAAGCAAAACGAGGAGAGAGAGCAAAGGTTCCCAAAGAATAAATCCACGAATTTACACTTCTGGAATTTGTTTTGCATTTAAAAGAAAAGATTTTTTGATAAGGACAAATAGTCACAGTAGTCAGTCGTCACATTTGTGTCACAAAAGTTAAAAATCTTCCAGAGAAGAGAGCAGGTGAAGGGCAGGAAGCAGCACCAGGAACCTCTGGAGGAAGTTCGTCTATTTCCAGTGCAGGAACTTTTGTCCAAGTTAAATTCCAGCTGTGGCTAGTCGCTGTAGCAACCAGGAACCAAACCCAGACCCTCCCCTGTGCAAAAGGTCCCTTCTCCTGAGTGCAATGGGCCAAACGGTCAGGGACTTCCAAGGGACTGGTGGGTCCCAGCGGCTCTTTAAATTTACAGCAGAAGCAACAGAACGCCATCAGCAGGGCCCCCTGTTCACCTCTCAGGTGTAGTTTGACAGCGCTGCGTGTTTAAATCTGCTCTTAATAGATCCATCTTATTGTTTCTGAGACGTTTAACCCAAGAATCTTTAACCCAAGAATCATCGGATAAGGCGAGAAGGGTTGTAACAATTTATTGTAAATGCTGCCATCTATTGGACGTGAATGATAACACAACTTTACTCGTGATGATGCATTTTTATTTAAAAGAAAAGGGGGGTGTTTTAAGAAGTGTAATGTGTGGGTTTTGGATGAAAGTAACAATATCTGGCACCACGGAACTCCTGAGTTCTGGAAAACCATCCTGCTATGGCAGCCACGCTGACCTCTGACCTCCAGACCAGCGTGTCGTGGCTGTGAGGGGTCAGATGAAAGCAATCTGCGTCCGTGGAAGAGCCACATCCACCAGACCTCCACATGCAGCCTGACACGTTAATGCGGACGTTTTGTTGCGAATATTTTCACCCGTTTACGTCATTAATCGACGGACACGGGGCGATGCTGCCACCAAGTGAGCAGACGGTGCAAACACGAGGAAGAGGGGCCTGTCGTCCCCCAATGAACAAACAAATAACAAGAAATTTAAGAATGATTCAGAATGTTGGTCGGTCGCATTGTTTGACCTTTGACCTCATAGTGAGAAAGAAAAGACAGAGACCACGAGGTGGACACATTTATGTGATTTTGCCGCTTGGTTTGACTCAGGCAGATTAATAAACCTGAAAGGACTTAGAACTTCCGTGCTGCTGGTTCCCAACTCTCGACCACCCACCGAGGGTCCGTCGGAGCTTTGAGCGTCCCCAGGAGCAGGTGTGTCCTGGGGACTTTCACTTTTCCGTTTTGTTTGGTGTTTCGTGCTTTTCTGCTGGAATTCGGTAAGCCAACAGTCAGGACACCGTGTGTTTCCATGCATGAGCGCCAGGTGGCAGTCCGCCCCAAAAAGCTCTGGGTCGTAGCTGCTGCTACAAACGACCTTTGGGGTCCTGTTTGCTGTTTTCCTGTTGTTGCAGATGGACCTCTGTTCGGCAGTTGTTCAGCACAGATTGTGTTTATTACGGGTTTATTATAGGTTTCTCTTGTCTTTCTCAGATTTAGCATCAGCATCTGCCGGCGCGAGGGAAGAAAATAATGTTTATGAGAAGGTTGTTCGGGGCGCCAACCCAGACGAGGTCAGTCCCACCTTTCACCGTTGGTTGAACTCAAATAAAAAGTGGACTGACGTCACTGCCAGTAACAATCGTGCAAGTTGTGAAAGTAGTGAAAACAAATGAGCCCTGCTCGCACAGTCAAATGGGCCTTATTCAAATGGGCCCCCCAAATTTAAATGGACTCTCGTCCTAAAAGCTTAAATAAAGCGACTATTGTACTTCAGGATTTACGCTGGTGGATCGGCACCGCGCACACGAACCCCTGTTTTACTGAGGCCTGAAAGGGGCTCTTTGTGGATCCAGCGTTAATCTTTAAATCAAGGCCTGCAGGGGAAAGGTGCTGCTGCATTTGACTGAAATGGGAGGCCAGTGTGGGACAGCCTGGGTCTGCAAAGATTCCGAAAAGAGAGTGAAATCAGCAGGGGGCAAAGCAAAGCACCTTTACCCTGGACACCTTCCAAAGAGGCTGCGGCTGGCCAGCAGATCAGGGCAGGATAATCCTCTGGTTAGGTGGTGGGGCCGCGGGTGGATCTAAATATGACAGAGATAACCCGGGAAAAGATTTACCGCAGACCGGGTCGCTGCCACTGGAAGTGGGGAGGTGTGGAGGAGAAAACAGGGAAAAGAGCAAAAGTTGAAAACCTGGAAAATAGAGAGTCCGGGTGGAGCCTCGGGAAGGGTGGGGAGGAGGAGGAGGAGGAGTAGGGTGTGTGACGTCAGCAGCTTGTTGGATTGAGGAGTTGTGTCCGGCTCATTTTAATCCCGACTCATTAAGGGAGGGAGAGCAAGCGGCACGGCAGAGCCCAGCGTCGAGGGAGGCCCCTCTGAGAGAGCCGGCGGAGTGGAGAAACCCAGCTTTTCACTCCTGCTTCCCACTCTGATGCCTGCTCCTCCTCCTCCTCCTCCTCTCCCGTGATCCGCGACCTGTGCGTGTGGCCCCGCCAGCATGCCCGCCAACGGAGTGAACCGGGCCCTCAAGCTGCAGTTCGGCCTCATCAACTACGAGAGCCGCTACCTGACGGCCGAGGCCTTCGGCTTCAAGGTGAACGCCTCGGGCACCAGCATGAAGAAGAAGCAGATCTGGACCCTGGAGCACGACGAGCAGGACGGCCAGGTGGTGTTCCTGCGCAGCCACCTGGGCCGCTACCTGGCCTCGGATAAAGACGGGAAGATCATATGCGGGGCGGAGAAGCCCGACCACGAGTGTCGCTTCCTGATCGTTCCCCAGTCTGACGGGCGCTGGGCCCTCCAGTCGGAGCCGTACCTGCGCTACTTCGGGGGCTCGGCGGACTACCTGTCCTGCTTCGCCCAGGTGATCGGCGAGCAGGAGCTGTGGGCCGTCCACCTGGCTCTGCACCCACAGGCCAGCCTGCTCAGCGTGGCCCGGAAGCGCTACGCCCACCTGTCCGCCTCGGAAGGAGAGATCTCGGTAGACAGCAACATCCCCTGGGGGGTGGACTCGCTGGTCACCCTGGTTTACCTGGACGGCAAGTACAGCCTGAAGACCTGCGACAGCCGTTTCCTCAGCAACGACGGCAAACTGGTGAAGGAGAACAGCAACACCACCAGCTTCACGCTGGAGCTGAAGTCCGGAAAGCTGGCCTTCAAGGACTGCGACGGCAAGTACCTGACCCCGGTGGGGCCCACGGGGACCCTGCGGTCCGGCCGCTGCTCCAAGCCCGGAAAAGACGAGCTGTTCGACCTGGAAGAGAGTCACCCGCAAGTCGTTTTCCAAGCCTTCAACAAAAGATTTGTCTCTGTCAAACAAGGTAAACAGCCCACACCTCTCTGCGGAAGGTGCTGGCGCCCTGGGCCTAATGAAAATCCCAGAATAAGATATGTAAAAGTGCGGTTTCAGATGCCCATTCAAAGTGGCGGTTACACAAGCGGTAAGCCTCTGCCTTTCAGGCAGAGGCTTCCCACTCGGGGGAAGACAAATTAGAGCCTGAGCGTTATTACCGCGCTCTTCACTAAATTACAGTAATTTCCACCACTTTGATTCTGTCAGCGCTGCATTTGGCAGCAAGCACAGTACCGCTGCAGCCTGCACCTGTCGAAAAAGTGGCGGTAGTCCGGGTACGTGCTGCTGGAGGGGGCTTCCGTACCTCTGGTCTACAGAGGTAGCGGTAGTAACGGCGGTACTGGCGGTAACGATGGTAACAGCAGTAGAGGCGTGTAACGGCGGTAACGGCCACAGCAGTAACGGGGGTAATGGGCTTTGTCGTTTCCACTGTGCGTCCGCAGAAGATTAAGCCGAGTGCAAATGACGCCGGGTCAACCCGGTGACCCGTGGGTGTCAGCGACCATCAATGGGCTCTAAGCCATGCGGCCACTCGCCTCCTCCAGTTCTCCCAGCGTGCCTGGAATACCGAACCCATGACTTTCCTCACGCGTTCATGATTAAAACCTCTCGATCACGCTGGGATCTTTATAACTGAAGGAGAGAGATAAGAGTTTATGAGGGCCATTGATTTTCTTTTTTTTTTCTTCAAGGGAACAAAGCGCTGAAAGCTGCTTAGTGGGACCTGCAGCGCAGATTTGCATTTCACCACTCAGGGAATTACAGCAGGCGAAGGGTGGAGGGGTGACTGCGGAGGATTAGGGTTGTAACAGGCTTAAGAGAAAGGTTGGAGGATATTTCTGTGGCTTCTAATTTGAAGGCCGGCAGACACGGTTACCCTGTACGTGTCTGCGAACCACCTGACGCTCCCCAAGCAGACGGATTAGAACGCTCCCGGCCCGAAGCGCGGGAGACGCACGAATGAGCGCAGAGATGTTTGAGGGCCGGTGGGAGCGCGGTGACGAGCGCGGGGGGGTTAAAGAGACGATGTCTTGTCCTCCTCTCCCCGCCAGGCGTCAGCATCTCGGCCAATCAGGACGTGGAGACGGACATGGAGACGTTTCAGATGGAGATCGACAAGGAGACCAAGAAGTCCATGTTCAGAACCAACGGCGGATCCTACTGGACTCTGGTGACGCACGGCGAGATCCAGTCCACCGCCACAGAAGTGTGAGTGGGTGGATGGATGGATGTATGAGATGCAGGCGTTTCACTTCATTCTCCGCTCCTAAGCACTCTGTGAATGATGAGAAACGTGTGGCACCTTAATTGCTGCTGTCGTTAGAGGTAGAGTAATGGAGCTAATGGTCAGGCAGGGGGGTTCACTGAGAGAAGACAAATAAAAGAGCTGTTCAGACTGGAGCAGGCAGAGACGATCTTCGATCAAGCCTCAACTCAATACCACATGTTTGTTGAAGGTGTGTTTCTCTTCAGGGAGGTCAACACCAAGTTTGAGATTGAGTGGCGGGGCCAGAGGGTGGCCCTCAAGGCCAACAACGGAAAGTACCTGTGCACCAAAAAGAACGGCCAGCTCTCGGCCGTCAGCGACGCAGTCGGTAAACGCTTCGAGGACGGTAAAAGTCGCCTAGTCGGCGCAGCAGGCTAACCTTGGCGCTTCCCCCGCAGGTGATGACGAGCTGTTCCTGATGAAGCTCATCAACCGGCCCATGCTGATCCTGAGCGGAGAGAACGGCTTCGTGTGCCACCACAAGAACTCCAACACTCTGAACGCCAATCGGTCGGTCTACGACATCTTCTCGCTGATCTTCAACGACGGCGCCTACAACATAAAGAGTCAGTGTGCGTGCACAGTTGGGTCTCACCCCCCCCTCACCCAAAGGGCACTAACCTTAAACCGTCCCATTGCAGGTGCGACTGGGAGGTTCTGGTACGTCTCCAGCAGTGGTCTGGTGTGTTCGGACGGAGAGAAGCCAGAGGACTTTTTCCTTGAGTTTGTGGAACACGGGCGGGTCGCCATCAAGGGCTCCAACGGCAAGTACCTGCGAGGAGACCAGGGGGGGACACTGATGGGTGATGGCACATCGATCGATGCGTCATCTCTGTGGGAGTATTGATGGGGCCCCCCAGCAGGGAGCAACCAGTCGGGACCTTCTTCCATCAGCTCTGACCCAGTGGACTCGTGGTAACATCTCCACCTGCTCGTTTTTTTTTTTAGGCATTGCTGTTGTTTTTTTTCTAATTGGGAGACATTTTAGGGAGAAGTGTGTGAGTATGTTTTTCATAAATGTGAAATGTTTTGTCTTTTAAATGACAATGCCAACACAAAAACAACCCATTCTGTACCTGAATCCAAAATACCAAAATAGATCACGACCGAATGTCCCAAGTCTTTCAGTCCAATTTTGTTCAATATAGTTTCAGTCGCTCAGAGGTCCAGTGTGTGATATTTCTAAAGAGAATCATTTGTTTCGTCCCCCTGCAGCTACAGACCGGCGCTGTATTCGTACAAAAATCTTCGCCACCAGGTGGCGCCAAATAACACACACACTGGGCCTTCAGTGGAGTAAGATTTATTGCCTTTGACACAAAACTTTTTGGCCTATTCCTAAAAAATACATTGTCATAAATGGCAAAATGATTTTTTTTTTATTGTTTTTGGTAAATATTTGAAATATTTTCCAAATCTAAATAGATGTTTAGCATCAAGGACACGTCAAACAGACAAAATATTGAGAAAATCTAAAATATCTAAAAGACTTTGAATTGTTTTGTAACCCCCGATGACAACCTTATCGCGATTGTTTACAACTTTTAAACGACTTTCTATAAGAACAGTGGGGGAACCAAGCTAGCGCACCATTGTCTTAAAAGGCGCGACGGCTGGTCCAAATGTTATTCTCGCTTATCGCAAAAGGCCATTTCATCTCGAGCTCCTCTTGGCTGCTGAGGAATCCTCTGAAGAGGACATGATAAAGAATTCTCGAAGAGTTTGATGGACCCTCCATCGTTAACATAGCGGGTCTGAACACAGAAGGGTGCTCATCTGTTGTTCTGCCTCGGGGCCTTAAACCAACCTCAGCTCCTACTGTAATTACATCAATCTCCCATCATCCTCTCTTTTGTGTCAATCATCCAACTCCATCTTTGTCAAATATCCTCCAAAAGCCTTTAGTGTAGTATAGAAAGGCCCTTTGAATTAAAGACTCCCTAACATTTTATTAAAGATCTGCCGATCCAGACACGTCCGGGGCTCGAGGGTGGCTGGCTCAGAGGACGAAGATAAAAGTGTTTTTGTTTTCATCCTGTAGGGTTTTGTCGGTTTTAGCGCAGCAGGAATCTGCAGTAGTTCACTTGTGTTTCACAACAGATTATTTTGTGACGTGTGCGATCAGTAGGCTAACATTACGAGCTCGACAACTGCCGTCACTCTATAGGAAGCCTTCGGTTTAGAGTGCATTTAATGTAAATAGATGTTTACTGTCTCTGTTCTCTGACTTTTGAATTGTTACAGGCAATTAAAGCTCGACTTTCGATGAACATTCCATGGCCTGAGCTCCATTCTCTTGACGTGCAGAGAGAGTTTCAGGTTTTTTCTTCTCTGTGCATCCACTGTGGGCTGTGCACGGCGAAGGCGTTCAACGCAACAGTTTGGGCTGATAATGAAGCGACCATATGCTCCGCTCACACTGGCGGTTGGCCTTTCATTCGGCAACACGTGGCGCCATCTGTTCCAGAAACTCTACAACCCCTAATAGAAGATAATCTCCTGAAAAAATTCCAACCAGTTTCACCAAAACAAGGTTATTACTATGAGCCACGCTTACAACAACAACAACAGAGCAGTGCGAACAATGGCCGCGACTCCCGAGGTCGCCACTAGGGGGCAGTGCGCGCTTCACTACCAGCAAACTTCTGTCCGACTTTCAAACTGGTGTGAAACTAAAACCAGCAGAAGAACTGGCCACAGATGTGGATGCTGCACCACGTGATTAATTAATTAAGTAAATGATACAGAGAGGGGAGGTTGCATTGTTTGTTTTTGATACTTATATTCATACCTTATAACTTGATGGCTGTTCTGGATTCTCGAATTTAATCCTAAATCACTTATTCACTCCCTCGCTGTGATAATAGCGCGAAAGCTTCCTGCTGAAGTGGAGGCAAAGCCAAACAAAGTCTCCCTTCGCTAAACGTTTTAATCATCCGCTGAGAGCGCTGATTTAGCAGGAGGGAAAAAAAATCCCAAACAATAAACTTAAATAAATAGTCCCCCCTACACACACACTAAACCTTTTCCGACAAGTGTTTGTTTGCTCTCTCTGTTTGTCGCCACCGTTTTTGCGGCGACAATGTGAGGTCAAAGGTCAGCACCTGCTGCTGCTGCGCCTTTTTAATGCAACAATGGTAGCTGGGCGAGAGAAGCTCTTTAAAGATAATACTTGAGCGGGTTTGTTTGGATGGAATTCAGCAGCGGCCCCATTCAGATTGTGTTTAGGAGTGTGTGGGTGTGTGTTGAGGGGGTAGCGAGAGGGGAGCTTTTATGCAAATCAGGAAATGAAGTTCGGACTCTACGAAGGAGCAAACGCACGACGGCCGAGTTGGTGTGGTAAGTCGGGCCCCTCCTCCATCATGCTTCAATTTCAGGGAACGTTGGGGAAGACACACATTTGACCTCTGACCCCCCCGTCCCCCAACAGTGTCGTCTCCTGATGAGTTATTAAAAAAAACATCCAGGCCCGCCTAGTCAGCCATCCACATGTCAGCCTGACGTCTCAAGGACATGCTAAAGCTAATGAATCTGCTGGGAGAGGAGGTAGAGGAGGTCAGCGGTCTGGAAATATGAACTTCACGTGGTCAGAATGTGTGTGTGTGTGTGTGTGTGCGTGTTCAGGCAATTCTGTACTAGTACAATGATGCATTGATCCGCTGCACAGTGTCACATATTGACAATTAAGCACACCTTCCACCTTCTACTGCCCCCACACACACACACACACACTGCCCTTCCTGCCTCAAGCATTCTTGCCAATTCTTGTTGTTTCATACCTTATCCCTTGAGCCAGCACCTGCATCGTGATGTCGGCTCCTGCAGCATCGATCGACACACCGGGGTGAGAGGTCGAACACCTTGTGTCAAAAAACACCGAAATGAGGCCGAAATCGTTGTTACATCTGATTTTCGAGTCTTTCTTGATTCTACACAATTGGACCTTCGTTAGGCATGAGGTTTACATGAAGGTGATCCGACTTTAGAGACTAACGGGAATGGAACCAACATCTGAAGCTCTCTCTTTCTCATCACTCTCCCGTTTCCTTGAATCAGGCCAATATCCACTTGTGGCCCACGAAGGAGCAAAGCAATTTAGCAACAACAAAAAGAAAAAAAACCCTTAAAATCAGTGGAGCATCACTGAGCTGCTATTGAGGATCTCTGGGTTGGGGGGAGAGCGCATCACAACCCTCAGCTCATCCTCACAACGACCGCAAATGACTTGCGGAAATTGGAAAAAGAGACAAACGCGGCTGGGAGGGAGCAGCAGTGGGGCGGGTTCACACCTCCGGATCGTCATCATTTTGTCATGACTCAGCCATGATGAGCAGCTTCTGCCCACCGTCCCCTCTTCTGCTTCTGAAAAAAGAAACTCTTTTTCATTAATTATCATTCACGGGTGGAAAAAGTGCTACCTGTCAACTGGAAGAGAGAGAGAGAGAGTGTGTGTGTGTGTGTGTGTGTGTGTGTGTGTGTGTGTGTGTGTGTGTGTGTGTGTGTGTGTGTGTGGGGGTGTGTGTGAGGGTGTGGGTGTGTGAGGGTGGTCATACCTGCCGCCCTACGCTGGCTGGCTGACCTTTTGCGTTTAGTTCCGCCTCAGATCAAAGCCAGCTCAATCAAATCAAAGCAACTTCAGAGAACCGTGAGGCGGAGTAACGGAATCGGCAGTGTCTGTTAATCAAAAGTAGCATGAACCACGTTGGGGGGGGGCATTCCTTTCTGATTTAAGCGTCGATCAGAGGCGGAAATTGTGTGTGAATTAAGAGGAAATTGGGTGCTGGCCGCTGTTAGAAGTGTTTTAAAGGAAAAAGGAAAGCTCATTTTGTTTAATGGCCCATTAATCTAAAATATCACAGCTGTGTGATTTGTTGGGGGCTCACTGCTGTGAATGAAATGCTTTATTAATACGTCCACGGTTGATGTTCAGTGTGTGCTGAAGGGAGGGCGGGAATATCGATGTTGTTGATGTGGATGAAACGCGGACAGGCCCATTTAGCTTCTTTATGGACGTGTTGTTTCATATCTGCTGCTCCCGGCCCCGCCGCGGCCCCCCGCGCCCAGCGGCGGTCCGGGCCCCCCCCAGCCTCGGCCCATGGTGAGAATTTGTGTCAGGAGTCGAAAATTGCTTTTCACTCCCGTCACCCAGCCCCTTCCCCCCTCCCCGCCCGACACCTGACATGCCCCGGGCGGTATTCCAGGGAAAGGCAATGTGTGAAAGTGACAGACCGACCTCTGGGGGTCCGTGGGTCCTGCTTGGGGGGGGGGCTTCACAAAACTGAAGGATGCTTCCCTCACCTCGCGGATGTGGAGGTTGTTTAAGGTTGAGCAGCCATAAATAAATGTGTTTACTTTCTGCTTCGAGTCGAAACATGAAAGTTCTTCAAGTGATTTTGAAAGAATTCAACACGTTTTTTTTTAAAGACCTGCTCCAGAAAGAATAAAAGACGAGCGGTGGCCGCACTAAATTACAGTTTCAAGGGCAGAAATCGGATTTATTCAATGTCAGACGCAGAAGGGAAGTAAGAGTAAGAGGTGATTCAGAAAGCGTGAGAGAAGGCTCACGCTTTCTGAATCACCGTGTAATGAAAGGAAAAGGTTTCAGTAAACATCTCAGAGAGGAGGCGGGAGCCGGCCTCGTGGCGGTGGAGGTGCCCATGGCAACGCCTACACACGTCCGTCTTTCTAATCACGCGTCACTCTCGGGCGGCCGATTCCGCTTCCCCTGTTGTCCACTTAGAAGGCGTTCCGCTCCTCCTCTGACAGCATGTTGGGTTTGAACTGTGCAGACAGACGTGGCCTGAACCAGGGGGGGCCATCTGAGGGGGGGGGGGGCGATCTCCTCGGGCAAGACAGGCTTTGTGCCACAGTCCCAACGCAGCTGCGATTTAATATAGATGAGATTAGCCTGGAACTGTCTTCCACTGGGTCGTTTGTCACTGCGCCGCCCGTCATCCGCAAATGACAGATTATGCCGTATTTGTGACTCCACATCAAAGCAGAATCTCTGATCAAAGCAAGATTACAATCAGAGGGGAAGCGGGCTGGTTCGGATGGTTTCTTTGTGGTCTGACGAGACTGGCAACACCGCGGGAGGCCCCCAACGGCAGACCTGCATCAGCAGCACGGGAGGAGCTGCTGGTCCCACCGACCCCGACTCACCTGGAGGCAGCCTGAGGCTGCTGGGGCCTGATTCCCCCGAAGGAGCCCAGAACCTGAAAGTGACACATTCCCGCAGAGCCTTATTATTTTTTATTTTCTTTTGTTGCGTCGCACCGCTTGCTCTCTTTTTTCTCCTGTTTTGTATTCAGAGCCAGAGGTGAATCACGGTGAGCCAGACGGGCTGGTGGACTTTTGTCTGAAGAGGACGCAGCTCCTGCCTTCATCAGCGGGGTTAGGTCACGTAGAGGACTGGTGCGTCTTCACGTCCAAGTGTCCTTTCTTAAACGATAAAAACGCTTTTATTCTCCCGACCCCGGAGACTGTGGCACGCATGGCGTCATCTTCTGTGGGACCTGTGATCAATTAAAACTGGCCTCCACGTCTGAAGCTGCAGTTTGTGACGCAAAAGTGTATTCTTTTAATGCAGCGTGCTCAGACTGGAGAGATCTGGGAACAACAGCAACCACCTGTATTTTTCAAATATAGATGCAGGACACGCACTGTGCAGGCCCCCACGTTTGCGGAGGTGGGGGGGCATTTTCCGTTGAACGCGCCAAACGTGTGAAGCGGCTCGCCGCTGCGCAAATTGCGTAATTTATGCGCACCGCTGCGTCCCGTTAAATGGGAGGCAGATCTAACGAGGGGGGGGGGAGAATAAAACAGGGAGAAGCTCTTGCTTCACTTGAAGGTCGATACGTTGTTAAAATGAAAGTAAATCATTTCAGACTTGTAGTCCACACGTGGTGGAGGTAAATTGTATTGAAAGTTACTCAGGCAAACATCCTTTGTTGTTTTTTAAATTGGTTACTATTAGTTCCTTTTCCATTCGCTTACGTTTTATTTTCTTACAGGTTAAAGTAACTTTATTTTCCTTTTAATCTTTAATTTATTTACAATTATTTATTTTGAAGTTTAATTTTATAGTTCGTTTATTTTTCCCATCGCTGTGTCTCCCTGCAACTGAAGCCTTACTTGTGATGTTTAACGTCTGTTTTGTTTCTTAATGACTGTACTTACAGCGTTATTTACTCTGGCGCATTGTGAAGCTCCGCCGCGTTTTCTGTAAAAGGCTGGTGTCAAAGTCACAGGATGATGGAGTACGCTTCGGATCCGTAGCGGGATCAGCCGGGAAATGGACAAGCCTCGGGTGCGTTGATGTCAAGCCTGTGCTGCGCCAGCCAGCACCGACAGGATGTGAGCTCCGGAGGGGACGTCGTTGAGGGACGTGTCAAAGTCGTGGCCTGCTGCTCCGGGTTTTATTTTGAAATTCGGGAGCGGAAACGTAGCGTCCTGTTTCATTTGTTTCCTTAACTCCGGCTCCAGGAGCGCCGCCGCGCCTCAGCAGCCGCAGCGCATCACTGCGCGTCAGGAACTGGCGAGAGAAGCACGCTCGTCCCCTCCGCTCCTGTTTTCTCTTTAACGAACCCAGAGCGGGTGAAGAGCGAGAGCTTCCACCCGGGTCCTGATTAAAACTCACCTTTCCCGAGAAACAAAAAACCCCACAAAACATTTGACAGTGATGGATGCTGGAGACATTTTACGCATCACGCATTTTGGAGATTCGATGCAAATTGCGGATTAAACAACTTGGCGGGATCCCAGAAGGTGTTCTAGGATGAGGTATGGGCTGGCGATCCTCTCCGCTGGCTGCACCGGTATGCTCAGCTTCAGCCTCCTGGCCGTGGCTATCGGCACCGACTACTGGTACATCATCAACGTGCACAACCACACAGGTCCGGACGACCTGAGTTCACACTCCGGACTGTGGAGGATCGTTGAAGGTACATCCAAGTGCTCTTTAAGTTGCGAACTGAGACATATTCATTCGTATTTCCGTAACTTTTGCGCTGCGTAATAAGCGCCTCTCTTGTTGTTGTCGTGCGTGCAGCGTCACTGTGCGTTAAACAGCAGTAAAATCTTTTATGGCCGAAGTCATTGATTTGGAGTCATTTGGGAGGTAAATGGGGAATCGGGCGTGTTCTGTTTGGAGCAATCAGCCTCTAATGTAGCAGAAAATATCGCAGCAGGTAAACGCTCCAACGCCCGAGGTCTGCCTGTGCGTGTTCCGTGCGCGCTGGCAGCCTGAGTGGAAGCTGCATTCCTCCTCTAATTCAAGCCTTGATGGAATTCTTGATGGAGCTCCTGGAAGAGGGATTCCGGCGCACCTTCCCTTGTCCGGAGATGAATCGAACAAGAGCCACCTAACGGAGCGGCGAGACATAAGAGCTGATCTCAGAGTTTATTAGAGCCGGCCATCGCAGCCCACCGCGCAGGAGATGAGATTCCTTCTCTGTGATCCGTCTGACGGCTGCACAGATGGGAGCGCCCGGATCCCCCCCGCATCCAATTTGTTTCTGCCGACAGCCAAAGTTCACGTCTGTCTGCTTCCCAAATGTCACATGTGTCCCGTCTTGACCTTACCCCCCCCTCCCCTTTCCTTGACATTTTCCAGGCGCCAACCAGAGCTTGGTCATCCCCTCCTTCACGGCGAACATGTCCGGCCTGTCGGAGCCGGAGAGGCACCTTCTCGGTGAGTGCTGGAGGCCATCTGAGGTCGGGCTCCCGCTGACGCTCCGCGTCCGTTCCCAGGGCTGCACAAGGTGGTGGTCATCGTGCTGCCCCTCAGCCTGGTGCTGCTGGTGTTCGGATGGATCTTCGGCTTCGTCAGTTCGCTGAGCAGCGTTCCGAGGATGCTGGTGGGATCGGCCTCCTACATCCTCTTCTGCAGTAAGTCCTGTTGTTTCCTGACCCATGTCGGCCCGCTCTTCATCTGCTGTGCTCGAAAACCTCAGATAAGTAATCTGATTACCGCAGGAACACGAAGCGAGACGATCCGATCAACATCGGCTGCTCCGAGGTGATCTGCGCTCAGCTGGTTGGGTCTGAGAAATCAAAAACACCCCGTTTAGAGTCGTGCACGCTTCGATCGGCCCCTTGATGGGGGCACACTTAAAAGAACAAAGCGAAGATCTTGTCGCTGCCGTAAACGGTGCATTCAAACGCTCCGGCTTTTAAGAGCCGTCCTCCCCAGGACAGATAAAACCCGGAGCAGCCACTGGTTTCCCCCTGGGGACAATCTCCACCAGTCTGACCAGTCAGAGTAAGCGTCCCAGACCCGTCTCAGCTGGAGATCTTGGGCTGGTGGACGTTTGCATCTGCCCGCGCTCCCCCAGTTTTTCCTATATCCCCATCGGGATGTGGAAACCCAGCGGGTGGTGGTGCGGTTGCTAGGAGCTGGGGTTGCTCACCGTCACCTGTTGTAGCTGCAGCCTGAAGGATCCTGCAGGACTCCTGGAGTTAGATGGGAGCGAGGGAGCCATGTTGAAGAACACACTCCCCCCCTATAATGGGGACCGCTGTGATAATAGAGCGTTAATCGGACCTGATTGCTGATCACACTGAAGTGGGTACTTGTCTCTGATTGAAGCATTCAGGTGAATCAGGTCGGAGTGTTTCCATCTTTAAAATGGAAAATACACACAAATCACCAGTTCCCTTTCTATTGGGGGGGTATGCCGTATCCCCCCCAAAAAAAAAAAAAACCAGAATCTCCTGGAAGTGAGGAGGAAGTCCTCCTGCTGAAGGTGGATCAACCCCCCCTCAAAAAGCTTGACTGTAATTGCTGGCTCGCTAGACTTTTCCCATCATGACAGCTCCAAAACTAAATCTGCTCCTGCATCTGATGAGGTGGATTACCGCGTTAATGATCTTGGTGATAATTATTTCATCATGAGCGGCAATCTGTGCACACACAGGTTGTTCGGGTCGCTCCGTTTAGCAGCTACTCTGGGGGGGGGCCGTGGCCCCGGCGCAGGTCCCTGGAACAGCAGCTGAAATAAGATGGCCCAGGTGGGGCGGGGGGGCTCTGAGGAGGACAGATAGCATTAAAACGACATCTGAACGCTCACGCCAGGCCAGAAATTTGCGGGCAGAACCGAGATTTCCATTTGAAAGGCTGCCGATTCCTCCCTCAGCAGACCCGTGAAAAGCTGCCTGGAGAACCATTTTCCATTTCGGAAAACGAGCAAAATGCTGGGTAACGGACTGCTGCACATTTAAAAATCAGTTATGTGCGACATGAGCATCATTTTTATATCAGCTCCAGGAACAGAATATATTATACCCAAACTTCTTTTTTTTTTACAGTGTATTTTTTTTACAGTGTGCGATAATCGCACTTCCAATCATCCTAAAGGTTTTGTGTTCATTCAGGAGTTAATGCTGATGTTTCTACAGTAGCCCCGGACTGTGGGAATGTATTTCCATCTGAGATTACGGTCGTTAACGGGGGGGGCGTCAGCTTTATTTAAATGTCTCACCGCTAAATTATTGAAGACACAGCCACCGGGTTATTGAACTCTAAACAAGCACATCTGCACGTCTGCTTCTCATTTCATTTCTGGGATTTATCCTTGAAAGCGCCCGCTGGACCATAAAGGAGTGGTTTTTTTATGCAGGCTGTGTTTGCAGTAAAGGTCAGCATGAATTGTGCTGGCTGGTATTCAAATGATTCTCTTTCCTTTTTATTTCCAGCCCACTTTCATGGTGATTGACCTGTCTTTTTTCCTTCCCCAAGAAGCTGGCTGCTCTTTGCGCATCTTTGCAGGCCGAGCTTCTGATGGGTGCCCCCCCGTATGTGCCCCTCAGGTCTCTTCACCTTGACGGGGCTGCTGGTCTACATCCAGTACTGCAGCCAGGCCATGGAGGACTTCAGCCAGACCGTGCCCACCGACAAGCTCTCCACCGTGGACGTGTCGTACGGCTGGTCCTTAGCCCTGGCCTGGCTGTCCTACAGCCTGGAGGTGACCAGCGGCCTGCTGCTGATGGTGGCCGCCAGAATCACCCAGACGAAGAGGCGCTATGACTCTGGTATGGCCATGCTGTAGCCCCCCCACACACACACACACACCTCACCCACCGGCCTCGTACATGTTTCCGTTCACAATAAATCAATGCAGGACTCTTTCCAGCCGGTTGCTGCGATGAGAGCCGTGGCTGATTAAAGTGAGTTAATGAACGAACATCCGCTCGATGAACGCGAATCTGGCAACAGGAGCTGGCGTGGCCGTGGCCTGCGGCTGAAGTGGGCGGTCCCCCGCAGGACACGGCCACATCCCCTCCCGCTGAGTGCGGCAGGCGTGTTGCATGCAACGTTGCGCCTGCTCGGGGTGAGCGACCTGCGGGACACACGCTGTAACCCCCCCGCCAGAATGATCCATTTTCTTGCTGTAGTGTGTGAATTGAAATGCAGGAAGAGAAGCATTAGCGACCCCCCACCCCCCACCCCTCCCACCCCGGCGCCACCAGTGGGTTTATGTCGTGTCTGGATGTGTTGCTAATGAAGAGAAAACAGCTCAAGTTCAGCTTGACCATCCCGCCGTGTGAATCCAGCTGAATCTGCTAATCTGCTTTGTTGCTGTCAGAAGGGCTCCTGAATGTTAAACCGTATATTTATGTGCCGTTCTTACAGCCCACGGGGGGGGGGGGCTCCGAAGGGCTCCAGCCAAGCGAGGGCCCTGCTGATTCTGCAGCCTCTGAGGCCTCAGCCCCCCCCCCCAACCACGTTGTGTTTCCCGCCGCCCCTGTTGTCGAGCGTGTGTGCTCCGAACCATTGCTTTTAATTGGTTGTGCAGCAGCGGGGCCTACATGTGTTGCTTGTGGTCACGTGTCGTTGATATTCTGTCTGTGCTGTCCGTTTCTGTAATTGAGACGTCGCTCTGAAAGTAAAAAAAAAAAAAAAAAAAAAAAGAGCACTTTGAAACGTTGTAAAAATGTGTTGCTCATTTCACAACTGAATGGGCTCACTTTTCCAATACACTCCAGCATGAATAAAAGCTCAGCCTGGTGGTTAGTGTGTGTGTTCGTGTGTGTGTGTGTGTGTGTGTGTGTGTGGGGGGGGGCAAAAAGGAGCTACACAAATAAAACATCTTTATCACAGGTACCCGCAGCCATGCGCATTTTGGAGTCGACAGCAACAGAGTTTGCCTGAATATAAATGAAGCCCAACCGAGCTGGGGTAAACAGGGAAAGTGCCCCCCCCCTCCTCCTCCGAAGGTGCTGAGCTTTTGTTCGAACTCTGTTCTGATTCGCTTGCAGGTTGTTTAGGTCGCAACCACTTTAATTACATTAAATTAACATGCAAATGAGCCAGAGGTGTTGGGGGGGGGCGCTTCATTCAGGGTCTTGACCGTCCAGGCTGTTTGATCGATGAGCTTAATGAGCTCAAAAACTCGATGAATAGATTTAAACGTACCAATCAGCGTTTATTAATGTGTAAGGTATGCGTTTCTGTTTTTTTTTTTAATTCAAGTTTACATTTCGGGAATAATCGTAGAACCGGTTTTCCTCCCCAACTCTGTTGAAGGAGTTGTGTTAATAACCGCTAGGGGTCGCCATATCCATCACCTGTGCAGGTAACCACCTGTCGGCCTCTGAGCTGCAGGAAGGCGGCTCATTGGGCCGTTTCGGGAGGACTTCCGTGAAGGTGGGGTGGGGGTGGGGGGGTGAAAGGGATGCTTTCAACGCTGCTTTAATGACAACAGAAGGGGATTTACAGGTAGCCAGCTGAGGAGGAAAAAAAAACCGAACCAAAGTGGAGCTGGTTGTGCACTAAACGTGCTGCTTAGTGGTGACGGAGCAGATGGATGTGATGTGCTCACCTTCTAATGCGTCCAGTGAATCAACATCCAAACCGGGAGACTTTGTGTCCACTCAGCAGCTCCCTGCCCAGTAATCCCATCTCAGACGTTTGCGAGAGCAGAGGGGGAAAAAAAAAAACGCCATCAGCAGCTCCATCCTGGAGCCCCCCCCACCCCCCCCCTGTTTACTGTACCATCCGAAGCCACATTAAACTTGTACGGAACCCAATAAGTCAATCTGGCGTGGCACAAGTCGTTTCTACGCCATTACTCTTTGGTTTATGTCCTCGCCTGTGACAAACTGCAGTAATCTTCACCTCCCGAGAATCTCTCGGCTCCCAGTTATTGAAGAAACACCGACTTTTTTTCTGCGGAATGACTTCTCTTCCCTCCTTGATGTGTTGTTTCTTTGAATGTGTGCAAATCAACATTGATTCGAGGTGTCCATGGCAACAGAAACGCCTAATTTTAACCACCCTTTGTGCTCGACGAAGAACAACAAGTGGAGCCGGTTCCCTTGGAGGCGTTTGCCATCATCAGAGGGGGTTAATCTCTGAATCAGAGACTCCCGGCTCTTTAATATAAGAAGATATTAAAAAAAAAAAAAAAATGTTCTCCCGCAATAAAGAACACAAGGTGCGTTCAGGATTATAAATTACTCTGACTGTTACTGAAGGCCTGAGGGGGGAGAGACGTGTCGATGGACTCAAGAAACACATGAGAAATTTATTAAAGGCAGAAATATTTGAAAGGAGGCCTCTGCAGCACATGGAGAGCGGATCGCTGGGATTGGATTCCGGCCCTGTAATTGCTTTTAATTTCATCTAATCTGTCACGAACGGCATCGAGCCGCGCTCGAAAGTGGAAAACGGCTCCTGAGAGACGGCTGGAACCCGGCGCTCCGATCAGAAGCCAGCGCCGCCCGCTCCGGAGTACGCTCTTCCGCGGAAATGCTAATCACATTCATCCAGAGGGCGGCAAGAACCGGAGGATGAAGAGCACTCGCCTCCCCTCCTCCCCGCCGCCGTGGCGCCTCAGCGGTCAAGTGGTGTTCGGCGCCGTCGCGCCAGGATGGAGTGGTCTCATAAACCTGACGAGGGACTCGGTCCCCGGGGGGGGCGAGGAAGACGTGTTTTTTCCACCTGAAAGAGGCGCTGGGGTAGTTAATTAGGCCTCTCGGCCCGAATGTGGATCTTATTGGCGTTATCGGCGGTTGGGTTGAAGTGCAACGACAAACGCGCCAGCCTGGAGCCCCCCCCCCCCCCCCCGCCACTACCACCACGCTGCCCGGGGGAATATTGGAGCCATAAATATTTCAAACAGGCCAAATCTTGTGATTTGATATTTGATTAATTCAAATCGAACGCTGAAGCAGAATCGAGGACATAACAGGTCCCACTTTCAAATCCACCCCCCCCCACCCCCCCATGAAGGTGGTGAATCTTATTCACGGCAACCTTTAAAACAAAACGGAACTGTAAATAATTACAGCCCTGATCAAAGGCGGCGCAGGCGTACGCCTCAAAGCCTTTTAGAGCGTCAAAGGGAGATTAAAGAGGAGGAGCAGGCGCTAGCACTAGGTAGGTGGGGGGGAGGTGGGGGGGGGGGCACATCACTGCCTACCATTACTGGCGGGAGGCTGGAAAAATGGAGCGGGGGTCCTTGAATGCATCATGCAAACTCCATTATGTCCTCAGCATCAGCGGACGGTGAGGCCATTGTCCTGGCCGCCGCGCTCTTATCTCCGCTCTGCAGCCTCCCTCTGTCGGGGGGGGGTCCTCGCCGGGACGGCCAATAATGCAAAGCAGCGCGGCGGCTGATGGCGCCCAGGCTCCCTGAGACAGAATGACGTCGCTTTACCTTGAAGGCGCGAAGGCCTGAATCTCAGCGAGAGGAGCTCGAAGAGCGGCGAAACCACGAGGTTTGGACAACCTAACCGTTTTTGGAGCGTTCGCTCGGAGACGCGGGGAGGGAGTTGGCCCTCGGGAAGCGTCCCAGAGAGGTTCCCGCCCAGCACCGTGACCCAGAGGAGCTCCACTTCCTCCTGGGTCCTGGGCGGTGGGAGCCACAGCCGAGGTCAAAGGTGAGTCACAGGCCTGGGCGCGGATCCTCGACCGCCTCGTGGTGGCGCCGGGGCGCCTGCGGGCGGCTGAGTCGTCATCCAGGACGCACACAGCGACCGCAGGAGGGATTCCTCGTGCGGCCAGCAGGGGTCAGTGTTTCCAACACAGTCGACGCTTTCACTGGGTCAAACTCGCTGATGTCGCCACAGTTTACAGTCAGATTACAGTAACCACGTCATCCACGCCCTGAAGGGACGGCCAATCAGATCCAAAAGGTGACACACGCATTCTGGTCATACAGAGGGTTTCCAGCCAAGGGCAGGGGGGGGCACCGCTTCCTCCTATTCTTCCCAGCTGCCCGATGTTTCCTGTAACATCTCTGCCAGCCCGTCTTTGCCCTCGATGGTTTCTCGACGAGAAGAATAACCTTCCACTTCCCTGGACGCTGCAGAGAAACAGCCAGGCGCTTCCTCGAATTCTTGTGCACCTGACTTTTGCCCAGCTTGCCTATTGAACCCGCTTCTTCCATGCGCAAAAGTCTGAATTATAGCGTGTTTTTCCTGCATGCGTGCGTGCATGCATGCGTGTGCGTGTGTGTGTAGGGGGGTTAAACAGCGTCTTACTGTAAAAGAGCGCTCAGTAAACAATAGTGCGGCGTTGCCAAGGACAGAACTGTGCTCTCCATTTACGCAGCTCCACATCTGCTCGGCTTGATCCAGCGCCATCCCTCTCATTCCAGCCGGGATTGTCTCCAAAGCAAAAGCAGACGGCCCCTCCATCCATCGGGGGGGAGGGGGGTGACAGTCTGACCCCAAAATTGGGATCTCCAATTAAAATCATGAATGCGTCAAACGTCGGCTGAGTCTCATGCAAGGACGTCCTTCGTGTTCCAGATTAAAAAGCAGCCAGGATGTTTAAATTTAAAAACGAGCTGTAAAGGTGACAAACGCGTCCGTCCCCACACGGAACCCCCGGGCCTCATGTTTGTTCAGACTTTAATCATTGACTTCTTTTTTTTTTTCTGTTGTTTCGGTAACTCTGCCCTAACGGGATGGGAACTCGCACGTTTACCGGGAAAGAGGAAACAGTCGGCCGACTGGTTTCATCAGGGGAGAAATTCCACGACGCAGCCCGACGGGCGCGTCATGGTTACTGGACCTTTTAACACCGCCGCGGTGTTTCCTGAGCAATCCCGCTCATTACGAACCTAGTTTAGCTCCATTATCTCTTCCAAACAGCTCATTAGATCACAGACAAATCGATGGAATTTAACAGGAAAAAACACGTTAAAGGTTGCTTCATTCGGTGCAGAAGAAGGTCTTATTTCAGCTCAGCTCGTTCGCCCAGCGCCAATTTCTCAGGTGCAGCCCGTGTTGTGTTCACTGCCTGAGGTTTCTGGGGGGGAAACAACATGTTTACTGCGCGCACAACGATGGATGAACACCCCCACTGGACGCGCACAGGCGGGTGAGGCCGTGTTCCTCTGGTTTGTTACAGTCCGACTGTGAACTGATCATCAGGGTGTGGGTCTCACTTAAACGAGATTTATGTCTCCAAACAGGTGAAATAAATCATGTGATCATAAATGAATAAATGTGTGTGAGAGAGAGCGAGCGAGAGAGAGAAAGCAGGGGAGGGGGGCAAGATTCAGTTTTACACAATGTAGGAAAAAATGAGTCAAAGAGAATTTATGGTCACATCATTTATCCAAAAAAAGAAACCAATGTGTGTGTTACTTACTGTAAGCACAAATGGAGCGTTTACAAAAAACACCAGTCTGTTTAAACACGAAGGTACCGTAACTGGCGTCAATAACTGGTCATTAAATTACCAGATATTTTAATTTCACATGGTCAGAAAGCTAAAGGGATGTTATTTAATTACCAGGTTTTCCTTCCTTTTGGCTCTTTGGAGCGATCAACCCCTTCTCCTGGTTAAATCCATGCAGGATTATGATGTTTCCATCAATAACACTGTGCCCGTTATTCCAGAACAGACGCTCACACATGCATTTAAGTATTTACAAATATAATACTTTGCTCGTTTCTTGGGGTTGCATGTCACAACAAATGTTGCATGGCAGACCTTCGTGGTGAGTTCATTTGCACACTATTGTTCTTTGAGCGTGGTGGACGGCTTCAGAAAACAACTTTAGCAAGAGGAAAGAAAGCAAATGTGAAATGTTCTCTCAGACCACCAGAAAGTCACAGCACTCGTTGGCTTATTTAACTGGAAACGCCTGAGTCTGTGGTGGACTTTGGCACGGGGGGGGTGCTGCGGCAGGAGCTGGGGGCCCGTTTGCAGAGCCCATCAGAGCTCAGAGGGCCGCCTCCCCCCAGGGCGGCGTGGCTCACACGTTCCTGATGGGTGGCAGAGCGAGGCCTCGGGTTTTCGACTCAGTCGGCCTTCGCTACGCTTCTACGGGCACCTCGCAAGAAAGCTGAAATAACAGCTGATTCAGAGGAACCGATAAAAGCATGTTTCTCAAGAAGAAACAGGTCACATGAGCCAAGACTGTAAACCCCAGACAGAAGCAGATAGGCTCTAGTTTCTGGTGAAGTTGGTTGGAAGTCTGTGATCGATAATAAATTAAGGGTTTTTTTGGTAATTCCTCAGTTGCATACATTTTACGGGGGTGTTTAACCAAGAATAACTGCCCAGTTATGAAACTTTATCAAGTCACAGGAATGTTTGGTAAAAGAAAAAAGAAAAGGGTTCTGGTGCGTCACAATGCAGTTTCATAAATTTTACAGGAAGTGCGAGTAATCCCACCCAGAAGCGCAGCACAGTCATCGGATCTGGGTGCAGTCGCTGCTTTTGTCTGACTAAATGTGAGACTATAGGTGGTGAAATCACGGCGTTTAGAGGAAACCAATCAGGGGGCGAGGCGGGGTTTGTCGTCGGATGGGGTCTCGACCACGCTGTTTCCCATCACTGCGGGGGACAGGGGTCTGTCACCTCGGGGGAGGGCTTTTTTTTTTGACACCAGTTAAGAGAAAAGATCAACGGAAGATCTATTTTTAAGATCCCTGATTTATTCTAAGTGAACTTGAACTGAAGGGCGGGCCGCTGCTCTTATCTCAGATCACACTCCTCTGTGGTGTCACGGCACCTCAGCATCACCTCTGCGGGGAAGAAGACAAAGCCTTCGCCTCTGCGATGTTTTCACAACCACTCTTTCTGCGTACGGTTCTGTAAAGCTCGGCCCCGCCCCGCATGAATTCTGGGGAATCTGAAAAGTCCTCTAGGTACTTTTTTGAAAGTCTGGAATTGCGGAGAGGGAGTTTTTCACACGGATAGACGTTCACGCTGGGAACACGCTCGGCTCTCCTGCGGAAGCACGCTTGCGCTTCTCCGCTGCCTCAACGGGCCGAAACGTGAGCGGGCCGCTGAGCCACCTAAAACGCCACCATTCAGACGAAGCCGGCGATAAGGTTCTGCCTAAGCGGCTGGTGGGGCAACAGTCGGTTAGATCGCGTTAATCCTGACTGTTACACAAGCAGCCAGACGGGCCGCGTTACGGTAAGAGAGGACCTGGGCGCTGACGCTCGCCTCGCCTCTTACAGTCACGCTCCTTTCAGTTATTGACAAATGCTCTTAAAGAACCTGCACAATGAGCGCTCTGCACGAAACCTCTCTCTCTCTCTCTCTCTCTCTCTCTCTCTGTCTCGTTCTCTCACTCTCTCACACACACACACACACACACACACACACACACACACACATCTGAGAGGGTTTCCTGAAACGCCAGAGCGTGAATCACACTTCTCAGAGAACTACAACCAGTTCCTTGAACTGTTACTAAGAGAGCGAGTTCCGTTCCACCCATCACTCTTCTATCTCTGTTAGTCATGCTCATTGATGCACAGTGTGTCACGCTGGCCCGAGAGCCGCAGCGTCCGTGCTGACGTCATCCAGGCTATCTTTGCCGCTCTTCGTCTGGCCGCGCGTATTGTTTCCTCTCTCCCGCGGAGCTTCGTGCAGCCGTCGATGAGGGGAGATAAGGCGCCGATGTTGTTGCCCGTGAACGGCCTGATGTGTTCAGTTTGGAGCTCTGAAAGGGAAGCTCGCACGCCACGCTCGCGGGCGCAGATTCGTAGAAATGGCACCTTTCCCACGAGGCCCGGTGATCCGTCACAGCCGCCGAAGCTACTGAAACCGAAACGGTCCCTCTTGCCGTCGGCCCCCGTGGTTAACAATCCAAACCAATTGGGTGCAGACACCCCCGCCACACAGGGGTGAAGTAATGTGTGTGGTTTTTTTTGTTTTTTTTTGGCTTGTGCTTTCTTCTTTTTTTTTTTCCTTTGGGCCAAAGGTCAGACCTGCATTTCTGGTGAAACATCATCATGTTCCCATTTACACCCACACGCAAACAGCCGCCGTCATACTTGCACCTCTTCCTCTTGTGCAAACGGGTTTCAGGTACTTTGCAAAAGTGTGTAGCAATGGTTTGTTTTTCCTTTTTCACTAATGACATTGGTAAGTTTCTTCTTGGTAAGTGTGTGTGTGAGTGTGTGTGTGTGTGTGTGTGTGTGTGTGTGTGTGTGTGTGTTCTTGTACTTCCTACATACAGAGAGAACCATACTACTCATTCTAGAAGCAACGTAAAGACACTTTGACGTTGATGAATATGAAAATCTTCCACAAAGATAACGGTAGTAGGATGTGTGTGTGCGTGTGTGTGTGTGTGTGAGTGTGTGTGTGTGTGTGTGTGTGTGTGTGTGTGTGTGTGTGCAGGGTACAAAGTGAGGAGCAGCTTTTAAAGGCTGTTAAGACTTTAATGTTCAGGCCAGAACTTGGTTCTAGGTAAAGGACAGGACATTTAGTGTCGGAGGTGGGGGGATGGGGCGGGGGAACACGTTATATTGGTGAAGGCCCTCATAAAGATAGAAATACAAAGTTCTTGTCTGCGTGTGTGATGCGGGTAGACCGCCGAACACACAAAGTCCAGGTAACTGCAGAGGTAGCCTTTATCAGAGGGACCCAGAATGACCTGATCGCTCTTAAAGAATGCTGGGAAGGCGTGTCAGCAAAGAATGCTGGGATTTACTACAACAAAAGGGGGGCGCAGTGGGGGCACGAGTAAGAGTTTTAGCACCGTGTGAATTCAATGTGAAAGTAGATGTTTTACTGTTCCAGTAAAAGCAGAAAAAAGATGAAATATGACTCCTACCAGTTACAGCAATAAAATGAAAATGAATTCTCGGGAGCTTGAACACAGCGGCCTGAAGTGAGTTAAATCAGCTATTCAAATTAAATTAGATGCATTATATCCAATTCAAAATGCACAAAGGTCCGGCACTCATTGGCTGAAGCCCATAATTGCAAATAAATATCATACAAATGAATGCAGTACTATTTTACTGCTACTGGTGATGAGCTAACAGGACCGTGATGTAACGTCGGCAGCGCACTGTTTTCGGAAACCCTCGGCTCGCTTGCACGTGCACTATTAGCTGGGAGCTGTGTGAATGTGTGTGGAAAAGCTCACCTAGGCAGCCTGGCCGTGGTCATAAAGCATGAAGCAGTGCAGCAGGCTGGAGAGCGTCCAGGAAAGTGTTCTCTGAAGCTCCACGGAATCAAGAGTTCTGGGGAATATAAACACACGCGCGTGCACACACACGCGACAGCTAAAATCTACAGTCACATTTATCATCCTGGCCTCTAAACTGTGTCCTTTTTTTTGACTTTAGATGGAATCAGTTACATTTAGTAAGGAGGGAAAATTGAAAATTGGAAAAAGAAACATGTCTAGTTTTAGCTTTCTTCCATAATTGAGTTTTATCCAGGGTTTTGAAACTGTACCTGACAATTCCCAAGCAAATTTAATGAAAAAATCAACCACTGGTGAGGCAAACGTCGTGGCGTTTGCTCCGGTCTCAGTCTGACGACAGGAGACACGGCATAGATGTTCTCTTCCCAATTTAGCCCTACAAGGGTGTAATTCCTTCCGGGTGCTTTAAATGTCCAGGTCTGGCTATGCGAGTGTCATTTACGAGGGTTTTCTGCGGACGGAGTTTTATTAGAAGCCGCCTGAGACACTGTTGAAATGCTGCAAATTCCAAACAAATGAGCCGAGGTGAACTCACACCTTCCTCATTTTCAGGCAGCAAGCCGTGAACCTGCCGTTTGCGGGAATTTCAGGGAAACTCTCAAAGCACTCAAGGGTCGGCTTCCTGGAATTTGGGTGCATTCTGCTGAAACACTGAAGGACAGACCGCATTCAAGCCCGGAGTATTTAGAGTATGTCGGCGTAACGAATTACTAACAGAATTTTCATTTCAGCCAGGAGTCAAAGGAAAACAGACAAGATGAGCGGGGAGAGCAGCAGTTAGCTCGGAGATGGAAAAAACTGCACGTTTGCGTTCCCGTTCCTCTGATTTTTGTTGGGAATGTGAAGAAAGGCATCATAATTATTTTAAATTGCTCTTTTATTGTGTGCATTGTGTGTCCTTTGTTGTGTTTTATCTCTCTTATGGACCTTGAGCCTGGAATAAAAATATATATTTATCATGAGCAATAAAGTAAACGACTTTTGGTACATCGCAAGAAAGTAAAGAAATAACTACTTAATAAAAGGGCAATCAAGGATGTATTGCTGTATTTTCCCAGTAACGCAAACACTGCATTTAACTGTCGGGTTGATAAAGTGGTTGTATAAACACAGCACCAGTGTGGTGACTTCAGGCGTCATCTGAGGACAAGATACACACGCTCCAGATAGTTTTCCCAAATATGACTCACAGCACCGACATGTACGTATACATGGAGGTTCTAGAAGGCCCAGCGCTGCCTTTTTAAAAATACGCCTATTATTTATAGCTGAGTTATTTATTGTGTTTACCTCACGTCCCAGTTTAGAGGGCTGAAGCTGCTGGTGTGTGTTGGTTTGACTGGAAGCACCCTTCCCTGTTTCTCAGGCAACGGTGGTGTTTACCAGAGTGACGCCATCAGGGTTGCCTTCAAGTACCACCTGTGCACACACACTAAATAACTCCCGAAGTCACGTAAAACAGGGTTGTTATTTATTCCACATCAGCGTCATTAATCTGACAGAATATCGTAAAAGACAGAAGAATAAAGAGTGGAACGTTCTGTATTCCTGTAGGTCATAAAGTAGATGCGTGTGATCGTACATACACCCTGGTACTTCTATTTTTGTGAGGACTTTTATAAGTATAATGTATTACCTATCCCCTAAACCTGAAACCCCCCATGTTGACTGAGCCCTGACCCTCACCATCCTAACTGACCCCTGACCCTAACCATTCTAACTGACCCCTGAGCCTCATCATCCTATCTAACCCCTGACCCTCACCATCCTATCTCATCCCTGACCCTCACCATCCTAACTGACCCCTGAGCCTCATCATCCTATCTAACCCCTGACCCTCACCATCCTATCTCACCCCTGACCCTCACCATCCTATCTCACCCCTGACCCTCACCATCCTAACTGACCCCTGACCCTAGCCATCCTAGCTGACCCCTGACCTTAACCATTCTAACTGACTCCTGAGCCTCATCATCCTACCGGACCCCTGACCCTCACCATCCTAACTGACCTCTGACCCTGACATAAACCCAATCCTAACCTTGAACCAGGTGCTCACCCTCAAACAGCCCTTTGAAGCGGTGAGGACCAGCAAAAATGTCCTCACTTTGCTGGTAAAATGTGAATTTTGACACTTGGTCACTTGGTATTTAACTGAGTACAACACACACACACTCACTCACTCACACACACTCACACACACACACACACGCACACACACAGAGCTCATTTCATCCCACTGCTCACTGATCCAAATAGGATCTGAATCAGGAGAGGCGAAACACGAGCACGTGTCCGTGCACGTGTCCATGCAGATTTCTGCATTGTTGTTATTATGAAGGCGCCTTTGCAGCTGCGCGACGGCACATGGAATTCCATCTGGATTCCTTTTCCTTTCAGCCTCTCTGTTTTCCAAGGCCCGGCGGGGGCTGTGATGCGGCCGACCGCTGGGCGAGGCCGTTGTTGGCCAGAGGACCCGAACGTGACGGCAGCAGGAGGAAACAGCTGGCGGGGTCGGCGGGGTCACGGATCCACGGACGTGGAAACGTGCCACGATCCGCAGAAGCCTGAGAGGAGGGAAAAACTGCGCTTGCTCGCAGTTTGCCGCGGCGCTGTGATGTCGCCACGGCGACGGCCCTCGACCCGGCGTTGCGCAACGGCTGGGAAGCGCGTTGGCGCAGGCCCGGCGTGCTTGCTGCTTACATCAGCGACATCGAGGAGACACCCTGTTCCAAGACAAGGCGGCGGGGGCGGGTCAGGGACTGCCGTTGCCACGACAACGGGCTGGAGCTGCGGATAGAGTTGAAACCTGCCGTTCAAGTTTGTTGGTTTGGAGCAACTGTTACGCAAGACGGCGAAGGAGGAGGGAGGCGTCCGACCCCTATCGCGTGCGCTGCGGCGTCCCATATCGTGCTTTTCCACACAGATAAGATGGGCAGGAAGTGAGGCGGCGGCGGCGGCGGCGGCGGAGCGAGCGAGCCCGGTAGCCCGCTGTGCTCTGATCTGATGGTATTTCTTCCTGGAGCTCGCCTTGTAAGGCTGCGCCTGTGCCCCCGCCGTATCTAAGGAAGGCTGTGTTTCTGTTTCCAGGCTGTGTCGGAGTGTCCCGTACGTCACGCCGACGCGGCCCGGCCCCCTGTTGCAACACACCGGCCTGTTTTTCTTCCTCCGTTCTCACTCGGCGGCTGTGACTCAGGGTGTTTCCCGGCAGTGGAGGAGGAGTGTTTGGGATTTCTCCTCAGCTGACTTTGTTTACATTTCGCTGTGTTCTTTGCCGAAATCTAGTTTCGGGAACCTCCTCTTTAATAAAAGTAAAAGCAAACGCCTCGCTTTCCGAGGCGAAGCGAGGCGAAGCGAGGCTCCCGCCCGGCTGCCACGGCGACTGCGCGGCCTCCTCCGCTGCAGACTTTGCGGGAGGCGGCGCTAGGCTCCCGCAGAAATCTGAAAAAGCGGCGTCGGTAGAAAGACGGCGGCGTTCTGAGAAAAAAAAAACAAAAAAAACCTTCGCCTCGTTTCAAGTCGGGCTGGTTCCGAAGGAGTCGGGTTGTGGGCGGGAGGACGCGCGGAATTAGTAACGGTGAATCCGGAGGCCCGGAGGAGCGACGGAGGATCGGCAGCAGGGCTAGCGGGCCCTGGTGAGTCATGGCTCCACTCTCGCGTCTGCCGCATCTGGTGCTCGTTGTCAGCGCAGCCATGACAACCGGCGGTTGTGGAATTGTAAACAGACTTTGGATCGCCGAGCGGGAATGAAGCCTCTCGCCGTTTCCCCAACGGAGCGCTGATCTCAGCTGGCTTGGGGAGGGGGGTCAGGAGGACCCCGAACACAGAGGAGGGATCCTGAAGCACGCAAAGAATGGAGGCACCGCCCCTCTGCTGACATCAAAGGCCCAGCGTGACCCCGGGCGGCTCATCTGCGTTTACAACAATAAAGTACAGAGGAATAAGAGTACCTAAGTTATATTCACACATGTACACCTACTCTAGAACACGTCTTTGATAAGTACAAACCTCCAACCACCAGCTCACTTCCCCACGGTGAGAGTTGCGTAACATTGCCGATTGCTTTATGATCAAAGCCCATCTCGACGAACAAGGTTCAAAGTCATTCCAGAATCCAGAACCTCACCAAAATAAAAGCGTCTCTTGCTTATCGCACTGTCAACGTTTCCTGAAAGTCTCATTAAAATCGGCTCACGACTTTTCAAGTCATTCTGCTTAAAGTTGATCAAAGACATCAACGCCGGCAGTGGGGTCACGGCGGGTCACGGCGCATCAGTAGAGAAATGAAAATGAATTTAAAGAGAGATTCGATCAGTTCCCAGTAAATGTTTCTGGCTAGGCTGACACACCACCCTCCCAGTGAATTCCCAGTAAAGCCTTCTGGTGTAAAGCTCTCATTTCCCTGAGCGTGTGTGTCACCCCCCCCCCCATTTTCAGAGTTAAAAACGTGAACCTTTAACATTTAACCACCCGGCCTGACTTCACCAACAGCAGCGTTTCCATCGCTTCCATTTCCTCACAGCAACGTTGACCTACATTCACCTGCTAATCTTCATCATCTATTCCACGTAACCAGTAGATGTTACCTCATTTCAGAAGGCTTTTAAAGGCCTTTGAGAGACTATCGCTGCCTCTTTGTGAGGGGCCCAAGCTATTATTACCCCCCACGCACGCACAGTTGTGAACCAAGCTGCGGTTAGACCGACTGTTTCTGATACTCTTCCCTCTAAACTCTAAAAACCAAAAGCAGATGTTCTCATTCTGAACCACGTTGGCGTAAAGATCGTTTCCCAATGTGCTCTGAAATACACGGAAAGTACTGCAGAATCTCAGCCGACGCCGCACTCTTGCACAACGTGTTTGCCGCTGATACAAAAGCTCTTTTTTTTTTGTTTTTTGTTTTTTTTAACCGGTGATGAAATTACAGAGGAAGAGGTTACCTTTGATCAGAAATAGGCCTTTTCGAGTTATTTTTGGATTGCACCTGGTGCAAGCGCGAGCACATTTCCTCTTCCTCTCAGCGTTTCGGGTAAACTGCGCGGCAGCTGCAAGGGACGCTTCCATGGAAGGTGCTGTTGCGTGGAGCTGCTGCAGCGGGCACCAGAGGGCAAAAGAGAGAACAGGGCTGTTTGGAGTCTTCCCAGGAATCAGAGGGTGTGCCAGAGGAAATTCCCCTGAGAGCTAATAACTGTCCTCCAGCGAAAACTGCTTATATCAGAATGATAAATTCAAAAACAACGTGGTTACACACACACGCTCCCTTGTACATCTACATCTGTGAGGACTTTAATAGGCAGGATGTATTACCTAGACCCTTACCCCAACTCTAATGTCCTCAATTACCAAAAGTGTCCTCACTTTACCAGCACATTCTGGTACTCAGTATGGAGCAAGTACAAGAACACACACACACACACACACACACACACACACACAGAGCAGGACGGTGATCTGTATGTATTTGAACACGCTTGTTGTGTTTCCTGCAATAATTAACTGGAAATATGACCTGTGACCTGTTTGTGTATGAATTAAGACAGGAGATGTTTCCCAGTAAGAACACGCTGGAGCAGGTTGGAGCCCGGCTACGCCCACAGAGCAGTGAGTCACTGCAGGAGGTCAGTCGTTCTTCAGAAGTCGGCTCCGCATCACGCTTCTCATGTATTTTATCTGAGAGCTCACTTTTCCGAGGAACGAAGCAATGAAAAGCGCGCTGTTGCCGACACGCTGGGTTATGGATGCACGTGAGCCTAACGCAAAATCAAACACGGCTCTCAGCTCATAGAAAAATACTGCTTCTTTTTATTATAAATTAACAAAACGATGGCACAAATATAAATAAGTGCAAAGGAGTTTCAGTCCATTCAAGCATCCACAGCTGCTGGATCCACATCTTTATAAAAGATAGCACAACAGCCAAAAAAAAAAAAAAAAAAACAAAAATGATTCATGTGAGTCATGAAATTAAGACACATCTGGACTCTTCTTATGAGGGGAAGAGGCCAGCACTGAATACATTCACTTCAGACTAGTTAATCCCATCAGGGGTCTCGTCACCATTAAGGCCAGTCTGGGATTCAGCTCCCTTTCGGGACCTTTCCTAAAGCATCTGGGCCCCCTCTGTCCGCTGGGGCTGGTCCCGGGGAGGGCCGTCCTCGTCCAGCCGTGTCCTCCACGTAGGCTGGCGTTGCCTGGCTTAGCAGCAGAGGGAAGCGGCGTGTCATCAGACCGCAGGCAGCTGACTGCGCGCCTCTGGTTTAAGGAAGTCGTACGTCATGGGTAAGAGGTATTCACCAGACTACGCTCCGCGGGGGGAGGGAGGGGGGGGACAGAGACAGTCAACATCTCGACGCCGAACCGCTCCCTTTCAGGAGCTCCCTCGCTCGTCTCCTGTGGTTCTGCCCGCGCGGCAGACGTGGGAGGTCTGGGTGTAACCTGGGCTGAAACCTCAGGGTTCTTCTGAACACCGTCCAGGCTCGTTGCCCCTCTGGGCGCGTCAGCCTCGTCCCTCTAGATAGGAGCGTCGTACTCCTGGAGGAACTCCTTCAGGTGGTGAGGAAGCTGGTCCGTTCGAGACGAGACGTCCACAAGTCCATTGACGGTCTTCCTGCACAGGTGCTGCAGGGTGGACAGGCTGCAGGAGAGAGGTTTGATGAGCTCCAGGGGGAGCTTCTCAGCTCCAGAGTAGATGTAGTAGAGCGTGTTCCCTTTGCCCTGAGACATGTAATAGTGGACCAGCTTGAGGACGCAGTCAAAGTGAGGGACGGCCTGGATGTTCTTGGGGTCCGTCTGCAGGTAGAAGGAGCTGGAATCGCTCTGGATGCGCAGGTTCTTGGTCCCCGACGCCGTCTTGACGCTCAGGGTGAACAGGTGCCGGTTGTCCGAGCTGTCCCGGACCAGGAAGGTGCCAGCGGCCTCGGCCGCCAGCATGGCGTTGGCCTCCTTCCCGGTGACGGCGCCCCAGTAGAAGCCGCTCTCCTGCAGCTTGTGGAGCGTGGTCCGGACCATCTGGTACTGCGACTTGGAGTTAAAAGTCTTGTAGTGGTGAGGCAGCCGCATGTTGGAGTCAAAAAGGCTGCTGCTCATCGCGTTGTCAAACTTGCTGTGAGTTACCATGGCTCTGTGCCCGCTATCGAGGCAGCCTTGGGGAGCGCCAGGCACCACGCACACAGACGGAGAAGGTCGGGGAGGGGGTCGGAGAGAGGTCAGGCTGGAAATGGAACACCTGAGAGGGAGAGACAAAGAGACGTGGCGTTAGAACCCTGCGTCGGTGGCCAAGAGTAACGCTCTACCGCTGCTGCGACTCATTTTCCAGATGTGGAAACTGCGCTCGTCATACCCCGGAACATCTGCCAGGGCTCATTACTCCTTTTATAAATCACATTAACACAAAGAAAAGCCGAGGCAGGCTCCAGAAAGGGGGGCTGGAGGGCTCTGCGCTCGGCTTCCCGGTGACGTCCGGACGTTTCTGGGAAAGCCGCGTGTGTCGCCCCCCCCCGGGGGGCCACTTCCAGTAAGGACCCCGCAGCTCCGGTTGGGCAATCCAGCGGCTTCACGCTACCAGACCCGAGTAGTGTGCTCGGAAAACCTCTGGCCAAAGGGGAAAAAACACATACAAGCGCAGAATGCCTCACCTCAGAAGTGTCTCTGCGGGTCCTCTGGGGGGGGGGTGTCAGCAGATAAATCCCAAAGTTCGCAGCCGACCCGGCGGGGCTTTGTCACGATTCCCTGGCGGAGCGCTGAAACTTTGCGGTGTTCTCGGCGTGTGTGAGCTCGGCGTGTGTGAGCTCGGTGTGTGTGAGCCCTGCGTGTGTGAGCCCTGCGCACAGTCGAGTCTTTCTAGCGAGGCTGGGGGAGTGGAGGAGGGCTTACACAGAAGAGCCGGAGGCCCCGCCCCCTCTCCTTTCCAGTAAAGTCTCTCTCTCCTGGCAGATTGACAGGAAGCGCGTATTTATCTTTTTCTTTTTTTTTTTTCCAAAGATTCCTGCTATGAGAGCCGCTCCTCCCCCTCCTCCCCCTTCTCCCCCCTGCGCTTCCAAAACGAAGTTAAGGAGGACTTCCAAGCAAGAACTACCTTTGTTAGCTCAGCTCCCCTTCACGTGCGGACACCTTTGACACTATCTATCACACCGTCGTGTACTTTTCCCTCTTTTGTAATTCTGCTTTAGCGTGAGGTAATGTGTGTGTGCGTGTGTGCGAGAGTGAGTGTGTGTGTTTCTGAGAAATTCACACTTAATAACAGTTTCCTCGTGAAGAGCGCCATATTTGGAAGAAAGGTCACGCCTTGGAAGCGGCGGCGGTCGGGTCGAGTCGGCGCTCCAGAGGGTTTTAATCTGTTTCCAGGGTTCTGGAACGCGAACATTCAACCCACTGAGCGCCCCTCACAGGCCACGCCCATTTCCACTCAGAACTTTTCGCCGTGGGGGAGCTTTCCAAGTCCTCCCCCCTCCCGCTTTTGGACAAGTGGAGTATTTTCAGGTTTCAGGGATCTCTCTGAACCCGGTTCATGCCTCTCTGAACCCGGTTCAGGCCTCTCTGAACCCGGGTAAGGCCTCTCTGAACCCTGTTCATGCCTCTCTGAACCTGGTTCAGGCCTCTCTGAACCCGGGTTAAGGCCTCTGAACCCGGGTAAGGCCTCTGAACCCGGGTAAGGCCTCTGAACCCGGGTAAGGCCTCTCTGAACCGGGTTAAGGCCTCTGAACCCGGGTAAGGCCCCGGGGGGGGGGTGGAAGTGCGCGTCCAAGCCCTCGTGAAGAGACGCTCTTTGGCAACAGCCGTGTGACTGACAGGGCGCTCACGCTGACTCAGCCTCGAGCGCCGTCGACCTCAGGTGACTGCTACGCCGTCCGCCCGTGGCCCAGTCAGCCCCGCAACTCGGCCCCCGAAACGGGCCCGCGGCGGCCCAGCGGGGCTGACGGGCCTCCAGCTGTGTCCACAGAAGTGAGTCAGGTGACTGTCTGATTACCAGCAGGCTGAGAGGAGGAGGGGGGGGGTGAGGAGGAGGAGGGGGGGTGAGGATAGCCTCGCAACCGTTTGAGTTGTTTCCAGAAAGTCTGTTGTGTCATCAGTATGAGGCATGTATTTAGCATCCACCCCCACCACACACACACACACACACACACACATTGAGGGGGAAATAGCCACGTGTTGGCTGAAGCAGGGGGAAAGAGAGAACCCCCCCCCCCATATTACCGTTCAGCCCTTTGGGGAAACGACCGTGCACACGGTTACGGCACGCTCGGCTTCCTCGGGGTCTGATGACTGAGAGGGTGAGTCCCGTCCCCCAACCCCCCCACACTGACATTTGAATATTCTGATAAGTAAATCACGCATGGAGGAGTAAGGTCAGCCGATGGTCACATGACCCGAGGAAGACCGTCAGAGCGGATCGTCCCCACTTCAGCGCGCGGAGGGTTAGAAGACGACTGTTTATTCTTTCCCACAATGACTCAATTTAAGTTGACGCCAGCGGACGGTTCCTGTGAACCTGCTGGACATGCCTCGGAAAGGGGGGGGGGGACAAATATTTGGAGAGCGCTGAGAGATTACGCGGAAGGGTTTGCGCTTCAAATCAAGAAAATCGTTATCAGGACGGTTGGGGGGAGGAAAAAAGAGCAGCTGCCACGGCAAAGGTTCCCGGAACGTCGCTCATTCCGGTTTGATCCGTTTCGCGATCGAGACGGGAAGCTCTGCCACTTCTGGCTCTTCACTTCCCGCCTCCCCGCCTTGTTTAATGTCACCGTTCCCCCGAGCTTCCTCGTCGGTGGCTTCTGTCTGAACCGTGTAGCAATCGCTTCCTGGAACCTCGGCCGCCGTCGGCGTTGCGCTGCCGCTGGTTCTTTGAATTATGGGACGTGTGGCGGGCGCCTGCGGGCTGCAGGCCCCCGCCGAAGCGGAAGCGCAGCCTGTCGCAAACCTGCAGGAGTGTTCTGAACACGCCCGGTGTTGAACGCGCTTTCCCCGCCGCGCGGCGCTGACTGGATTTTCGGAACGAGTCGCAATGGCCGTGACCGATTGCGCAACCCCTCCCCGGGGGGCGACGGGCGAACGCCGGCGCCGGCGCGGTTCGTGAGGTCGGCGGAGCGGCTGGGCCGGCGGGCAGGCCGCAACGGCGCCACGCCGGGGTCTCGAAAACCCAGCGGGCAGCGGCCAGGCGAGGGTGTGAAAGAAAGGCGGCGGCGGCGGCGGCGGTGGCGGCGTGCTGCGCTAATAATAGCCCCGAGGGCCGGCAGTGTCGCGGCCGCCTTCTGGGAAGCGCTAAAAGCGGAACCTGGAACTCTCGAACGCGTGCCTTCCACGCCCACGCCGCTGGCGAAGGCCGCTCTCACGGGGCACGTGACGTCTTGTTCTTTTTTTACACGCGGGTTCGGTTTCGGGCCCCGCCGGCAGATCGATTCGCCCCGATCGCGGCGGGAAGACGCGAGCGGGACCGGGCGGACCGCTTGTCGTAGTCGATTTAACGGCGCCGAGGATCCGCGGATGGTCGAGGGACACCGCTTGTGATGGCGCATCGACACGGCCTGGGGGTGTGTGTGTGTGTGTGTGTGTGTGTGTGTGTGTGTGTGTGTGTGTGTGCGCGTGTGTGTGTGTGTGTGTGTGGGTCAGCATGACAGTCATTTCCCAGAGCTTGTTTGCGTTGTCGTCATTCCCGCTTGTTTTCCTGGCATGACCCAGTGAGACAGCGGCAGGAATGCTCCGCGCCGCCGTGTTGAGCTGCAGCTGGAAATGTTTAGTCGGCGTTAGTCAACGCTCCGGCCGGGTGACACTCGGCTGCGAGCTTCGGCCGGGAGAAGTTGCACGTCTCGGCTCTCGCAAGGCCGAGACGTGAGGAAGACCGTTTTCACAACCCCCCCCCACACACACACACACACACACCACCTTTCCAAATCACACATATCTTACACAATGGGACTGTTTTGACATCCAGCTCCGGCGTGTGGACGCGAACACGAGGTTGGAGCTTCTCCGCATGCCTCCGTTTACTGGAAAGGTGAAGTCGGGATGGGTGAGGTTAGCCTGGTCTGTGTCACCCCCCCCCCTCTCCTCCCCTCCCCCAGGGGTAAAATTAGCAACACGCCATGCAGCTACGTCCTCATGGAGAGAGACAGCAGCTTAAAAATAAATAACAATAAGCGCGCGGCGGTCTTTAGTGGGGTTATTAATCATCCACACGGGAGCTCTTGAGCTACGGTCGGTGTGTGAGCGGATGCTGGGCTTCCCTTTTTATCGTGAGACATCACGAACGCAACAAAGTTCAAACTCTGAGATGACAAAAGAAAAAAGAAAGAAAAAAAAAAAGGTTGTTACCAATTTCATTCGCTAAGCTACGCTGGCTGCTCCCAGCTCAAACGTCTGCATCTGCTTTAGTCGCCATGTGTTGACTCTGCCTGAGGCTCTTTGAACTGAGGCCCTTTGATCTCAGCGCTCGCGTGTTGCGTGAGGTCATCGGCCACCGCAGCGTTGCAGCGAATCGCTTAGATCGCGTCGCCGCCGTTACCTGAGAACTTATTTGAATGAACAC